>CM075808.1:93621570-93642260 GCA_037975025.1 Excoecaria agallocha | reverse complement strand
ATGTTTAGTGCGTAGTTTGTCAATGCATATTAGTATACAGTGCACAAACATGATTTTCGAAAAGGATAGCATTAAAGATTAAAAAAGTGGATGTCACTTTTGTATTTGGCCTGTATATGTAAATGCGTGACCTATTATGTATATTAAGACAAATAGAACATACATAAATACTTAGCTGTTAAGTCCAGAGGCTTGTGTAATATTTTGTGAAAAAATAATAGTTGATTGTACTTGAAAAGTAATATTAATTATTATTGCCACATATTATATTATCGGTGGTTGAATTGGTTAAGTCAAATTTCGGAGTGTTAATTTTGAATGTGTAGTGGGGTTGAGAATGAAAAATAGTAGGCAAAAAATTTTACTTCCAATTTTGTAAGAAAATAAATTTCAATATAATTAAAAGACACTAAGTAAGCAGAATCATAATACTTGTTTTAATATATGGATATAAGGTGTTACAATATTATTGCTAGGGTCTAGTTTGGGACATTACATTCTTGACTTACAATTTTGTTTCTACAATTAATAATTTTTTTTCATGTTTAATTCATTTTTTTATTAATATTATTGTTGCAATTATATTTTATCCAAATTGTATTTTATTTATTTTTTCGATGCATAGTTTTAGTTAATGAAGGATACCAATACTTAGTGATAAATAAGATATTTTCATAGAAGAAGAGAATGAACTCTGATTGAGTGAAGATAGGGAGTCGATGTGTACTTAGGGCTTTGATACTAATTGAAATGAAAGCACGAGCCCTACAAAAGGTGCTTGCTCGGTTGTACCGGACGTGAGGATTCCGATGCTTAAGTTAGCAGCTGAAAAGAAAGCTCTTAAAGAGGGAATATGAATAAAAATGAGAGAGAGTGTGTGTGTAACACCCATACCACCAGATAAAGGTTGGTCCCTGAAAAGTAGAGCCACGACACCCTTAAAATTTTCTTCCACGGGGCTATTTACAATTTCAAACAATCTCTTTATCTTGTAGAGCCAGTCTTCAGCTTGGGCAGATGTCAGTGGGTCACACTCGTAAAAGTCCTCAGCTCCCAATATTTTTAACTGCTCCAAAATAGGTTTTCTTCTAGGTAGAGCTGAAGGTTACATTAGTGCGGCTACCTGAGAAGGTTGTGACTATGCCTATAACCTCTGTTGTATGTAATCAACCATCAGATTAAGAAAATCTGACTATGGGAGAGGAGGTGGAATCACTGGTGGTGGAGCTTATTATGGAACTTCTTGTTGTCCAGCTCCGATAGAGGCCTCACTCTCACCATCACCAACCGGCTGATCTCTATCAGCTGACATCTTTTCACTATAAAACAAAAAGAAGTAAGTACACATTAGATTCCATAACATATTTTTCCTGACAATTGGCATGTATATACATATTAATCAATCACTACTACCCACTCCAATCTTAGAATCACTTAAATTTTTGCTCTGATACCATAAAATGTAATATCCATACCAAACTTTGACTATTGACTAAGGCGGTTAGTCGAATTTTTTTTCAACCAAATAAATTCTTTAACTATCAATTTATTTATGTCAATAATAGAGATAATAGTTTAAGCTTGTCGATTGACCTATAACTATCAAATTTATTATTCACCAATTAAAAATTCGATAATATAGTGTCTTAAAAACTTGTCAACCAACTTGAAAAGCAGACAAGCCACAACCCCTCGGGAGCTCAATGATTTATAAACAATGTATACATCCATTCCATTATCCAACTCAATCACACATATATACATATATATCAATATTTTATAATTACAAACCAGTTCTTTAATTTCAATTTTTACAATTTATATATACATGCATAACAAAAGTAAGTTCCCAATTATCTTCTTCTCTGCAAAATTTCTTCAGATGTGTACTATTGCTCCACAAAATCATCGGTACCTGCACGCAGTAGATTCCTACGTGTTGAGCATTAAATATGCCTAGTTGTGACTAACAATCATAATATTTTTCAATATGCATAATTATTCTAACAATGCATAACTAAAATTAGCAGTTTCTAACATAAATATAATTATGCAAAATGGTTTATTTTATTATAAAAATAGCACTTTTTACCATTATTAGTAACACTTTTAAATTGATACCATAACTTAAATAACTTTTCAATTTTGTCCCTAACTTTCCACTTATTTTCAAAATTGCCCTTTTTACTAACTATTTATAAAATTGGCATTATTTTTCTTATTTTTCACTCTTAATCTATTAATTGGCATACAATTTACTATCTAACCCTCATTTTAACTTTTTCATGCAAAATTACATTTTACTTTCTTTTCTTTATAGAAATTTACCTTTTTCAGACTGTCGGTGTACTAAATTACCATTTTAGCCCCATTAATCATTTTCTTTTTACTTTTACTTATTGACCCTATCATTTGAAAAAATTACCATTTTACCCTAAACTTTACATTTTTTGTCAAATAGGTCCTTTTTCATTCCAGACTTCAAATTACTAATCTTTTTGCACTTTTTGACTTATTAATGCATTTATGCCCCTAGTACAATCATGGCAGAGACTCTCAAATCGAATATACTGGATATGAACCCCACAAGACTACCAAACAGATCGAGAAATGACCCCAAAAGACCATTTCTCATAGAGTAGATAACAGAACAAATAGATACTATGAAAGGTCAACAATCCTACCATAGCAAAGCAAGTCGCCATGACTTGCACCGCGGTACAGATATCCCTATGGCCAGCCAATTATATCCTGAGCTAGATTTTGACTGCCTGACTATTGCTAAGGGTAAAATTTCACTTAATTTCAATTCTTTACTAAGATTTTTAATTGTTTCAATTACTTTTTCAATACATAATTTTATCAACCAATCGTTTCAATACTTTTTGCGAATTCTTCCACCACAATTCACCACTTTTCACTTATTTAATGAATTATTTCACAATAATTCAACAATTTCACCTAATACATAACCAAAATTCATCTTAAAAATGTTCAAATAATTTTCATAAATTTTATAAAAATTTATGGATAGGTTATTTCATTTCTATCATCATTTTATGGCCTAATTTCATCAAAATACATAAAATAAACATTGATTCTCCTTAGGATAGGATTCGACCAAGCTAGGAAGTCCAAAATGCAAAGGTTTAAAAATTAAATTAAGCATTCAAATGGGCTTATTCAAGGTTCAATTGCATTATTCTAGTATCAATTTCAATTACACACCATTTACTCAATTTTTTTTCTAAGTTACATAAAGGAAAATCACTCAAAATTAAAGGAAATAATAGGATTTATTAGTCACTAACCTCTTTTCTAGGCTTATGCTTGCCTAGACTTCATTTTCCTTTCCTTTTGTTTTGGGAGCTTGATTCTCTCCTTGTGAACCTACCATGGCCGAATTTTCAACCATGAGAAACCTTAAGTTTTTTTTATCTCTAATACTTAAAATAACATCACAAATGAACTCTAGGTACCTTAAATTACTAGTAGACACCTTGAAACCAAATTAAATCCATGAATTTCACTTACTTTCTTTTGACACCTAACACTTTATCTCTTGATTTTCTTCCTCAAATCAAAGGATAAAGGTTTAAATAATAATCTAGAGAGGTAGAAATTTCTTTATGCTTGGTTTAGTGAGTGATTTAAGGTAGAATGGAAGGAAATTGAGAGATTTTTGGTGATGAAGGATTTAACCAAGAAGAGGGAGGAGACTATGGTAGAATTTTCTAGTATTTCATAGATTTTTCAACCTTTTATAGGTGGTTTTGATGGGTTTGAGCTTGGGCTCATTAGTGATTTTAATTCAATTTGACCAAAGCCCATTAATAGCCTATTAAATAACTTTAATTAATTTCTCCCACTTAATAAGTCCAAATCACTCAAATTTGATTCCATCACTCTTATTATATCGAAAATAGGTTGTACACAAAATTTTAGCTCAACCAAAGTCCATTACTGGTTCGATTCAATCAAATTGGTCCGATTTGATAATTATCGGTGTCACCAAAAAATTCACTTTTTTATTACCAAAATATTCTACATGAAATTTTAGTAAGATCTGCAAATTTTGGTAATTTTTAGAGTTCATTTACTATTTTTAAAAATTAGGTCAAATTCAAGTCAACATTTCTACAATAAAAATTGACTCGCTGCCTTTTTCGTATTTTTAACTTTTGAAGGCCTATTTGATCTCGATTTAACTTTAAATTTTAATCTCGAACTCATCATCACTAATATTTTCCGATGGTCAAATAAAATATTTTTCACATCCAAGTAAATTTTCCAGCCTCGAAAGCACTGTTCACTACTGAAAACTACTATTCACGGCTAACTTGGTATTGAGGCCATTATAGAGAGAGTTTGTGTGAGTTTTTAGAATGAACTTACTATTTATAGAGTTGGGGTACTTGAACAATGTTCTTGAATAGTAAGCCTACTCTGAAGCATGTATGGCCTATCTTAGAGGTGATGGTAATTTGACAGAGGCATGTATCTGACAACCTTATCATGGCAGGGACGGGTCACGTCTGATTGGACGGTCTCATTTCCCATGTCTTTAGCCAGTCAGCTAGGGAGGCTTAGGCATTTATGGGCCTTCTAGCGATGGACCTAGTTTTAATTTTCAGAGTATTATCATTTTAGTACACATCAACTCCTTATCTTCACTCAATCAGAGTTCCTTTCCTTCTTTTATGAAAATATTTGATTTATCATCTTGTGCTTTTATTGAGAGTTAATGGCTGAGTCAAAGCATCCAACCTACACACCCTTAGGAGGAATATGGATTTACAATCATAAAGAGAATGTCAATAAATAAGAATTCTATGAAAGTTTTCGAGACTACATGGGGAAACAAAGGATGGTGAAAACGAAATTTGGGATTAAAAGCAAGTAAAAAATTATGCACCGGGTTCGAAAGGAAGCAAAATGTCTTCCTTTCGAGACATTGTGCAATAGATGCAAAGGACTACCAAAACTAGCATACTAGGAAAGATACTGTGAGGAATGAAATGTTTGCCCCTCTCTTCGTCTCCAAGCAAACCAAGAAAGATAGCAAATGAAGTAAGAAGAAGAGCATCTTCCCCCAAAGCAACATACTTTTCCATCTGCTTCAAGGAAAAGAAGCAGCATACAAAGGAGAAAGGATATTGCTTCACATCAAGACGAAAGAGAAGCGCTTGCCTCGCATCAAGATTGAAAAAGCCCATTGTTGATTGGACGATTGAAACCCCCAAAGGAAAAAGGGGAACAACCGCTTCCAATAAAAGGAAATAGTTGGGGGCTGAAAAGCCTAAAGGAAGGATTAACAAAGTCGTAATGATATTTCTAAATGAAAATGAAAATTTGTTAGTATCTCAATTGAAATATCGATGAAAATTTGTTATTGTCATGATCAAAAGATCGACAAAAATTTTATCTCGATCAAAAGATTGATGAAAATTTACGTCTTTACCAAAAGATCAATGAAAATTTTATTGCTTCCAATCGAAAGATCGATGAATAAAATTTATTTATCAAATTTGATTAATTTCTCAAATTCACTTGATTGACGTTCTCCCGATTGAGCTTTTGATTTAGTAAACATATTGATATTTATTGCAACTAATAAAGCAACAAATGCAAAAATAAAGACAAAGATCTAAAAAAATAAATTTATTGAAGTTTTTTCCAAAATATTACATTTGAAGTCTACAAAAAGAGAAAAAAAATCCTATGTCTACCATTAATTGCCGCCATTCTTCCTCAACCTTCAAGACGTTGCAAACACCTCCCACCTGTGGCACGTTGAAACCTAAAAAGTAAAAGAAAATCAACCATGGCTTGAAAAGATGAGGACGAAGAAAGCAGCAGGAGATAGAGGGTGCATCACCTACTACAGAGGTGATGCCATGGTGGAGAAACACCCAACTATTCATTCGTCTTCCTAAAATGGCAACATAGGAACAAAGCAAAAGATAATCAGGAGGCTCTATCAAAAAACAAAAGAAAGAAAGACAAAAAAGAATGAAGTGGAAGAATAAGAATGCAAAGAGGCGATTCTATTTATAAAAATATGGAAGCACACGTGGCAAATCCTAATAAATGAGGAGTTAAATAGAATAAATAGCCGTAATTAAAGCTCAAAAATCGAAGTGGCAAAAGGGCAATTAATTAATGCCGTTTTACAATAGACGCGGTCAAATACAATAATTTAAGAAAGAAACGATCAAGTTTATGATGCAATTATTATAGGATGAACAGCCAAGAAAATCCCTATTTGCCAACAAAAGCAAGCAACTCAAAGGCATCAATCCTAATTGGAGTTAACAAATCTAAGTCATCCCTAGAGTCATCTCCAAGTTTGTTGGCACTTTAAAATCGAGAAAGGCAAGAGCAAAACAAGAAATCATACAAAAGATGAAGTTCATTGAAAATTTTAAAGTCAATACAAAGTACATTGAATATAGAGCTTTTTCACTCAAAAAAGAAAAAAACAACAAAAGTGAAGAATTCGTAGCTTCACCCCAATAAGACCACCTCTCATTCGAGCAAACCCCCTCCGTCAGGTCAGCATCAGGAAAATGGAGAAGAGAATACGAACTTGAATCTTCTACTATGGCTCTAGGAAAGCCCAAGGCTGAGAGAAGGAAGCAACAACGAAGATTAGAGGTCATATGACCTGCTATCACAAGTCATATATTGCTAGGAAAAGGCCTAGCGATTCATTCCTCTTCCTAAAATGGAAATGAAAAATAAGAAAAATCGAGGAGCAATCAGGTGGTTTCATAGGAAAAAAAGCTTGAGCTTGGAAAAAGCTTCAAGGAGAAGAAGAAAAAGCTTCAGGAAAAAAAAGAAAAAGCATGCCCATTTATAGTAATTTCCATCTCCAGAAAATTAATTATGGTAAGCCATGTGGCCATGCTATTCAATGTGGGAATAAAGACGCGGTAAAAGTGTGAAAGACGAAACAATGAAATTTAAAAAGTCACCCTTTCCAAAGTGGTGTTTTCAAAGCAACGTAGGAAAAGAGGCAATGATTCGAACACCCATTGTCAAACAAGCGGATAAGCAAAAGCCAACAACTTTGCTCTCCATTTTGTAACAATTGTAGTTAATGTACTCCCTTGTAGAATCAGAAAAATGTAACAGGAAAACAAGTTGGTCCGGCATCAAAAGCCTAACTAGAGGAAAAAGGAAAAAGGCACAACGTGCAAGGCACAAAGCCTCATAAAGACCCTTGGATAACATATCCTTGTAGCAACGAGCATCAATTAAACAGGTCAAACAATTGAATTTTGAAAAATTAGTTCACATTTAAAGAAATTGTTTGCAGGAAGACGTCTTACTTTCCCGATCAACGATTGATGTAGATAGAAATTTTAGTCTTTAGATTGACATTCCACTTTTCCAATTGACGTATATTTCGATCGATGTAATTATAATCCCAGTCTCCAGACTAATGTCTCACTCTCTCGATCAATGATTGATGCAAATAAAATTTCAATCTTTCGATTAATGCTCCATTTTTCTGATCAATGTATATCTCGATCAACGTAATTATAATACCAGTCTCTGGACTGATATTTCATTTTTTCGATTAATGATCGATGTAACTAAGCTCTAGTCTCAAAAGACTTAGAATTTCATTTTCCTGACCACTAACCGCAAGAAGATCAAAATGATCGTCAAGAAAATATCGAAACCCCGACCTTCGATCTCTATAAAGATCGATCGAACTGCTTAAGGGGGACAAATGATAATACGCTAAAAATTAAAATTATGCCCAATCGGAGACCCATCACTAGAAGGCCCATGAATACCTAAGCCTCCCCAGCCAATTGGCTAAAAACACGGGAAATGAGGCTATCCGATCAGACGTGACCCGTCCCTACCATGATAAGACTATTTGACAAATGCTTGTCAAATCACCATCAGCTCTATGATAGGCCATACCTGCTTCAAAGTAAGCCTACTATTCAAGAACAATGTTCAAGTTCTCCAGCTCTATAAATAGCATATTCATTCTAAAAACTCACACAGACTCTCTCTCTCTCTAATTTTTATTCATATTCTCTTTAAAAGCTTTCCTCTCAGCTATTAACTTAAGTATCAGAGTGCTAACGCCTGGTACTACCGGATAAGCACCTTTTGCAGGGCTCATGCTGCCATTCCAATCGGCATCAAGGACCCAAGTACACATCGACTCTCTATCTTCACTCAATCAGAGTTCCTTCTCTTCTTTTATGAAAATATCTTATTTATCACTCAGTAATGCGGTATAATAAGCTCAATCTTATGATTTTTTATATTTAATATGAGGGAACGTATTCAAACTTTAAATATTAATATAGGTGGTATGTACCCGGGCAACAGGCTATTCACACCGAGTAATTTGAAAACTGGAGTAATATTATTGATTCTCATCTTAGTCATCTACATGCAGTTGTGTCTGTCATTTTTGCAAGGAGTTACAGAATCAATTTTAAAGGGTAATAACTAATGAATTTTAATAGTAAAATTTAGAATTTAATGAAATAAATAAAATGGATAAAAGTGATAAAATTTAAATATAGATAATTATGATATTGTTGATAACTAGGGGAATTGTAAAATTAGAATAGCAGTAATAAATACTTTCTTGACTTCATGAAATGATAATTTAGATGAAATAACTTTTTTTCTTAAAAAAAAGACTTACATGGGACGGGGTGGATATAATTTTAGGATAATTTTCTAATATATTGGAAATAATAAAATGGAAAGAATTTTAAAGCCTTATTTACCTTTTATTAGGAAATTTTTCTTTAGTTAATAATAATAATAATAATAATAATAATAATAATAATAATAATAATAATAATAATAATAATAATAATAATAATAATAATAATTTTGTAATTTTTATAACGCAAAGTCTTTTATCTTTCTCCATTTAAGTGGAGCTGCCGCCAATCCATTTAGGCAGTCACTCCATTCCTCTTTCATTTATAATGCTAATCCATTTAGCCGGTAGCTCCATTCTTTTTTTTTTTTTATAATAATTTTCAGATTTATATAAATTTAATTATGATATTTATTTATTTATTTATTTTCATTTATAATAATTTTCAGATTTGTATAAATTTAGTTATGATATTAATTCATTATTTCTAATTTTGTATTCATTTGTTTCGTATTTTTGTTTCAATGAATTGAATTATGAGATTTTCTATCTCACATTTAGTTTTAATGTTTGTCCAATGCTTATTTACGCTTTCATAAATTTAATTCGTTTGTATTCATTATATTGAATGCAGTTCAAATTTTTATTTTGCAAGTGTGTTCTCTCAATTTGGAAATCATTGTATTTCTAAATGGATTTTTTGCCCTTCTTAAATGGAATATATCTTACTTATATCAAAAGAGGTTCAGGAGTTTTTTTATAAATTACAAATGGACCAAGTTTTCTGCTAAATGTTAAATTACTCGCTGCATTTTTATCAAAAAAATTTAAAAATATATTATAACTTTATAATAACTTCATCAATTTTGTATATTTTAAAATTTTATAATTTAGTTCGTACCTTATAAAAATAAAGAAAGTTTAGTTTACATTAACAAAAACAACAATAATGAGATAAAAACATACAAATTTATTAATAATAACAACAATAATAATGAGATAAAAACGTAAAAATGACATATATTTCACATAAAAATGATAAAATTAAGTTATATATCGCAACGTTTAAACAACATCAAGAATTGGACGATGTGAACTGTCTAATGTTTGACTCACTCATAACCGATTTGGAACCTTAGAATTTCTATGTAATGCTGATCAACTAATTACGCTAGAGCATCTAATTAAACCCAATGAAGTATGGGAAGAACACTTACAAAATTTAAAAGCAACAAATAAAAAACAAATACTATTTAGAAGAAAAAAAGTATACATGCAAACAGCAAAAAGGAGAGTGAAAGCAACAAGCTTATTATTCATTCCATTCCACATAGATAGAACATAATTCAAGGGCCAGATGGAGCGCTTACAGGGAAAGCAAAATCACTACAAACAACACCATCATGCAGTAAAAAGAAAAGGATTGTTGTAGCAGTACCCGCTTTTGGACTTCTAACAGCTCTCGACATCAGAAGATCTGTTGCTCACAACGAGCTGGAGAAATGGTAGTGCAGTGACTGCTGAAGTTTTGAATTGAAGAGAGCTTGAATCAGTTTAAGCTAATGGAAGGTAACACTGATTGATTTCTAGGATCTCTGGGAGAGAGAAATGCCGATTGCTTCTGGAGAAAATCAAGAGCAAATGAATATTGATTGAGAACTGGAGAAAAACTAAGATTTTGAAGATTGGTCGGAAGTTGGAATTTTTGGACATGATTACTGTGATTTAAGCTTTTATGGATTTGCTTCATTCCAAAACAGCTAAATGGAGTGCCTGCAGATTAATTGAAAGAGAAACAAGAATAAAACAGTTATTGCATTATGTTTATGAGCATCAAAAAAATGGTGTATGCTGTCCTGGTTGCTGCCACCTTTGGTTAATCCTCCAGCCACTATTCCCTCGAGCACTTTAATAGTCCTGCAAACCAATCAAAAGACAACATAAAGAAAACACATTGGATAATGATAATAACAGAGTACAAAGGTATATGTCAATGCATTTACTTCATCATCCATATATGCAGGTTGTCCATTCCATTGGCACTAGTTATTCTATATGTCTAATTATTAATAGAAAATAAAGCTAGACTATTACCTAATTATTAATAGGATATAAAGCTAGGCTATTACTTGACTTGTTACAGACCCTGTTGCTCTAATTGTCTCACAAAAGTCAGAAGTAGATCAGCACCTAAGCCAGAGGACAAAAGGCATACGTTCTACGCAAAAACCAAGAAATAAACAAGCATAATGTATAGAATGAATTTAAGCCCAGATCAAAAATGGGCAAGATTGTAATGCGTATCAGTTTCTTTCAAAAATGCTTATCAGTTTTAATATATGTATTGTCTGTCATGTATGCCATTGTTATTAATAATAGCAATCATTATCAGGAAAAGAAAAGAAAAGAAAAGAAAAAAAGAAAAGCGAGAGAGAGAGAGAGAGAAGAAGAAGAAGCAGCAGCAGAAGCCTACTCTACAAAAAAAAACTTGAATTACCTTTATTTTAGCACTAACAAAAAGAGTCTCCCCCTGCAAAGATTGTTTTTAAGTTGGGACATCCTGCCACCATAATATCTTCCAAAGAGGGGCATGTCAATTGAAAACCAGCAGGACAGAAGCTAAGGAGGCTTGGTAACTCTTCTAGCCGTATCGTCTGTAGCTTAGCAAAGATGATTTCCTTATTAGAATCACTGTCTGCTTCATCTTCAGCTCTGAATACCTCTACTAGTTGATAAGCTAGTCCTACCTCTAGATATTCAAGATGTGGAAGACCCTGAGCAACTGTAATAGGGAAGAGATGCTTCAATTTATCACAATTATAGACCTTAACATAGAGCAAGTTACTGAAGCACGTGTGTCGAAAATAACTCTTGTAACTGTTAAATAAGGGTTGATACTTTTCACTTTCATCATCCTCATCAATGGCATGCTCCAATTCCCCACATTCAACTACAAATTGAGATTTCATTTGCATTTCGTCAAGATATCTAATTTTCGATTTTTCAGGATTTGTTGAGTCCTGTACCAAAAAATAACCTCAGTTACAACGTAAAAGAACTCACATGTTCTTAAAATACAGTATTGGATGACGTCATTCCATTGGCATATAATTTAAGAAGGTCAAACTGGATTATACAGGAAACATTAGTCCTTCAAGAATCTTTTCATAAACGTGATTGCAACATTTAGAAAGAGGTCTTTTTCTACTTCAAATTGGCTATAATCAACATAACTGTGGAAGGATAGTAACCTACACTTTTGGAAGTATAGAAATGACAGCTGAATCAATATGGAGTCGAAAGTTCCAACTTGGAATGTGCATGTGTGGCAAGTAACTTGATTCCAAATACATAATAATGTAAAAAAAAGAGTAAAATTTAACAAATTTTAGATTACTGACGAGAAAGTGTATCTGAGACTAACATACTTTAAATTTTAATATTTGCATCTGATCCTTCAAAACCACCAAAAACTTGCTTGTATGCATATGCATGTGTGCATAGCTGTATGTTGCCCAACCAAAAAGAGAATGACATTTTAGTGAAAAGAATCAGTGCCAGCTGCAACAAATTTATCTACTAAGAATATGGAAGTGATAAATTTAAACTACCTTTGGAGGAAACAATATTTCATCAACAGAATGCATCAACAGCTTGGGACATTCTGTAAATTCTAGATGTCTTAGTGATGGAAATACTGCAGTGGGACTCCCTGTACAGAAATTGCTGTGCGTTGATAAACATTTGTGCTCCATATTTTGCGGAGGAATAACATTGTTTGTCACATCTATAGAAAGTGTATCTCGCCCTTCTTTCCTAAAAAATTCCCTCAATTGAACTGCACGCGCTACAATAATCTTTTCTAGGTGCAAAAGGCCTTGAGCCATAGATATTGGGAAGATATATTCTAATTTTTTGCATTCATATATGGTGAGAGTCTTTAAGTTTTGCAGGGTTTGTGGCTGGGAATGAGCTTCTGAAACTGTTTCCTGACCCTTTTCTGTAATAATATGCTCAAGCTGATCACAACTCCCAATATATAATGTTTGTAAGTGCACAAGACTTTGAGCCAGGGATGTTGAGAAAATAGATGTCGGATTCCCACAACTGTTCAAGATCAAATGAGTAAGATTTTTTAGGCTTACATGGTCAGATGGCCCCTCAAATATGCACCTCAGTTCAGGTAATTCCTGCAGCTCTAAAGTTGTTAAACATGAGAGCAACTTGGTATTTGCTCGATCAAGTCTAGGGAACTCAAACACTTCCTGCAAATCACTACAACGCTGAACAATCACTGTTCTTAAATTTTCCAATGCTTTCCACAACTTTTCAGGAAATATGGCACTCATACGTCGGCATGCATACATCTTAAGTTTTTCTAATTTCTCCAGGAACCTCTCTGCTGGCGGACCATGGCATATCTCTTTCAGATCTGTTTTGCATATGTCTATTGCCTCTAAGTTTGAGAAAGCAATTGTTGGTGCTTGATGCTGCTTTGTATTGATAAGACATCCAACCTCACATAAAAGAAGCTTTAGGCAGATCAAATCATTAAAGCCTCTTTGATCCACCTCTGGCATGATATTCTGGAAACTTGTGCTGTTGAACAAATGAAAAACATAAGCAGTTGGCAACAAATTTTTGCATACCATCAATGAGTTGATATCATTAGGCCTCAAGCAGATGGTTCTCGACATTGGATACCTTAGTGACAAGGAATTATCATGTGCGCATCCACAATTGATATGTACGTAATACCCATCCAGGTTGGGAAAAACAAAGTCTCTCTGGATATGCTCATCAAAGTTCAACCATACTACGGCCAGGAGAGACAGTAACTTCAGTTCCATTAAGCTAGCATTGTTTCCTTGTTTACAGATCCCCTCAGCTTCCCACTGTTTAAAGCTAGAGCTACCAATGTACAACTCTTCCAGTTTGGATAACCGCCAAATCATCTTTGCTGGAATTTTCATCAACAATTTACAGCATCTCAAGTCCAGCACCCTTAAATTATCCAGTTCTCCAATTTCTTCTGGCAATGCCTCAATAGACGAGCCGCAAAAGCTAAGAATTTTAAGTTGCTTTAGTTTCTGATATAAAGCAAAGTCAGCAACTTTCTTCCCTGAAATGGAAGAACTGATATAGCAATTCTTCAGTTCTAAGGCCTGAAGATTTGTCAAACCTCTTAAAGATTGTACTGATAAGGACACGTGGTCTAAAGATAAAGCTTTAAGCTCTTTCACCCCATCAAATGATGTATCCAGAACCCCAACAGTTTCCTCTGTACTAAATATTGTTCTTTTCGCCAATAACAAAAGTTCTAGTTTTGGGAACACCAATTTATCGGGAATTTCTATTAGATTCTTGTCCATCAAGGAAATAGCAGAATAATTTTCTGAATTTTCAATCTTTGGCCATTCTCCCACCCCAATTCTAGCTCTCACCCTAAATGCATTTTCTATGGTGGATCCAATCCATTGTGCAAAATCACAAACCATGTCATGCATTTTGACATGCCCTTCACTTTCAGTTTCTAATAACATGCAAGAAGCTTTAAGGTCACCAATTGCCTCATATACTTCACTCCTTACATCATCTATAGATTGAGCATCTTTATAAAGCCCCAATCCAACTGCAAGTCTAGCCAAATCCTCAACAAAAATCTCATGATCTTCTGGAAATAAAGAGCACAACAGTAGAAGTAACTTGGTTTGCTCGCACTGCAAATTATCAAAACTCAACTTAAGACATGCATAAGCATTGTTGTTTTTATCAACATCTCGAATGTCTACAAGTCTAGAGTTTTTAAGCTTTTGCAATGCTAGTTTCCATCCACTAAAGTTTTTTCCTCTTAGAGCTCTTCCCAGAGTCACGATTGCTATAGGCAAACCCTTGCATTCTCTTGCAACTTTCATGGCCACATTGTTCAAGACACAGTTACCTTGTAGACCTGCATTCTTTTTGAATAAAGTCCATGCTTCATTTTCTGTTAAAACATTCAGCTTGACAACTCTTTGACAGCCTAGCAAAGTACAGACATGGCATATACGTGTAGTTAGGAGAATTTTGCAACCCTTGTGATCATCACTGTGCGGGATCCCAATATCTTTCAAGTTAAGATTTTTCCAAACATCATCCAGGATTATAAGCATCTTCTTCTCACTCTTCAATCTCTGCCATAACCGACTTGCTCTCCCCACTTTACTCTTTTCATCAAAATGCAAACCTAGCTTGTCTGCTAGTTGATCTTGAATCTTTATGGTATCTTGAGCTTGGGACACCGCAACCATTAGAACCTGATCAAAAAGCTTCAAGACCATGGCTTTTCTCCCAACTTCTTTAGCTAAGGTGGTTTTACCTACCCCTGCCATCCCATAAAGTCCAATCATGTTGACACTGTCATCATTTAGGGCCTCAAAAATCTGATTGAAAGCTTCTCTTGAAGGTTTTGAAGGTGTAAAATCCTTGGATGGAAGAAACTCAATAGCTAGAAGAGAAGCATGATAGGACACTTTCTCAAATTTGCCCCTTTCTCTAAGCTTTTTAAGATTCAAAGTCTTCTCTGCCACTTTCTTGCTAAGACCGTAGTGCCAAATTCAACATGAACACAACTTATTAGAATGGATATGTATTTCAATTTCTCCATTCAGCTGCTGAACATCTCCCATGACTGTTTTTACCTCGGTCATCCACTCTTCTACATCTTTCTCAATTTCTTCAGCATTTCTCAAGGCATTGTTGATTTCATTTTGCACCCGGTTATGTGCTGATGTCAGATTCTTCTCTTCTCTCCTGAATTCTCCAACAATACTGTGGAAACAGAAAATGTATCGAAATTGATGCCTGGTTGGGTCCACCAAGAGCTCTGTAATCTTGGAAGCAGCAGTAACAGCAACAGTCACACCAATCCTCTCAGCAGCCATCAATGCTGAATAAAGAACAAGTATGCTAGTTGAATTATAGTCCACTGAAAGAAGAAAACAGGAATTAGACGACAAATATTGAAGATAAGATAATGCAAAATAACGACAATAGATGAATAAATAACTAGGCACCTTATCCAGGTAGCAATAGAACTGCAAAAATGAGTATGATAACTGGATTATTTGCCACCAATCATTCAATAAGCAGCACAGTATATCCACAGATAATCAGAAACCCAAGAGCGCCTACAACAAGAAAATCTAAAAGTCAGAAAAGAATGATTCATTCACCCATAAAACAATAAATATATTAATGGCTGAAAGACTTCAATAAACTAAGATAGATGAGTAATCTACCTGGAAAAGGGTGGTTAGGATGAGGATGATAAAGCTGTTGAGCAAACTGGAACCCAAAAAGCTGAGTCTTAACCCTTCTTAGCAGGCCAGAAAATGTACCGATTATAGGAGGGAAAAAATATGTATGAGATCAGAATAAGTGCTCCAACCACAATTTCCCCCAAAAAACCTAGAACTCAAGATAATCAGATGATAATTCTAAAAAAGTCGTCTGTTCTAGGTTATGATTAGAGACATATAAATATAACTATCCTTGCAACTGTAAAAATGCGACCCCTTACAGAAGTTTTAAATTTGACAGTAACTTAGCTCCGAATAAGCACAAAGAATGTTTGAATTAACAGTAATACGAACTGAAAATAAATTGCTATTACATTCATATAATGTACCATATCAAAGATGCAAAATTTCCATCTTTCAACAGGTTGCTGAAACAAATGCCGCTGAATCATCAAGAATTTAAAGTTGGGTGCAGTGGGTGTTTTGGCCAGAATGGAACAGTCGGACAACGACAAGTTGGATGGGTTGATGGTGGGTAGCATCATATTGTTGATTCCGGACTAACGGCCTCAACGAAGGAAAGATGATCTTACTACTCAGAAAGATTTAGTTTGATCTTGGTCGGTAGTGCAGATATTCTTAATTTAATTTTTTTTGCCACATTTTTTTTTATAATTAAGTGATTAACCATTCTATTAATCAAAAAAATTAATCCATTTATTAATATTAATTTTTCAAAAATTACTATTTATTAACAGTTAACCAATAAATTATATTTGGTTAATCAATTTACCGATTTTAATTTTTTCGATTTGCTTAACTGATATTTTTTAATTAATAACTAAAATTTATAATATATAATTATTAAAAAATTAAATAAAATTTAATTTAATTTCAAATGTACAAAATAATTAAAAACTAAAATCATAAAACAAACATAATAGTAGTATACTAAAATTTATATTTAACAAATTAATAGCTAATATTATAAAGTAAATTTGATTTTTGTAATTAGCATGCATAATCTTAAGTAAAAAAATTTTGTACAAAATTAAATATTAAAACATATACTCTAAAATATAATTAAATATTACTAATTAAAATATAAATACCAATATATATGATAAAAAATAACATACAAAGGTTAATCGTTTAATAAAACTCCATATAAATATTAATTTATATAATTAAAAAGAATAATATAATTTAAAGTATTATATAAATTTTATGAAAAAAAAAAGATTAAGGAATAAAAATAAAAATATAATTTAAATATACTTTAGAGTATTACTCAATGTAAGTTTTAGAAGTAAATAAAAATAATTAAAATGTAAAAATAAACTATAATATGTTAAAAATTAAAATTAAAATAAAATCCATTAAACCGATTAATCAAAAAAATCGATTCGATTTCGAAATCAAATTTTGAATTTTTTCTCACTCCTATTTTAAAGTATTCAATATATATATATATATTTGTAGTTCATTTGGCAAGTGATAGTTTAGGGTATAAGTGCATATTCCCAATAGATGTGGTACCTACATTCAATGCTATTGATATTACTATAAATATCTAAAATGGAGAGAAGAAGAAGACAAATGGGAGATTCGATCGGATGAGCCTGCTTGAAGAGACTTGCAAAAGAAAGAGTACCCGATCGGATTGAAATTGGCACTCCAATACTTAATTCAGTGACTTTTAGAAAGAGAAATTGTAGAGCAATAAGGTTTTAGTTAAATATTACTTGGAGCTTTAAAGCATTGGGCTATTTATAGTGTATGTTTAATTGTGCAAACACTTGATTACCTGATGACAATTGGACACAAATGGTATACCAACTTTAATGGGCAAGCAGCTCATGTTAGATGACGTGACAGGATAAGGCTCTATCAAGCTACTGTCTACTATTTAGTTCCTTTTTTTCAATAGCTACAACCTTTCCCAAAGTAGACAGATATAAGAAAAGTTATTTACCAGGAACCGGTCGACTTCGTAGTGGTGGACTGACAAGAAACTGCTTTAATTCCTCAAACTTTTTTAGCTGTCTTCTCCCCATGTGAAGACATCATTTTTTTTTTAATTTCTTAAAAAATGGCGTACAACATTTTGTCGAAGAGAGAAATAAATCTCCCTAGGGCTGTTATTTTGTCGTTAAGCTTTTGGATGTCTTTTGCATTTGATGAGGGTTGCATGCCCATTATTGCCTTAATTTTCTTAGGGTAAGCCTCTATCCCCCTTTGAAACACATAAAGTCTAAGAATTTCCCAAATGGAACTCCAAATATGCATCTTTCGGGGTTCAATTTCATCTAAAATTGATTAAGAGTGGTAGGCACCTTGATTAGATCGACTAGGTGTTCTTCTTGCTCTTACTTTTCACAATCATGTCATCGACATACATTTCTAAATTCTTGCCAATACGCTCCTTGAATATTTTTATTCATCAAATGCTGGTATGTCGCTCCTACATTTTTCAATTCAAACGGCATGACTTTATAACAAAAGGTGTCACCATCTGTGATGAAGCTTGTTTTCTCCCAGTCGAGTAGCCACATCAATATCTAATGATAACTTGCATAAGCATCCAGCAAGGAGTAGATAGCGTGACAAGCAATGACATCTATGAGTTAATCTATACTTAGAAACGGATAGCTGTCATTTAAGCAAGCCTTATTAAGGTCAATGAAGTCCACACGTATCTTTAGCTTCCCATTCTTCTTTTTTACTAGCACCACATTAACAAGACATTCAGGGTAATGGACTTCCTTTATGGTTCCAGGTTTCAATAGGTGATCAACCTCTTTAGAAATGAATTTCTTCCAATCGGGAGCATGTCTTCTCAATTTTTGCTTGACAAGTAGGTGGTTTGGATTGACATTCAATTTGTGAGTAATTACCTTCGGGTCCATACTCATGATATCTTCTAGCTTTCGGGCAAAAAAGGCTTGATAGATCATGGGTACCTGCATAACCTCCTTATCTACCTCATCAATCATGGATCCAATCTAGATTTCTTTCCCTCTAAATAATTCTTTGGTGATCAAATCACCTTTAGGATTCATTCTAGGCCAATCAGCCTCTTCTTCCTTCTCTACTTCGGGTTGCACTACATAGGCTTGCTTTACCTCTTTCACCATGGCAACATAGGCTTCTCTTAAGGCCTTTTTGGTTTCCTTTCAAGATTGCCATTTCATTTCTATGGAAATTTTTATGAGCATGTACCTTATACTAGTAAAAGCTCCGATTTGGAACAACGGCCTTCCAAAATTGTGTTATATGCAAACTGCATATCCATCATCGTGAACGAGGTCCTACATGTATATGTCATCGCTTCATCTTTAAGCTCTACAAAAACTCTACCGATTCTGCCATTGGGACAGTAGCACTGCCAAGTCAGATCAGTGGGGTGGTAATAGGTTTTAACTCTTTTAATTGGTAGGTTCATCTTTCTGTATACCAAGATTCTTTTGACAAGGAAATTATTAATTGCGGTTTGGACTACTAGGGCATGTTCATCAAGGAATTTTAAGTTGCCAATGCCTTCAAGGGAAATACAAATTGGTGGCAACTTCTCGAATTTTGTTGAGAAATATGCATCTTTTCCCTTTTTTCTTTTCAAAAAGTCTTCCTCATAGGATGAGCCTCCTACAATCATGTTGATAACTCCAAGCCTCTGTACAACTGACAGCGTATAGATTTGTCAGACTGATCAGATTAGTTGCCGACTTGCAGGCTTGATTGGACAGGTCACGTGTTCGATGGGACTTTTCTCACGTGAGCCGTTGGTTTAGTGAGACGAGCATGGGGCCTTAAGACAATGTGGGCCTTAAATGATAATATGTATTATCAATTCCTACATAATAAACATCACTCATAGAGCGAAAAGTTTTTGAACAGCGCATATTTTATCAATTGTGGTGATGTGGATAATGGATATAATTAATAAAATTCTAGGGCTAATGACAATATTTGAATGGCAAAAAAACTACATGTTGGCTTTCATTATGCCTAGTATTGGGAATTAATTTAATATTTTGCCACCACATTTATGCTCCTTATATATATGCAAGATTTATATGCCTTTAAACCATGTAGGAAACATCAACATAATCAAGTGCTAAAGGTATTTCTTACGTGGAGTTCTAATAAGTAAAGGTGCTAAATTAGGGCATGTCTAAATAGAGGGGCCGGCTTGGCAAAAATGTGTAATTTAGAGTGTCATTTATGTATTGGCCTAAATCAACCGAATCGAACTTTGATACTAATTTACCCGATAAACGAACTTCATTTATATCACCTGCTAAAATTAAACCAATTAACCATTTGAAAATTTTATTTGACAAAAAAGCAGCATTTGAAAATTTTCAATTTTTTTTATTAATAGCCAAACCAAATAGATAAATTGATGTTTTAACTATTTTAATAATCAAAATTGAACTAGCTAACCGAAATAATCAAACTCAATTAATATTAATTTAAATTTTCAGTTAAAATCGAACTATGCTCCTCTCAATACAATCATTTTCCTAGACTAAAATTTAAATACAAAAAATGCATACATGGGATTAAGTGATATATCATATATCACGACAATTATTGGAGCCATAATAACCATAATGTGGCATCTATATGAATAATGTATGATAGAAAAAAAAAGTAAATGATAAAAATATATATTCAAATTAAATTCTTTTCGACTAATTATAATTTCTCAAAAAAAAATATTTAAAAATGAAGAGGCAAATTAACTAAAATCAAGT
>CM075808.1:93115640-93621370 GCA_037975025.1 Excoecaria agallocha | reverse complement strand
TAACTAAAATCAAGTGGCTTAATTTATTAAGAAAATTGAATTCTTTACTTTAACCACAATCACAATTCATTCATTTAGTTACTGGATAGATACACCCAATTGAAAAGTTCGAACATATAAATTTATTTTGGAAAAACACATTACGAGATTTCTAAATTATTAGAATATTTTACATTGAATTCTTAAGTTTTAATTTCTATGTACTGCGTTTTTTAATTTTGATTTTAAATCTTATTAAATTCCTGTTTATTCTCTAAATTTTTAAAATTTTTTACTTTGCCCTAATTTACTTTTTTTTTCTTTCTTGCAACTTATTTATTCTTTTAAAATACGTCTAAAATTTATAAAATCACTCTAAAATTTCCTACGTGATAACTATGAAAAATACATTTCCAAAAGCCCAATCAGTATGGCCTAACAACATTTAACAGGGCCCTAGCCCAGTAGCAAAGCGTGACCTGAAAGACAACACAGGAAAGCGTGATATCCGATCGGACTGATGGGACAGTATGTCCCGTCAATCTACTAACACAAGCCACCGCCCATACTCCCCACATACTTTCTGTCACGTTGCCGCTCACCTACTATGATTGCTGGTTATCACCCCTCAAGATACTCAAGTATGCCTCCAACAAACTCCTATAAATAACCTAAAACACAATGGCTCCAGGTATTGAACATCTACTATTCTCTCTCTCTTTGAACATTTCCTCTCGAAAGCTACTAACTTAAGCTTCGGAGTGCTAACGCCTGGGGTTGATCGGATACTTTTTTTGTAGGTCCAGCCATCCGACCGACCCTTTAACTACCAGCGCTTCTTCTTACAAGATAAAGACTTTTTAAGCTTTATCATTTGGTATTTTCGTTGAGAGGAAAATGACAGGTTCGAGAGCTAATGCACACGAAACTTCGAGAGAGTATAATAATCATAGTCAGGGCAGATCTAGGCCCTCAAAAAGAAGAAAGGGGTCTCCTAGATCCCCTATTAAGGGTGACCTCCTCCTTGAATTCAACGATGTAGCCATGCGACAACTGGAAGATACCCCTATTACCATCAGGGACATGCACGCTATTCTTAGCGACTTCACTAAAAGTATAGTCCAAACTTTAAAAAAGGGAAAAATGCCCAGAACTTATGAAAGAAGCCATGAAACGGATTTCATGACTGGAGATTTCAAAAAAAGAAGGAACAAGAGGGTTTCCATCAATGAACCAAGAGCTCATGATGGTAGGAGGATGAGGGCCAGAACCCCAGATAGGTATGATAAGGGGAAGGGCCTAAGGTCCTCAAGCAAGAATTTCCCATACATCCCAGTAGATCATCCATTTTGTCCATAGGGGACGATTTGTCTTTTATGTTCACCCCGAATCATAGCCGCACGAGGGGGTAGAGGGATGAACTTGCTCCGACCGCCATGAACAAGGAAGACAAATGGTTCAAGTAGAAGCTCGGGCAGTTTGGCTTGACAGGCTCTAGGAAAGGAATGTTCGAGGACTACACTTGCGGCAACACGGCCTCACCTTTTTGCAGGAAAATCATGGAGTCAGAGCTACCTCTCAAGTGGAGAGATGTGATAATGGACAGGTATACAGGTAAGACTGACCCTTCTACACATCTTACAGAATATCTAACAAAAGTGCAGGTATACACCTACGATGAAAGGATTGCCTGCGGGATATTCCCTACCACGTTGGAAGGAGACGCTCTCACATGGTTCCATAAGCTTCTACAGGGGTCCATCACTTTTTTCTGACAACTAAAGGAGTTGTTCTTTACATGATTTATTGTACAGACACGGTGCCAAAATCTGTGAGTGATCTGTGAACATCTATCAGAGAACCAATGAAAGTCTTCAGGACTACATCGACAGATTTCAAGCTACAATATCGGAGGTGAGGAATGCAAGTGTGGAAATGGCATCCACCACCTTAGCCAATGACACTGCTGATAGGCCATTATTTGAGTCAATTATGACAAGGCCGCCAATCAGCTTTTTCAATTTGATGGAAAAAGCTAGGCAGCACATTCAGTTAGATGACGTCCTGAGATCTAGCCATCGCAGAAGAAGCAACGTCATGGATAGGCTACAACACCCAGACGGACGGATATTTAACGGGGCGGTCACCGGCATCCGTTACATGGTGATGAAAATCCTGACCAGGGGAGGCGTCGCCATCCTAAGAGGCGACCAAAAGGCATTGAGGGAGGCTTATATTGCCATGATCAAGCACTATAAAGAAGCCATGTTGGTGGAATCAGGTCTAAAATGACTTGAGTAGGCGGAGGAACCAAGAATGGATCCTACAGAAGAAGTCAAGACAAGGACGCTTGCGAAAGGCAAGGCAATCCAAATTGGCACCAACATGAGCAAGGGGGTTGAGGAAGCTATCATGCAGGTATTAATGATTAACCAGGCGTCCTTTCTTAGAATTCGAAAGACATCATTGGGATTAACCCTAATGTAATCACCCACAAACTCAACGTGGATCCAGCCTACAAGCTGGTTAGGCAGAAATTGTGAAGGCATGCTCCTGATTGCAGGAGATTTATCTCCGAAGAGGTAGACAGGTTGCTAAAAGTGGGAACAATCCGGGAGGTTGACTACCCCGAATGGCTAGCTAATGTTGTTCTGATAAAAAAGAAATCGAGGAAGATGCGAATGTGCATCGACTTAACGGACCTTAACAAAGCATGCCCAAAAGACATCTACCCCCTGCCCAACATAAACTAGTTGGTGGACGTCACTGTGGGTCATGCCATTTATTCTCTCCTTGATGCATATGCTGGATACCATCAAATTATGATGTGGTTGCTGGATCAGGAGAAAACCAGCTTCATCACGGATGATGGCACCTTTTGTTACAAGGCCATGCCATTCGAATTAAAAAATGCGGGCCCTACATATCAGCGCTTAATGAATAAGATCTTCAAGGATCAAATTGGGTAGCATGTGGAGGTTTACATGGATAATATGATTGTCAAAAGCAAAAGCTCCGAAAAACATTCTACCGATTTGGCAAAAATCTTTAACACGTTAAATAAATTCTGGATGAAGCTCAATCCTGATAAATGCATTTTCGGGGTGCCCTCGAGTAAATTTTTGGGCTTCATGGTCTCCCAAAGGGGCACTGAAGCCAACCCCAACAAAATAAAGGCAATATTGGAGATGCAACCACCAAGCAATGTGAAGGACGTTCAAAAACTGAACGGCAGAATAACAGCCCTTGGGCGGTTCATCTCCTCCTCAGCCAAACGATGCACCCCCTTCTTTAAAAAATTAAGGAAGAAAGAAGCCTTTAACTAGGACGTCGATTGCCAGCAAGCCTTTGGTGAGCTAAAGAAATTCCTCACCAATCCCCTTTTACTTAGCCTGTCGCTTCCAGGTAAAAATTTATACTTATACTTATCAACTTCTGGCGAAGCTGTTGCAGGTGTCCTGGTCAGGAAAGAAGGAACCCAGCAATTACCTATTTATTATGTGAGCCAAGTGCTCAGAGGCCCAGAATTGAAAAAAGGTTCGAGCAAATAGCTCATCATTGCCCTCAGATGTACACGAAGAAGCTGAGACAATACTTCGAAGCACATACAATAGTCGTCTGATCGGGTCAATCAATCAAAAAAATTCTCCAAACCTCGAACTTAGAGGAAAAAATAGTGGGATGGGCCATTAAGCTTCAATCGTGGGACGTGAGGTATGAACCTAGGAAAGCAATCAAGGCTCAAGCTTTGGCAAATTTCATCGCTGAATTTGCTGGCGAGGAAGTAATCGATCACCCGTAACCTACAAAATGGGAAATAATCATGGATGGGGTTGCGAATGATAACCGAGGAGGTGTAGGCATCGTAATAATGGGCCCCCTTAGGCATTGTTATAAGGTATGCAATAAAGCTCAATTTTAAAATTTCAAATAACATGGCAGAGTACAAGACTCTTCTGCAAGGGCTAAGGCTGCTTCATGCCATCCGACTGAACTCAGTCGTCATCAAAAGCGATTTTCAGCTCGTGATGAGCCAAGTTTTAGGCACCTTCAAGGCTAGAGAAGCCAACATGATACAATATTTAGGAAAGGTCAAGGCGGCACTCAAGATGCTAGAAGAATATGGATCCGAATGGGTCCTCTAGAGGATGCCAAGAGATCAAACTTTAGTAGCCGATCGGCTTGCCAAAATGTCTACTTTCGAACAAGGGATAGTGGAAGAAAGTATAACCATCATTGACCAACCAAACTCCTCCTTAGACGAACCAGAAATGATGAAAATTGAGCTAGTTCAGGAAACGTGGATGAGCTCCATCAAACGATACCTACAAACAGGGCAATTACCTGAAGATAAGGCGAAAGCTCGAAAGGTATCTCATAAATCCCTAAATTATTCTTTTATTAATGGTGAATTGTTTAAAAAAGCTTTTAGTCACCCCTGCTTCAAATGCGTAATGGAGGAGGAATGGGACTATATCTTGAGGGAAATCCGTGAAGGCATTTGTGGAGCACACGAGGCTAGTAGGGCCATGATAGGGAAGGCACTCCAAACTAGATACTACTGGCCAAGCATCTTCAAAGATGCCCAAGAAAAGGTGAGAAGATGCCAGCAATGCTAAATACATAGAAAAGTCATCAGGCAACTAGCAGTAGATCAGAATTCGATTAGAGTTTCCTGGTCATTTGACCAATGGGGCCTGGACATCTTAGAGCCCTTTCCCCAAGGAAAAAGGCAAATAAAGTTCCTCCTCATTTCCATTGATCATTTCTCCAAATGGATCGAGGCAAAACCTCTGGCTCTAATCACAGCGGAGAAAGTTAAAAACTTCACTTGGAAAGACATCATTTGTAGGTATGGCTTACCTAATATTTTCATTATAGATAACGGTAAGCAATTTGACAATTCAATCTTTAGAAACTTTTGCTAAAGCCTCAATATCAGCCTTAAGTTCATCTCCGTCACCTATCCCCAAAGTAATGGGATGATCTCCAATCGGATGCTCTTAGAAGGCCTGAAGAAATGACTTGGTGAGGGAAAAGGCAATTGGACAGAGGAACTACAGAGCGTTGTATGGTCTTACAGGACCTCTCCAAGAGCCAGCATCCATCAATCGCCATTCTCTCTTGTTTACGACTCCGAGGCAATGATACTTGTAGAAATCGGTCTCTCATCCTATCGGACATCATTCTATTCCAGTCGAATGAATGTCCTGGATAGACGTCGAGATTTGGACCTGTTAGAAGAAAGGAGGGAAGATGCTTATACCAAAATCGCCGCCTACAAACAAAGAGTCACCAGATACCACAACACAAAAGTAAGGGCAAGAACCTTTAACGTGGGTGATTTGGTACTCAAAAGGGCGGATATAAGCTTGAAAAATGCCAGAGTTGGAAAACTGATGCCAAATTAGGAAGGCCCCTATAAAGTCTCCAAAGTTTTAAGCTCCAGTACATATAAACTAAGAAACCTTGAAGGGTCGAATATCCCCAGAAACTGGAATGTCGAAGTACTCAAGAAGTACCATGTATAATCATGTATTAAATTCACATTCAATAAAGAAAATTTTCTCCACTTTCTCCATTTTTCATCTTTTAAAAAGGTATGTTTTTATTTATTTGTTTGTTTGTTTGCTTGTTAGTCTTGTTGTTTGCTTATAGGTCATTGGTTTTACTCCATTCTCCACAGATCCTGATCGAAATTCGGGGAAGGTTGTTCACTAGGCTCGTCCAAAGCCCAAAATGAGAAAGATTTCTCTACTACGACTCCCATAGCAAGATGTGGCTCAATGTTTATCTCGAAATACAAAAACCTTTCTCCATTTAGTCAATGTGAAAGATTTTTCCACTATGAATCCTATAGCGAGATATGGCTCAATACTTATCTCGAAATACAAAAACTTTTCTCCATTCAGTCTGATAGATTCGGCATTATACCTGAACCAACGATGCGAAACTTCTTCATTTCATCTACATCAATGTCTATCTTGTACTCAAAAATGCAAAACACGACAGTTAAATAAGTTATATCTCCTCCATACTTAACGTGCAAAATTGCAAACCACTCCAACGCATAGCAGGTCTTTGTATCTGCTTGAATAACACTTCGGTCATACCAAAAATTACAACGTCACCTATTGCGATCGAAAAGGTCAAATTGTCACGACTTGCGCTGATCAGATAAGATGATCATTGACCTTAAAGAGTCATGTATTACAATGTTTTTATGATTCAGGAAGTACTCTCATACTTTCCTTAATTGATTTTGTACATTATATGCAAAAGTTACTTTTCACTTAGTTAATTTTATAACGAATCCCACTCTGAGTGAGAATTGCGAAATGAAGGCATGGATGGAAGGTGAACACAATCTTATATATACATACGAGAGTTCTTTACAAGTCACCAGTTGCGATAAATAATAAAATGCTAAGCCTCTACGTCTACAATCTCTATCGTGGAACCGATTGGCTCAGCTGTGGGCTTTGCAATAGTCTCAGTAGTCGTTTGACAATTTTCAAGCTCCACTAACAGAGAGACAATGGGTTCTGGCTCCGTTGGCAAAGGGGCCTTAGGTTCTGCGAAGGGAGGAAGAATGACTTCAAACTCAGTCGGCAAATTGACAGCTGCCTGTGATGACAAAAGGGTTTCTTTAGCTTTTCCTTCAGTCTCTCTGATCGGAAAGGCCTCCTCATCATCATCACTAGAAGGAGGATTAGGAAGAGCCCCCAGATCCTTCATCCAGTCAAGGTCAACTTTAAAAAATCGTTGCCTGGCTGCATAAATCAATCGAGTCAGCAACCTCCCTTGAGCCTCACCCAATTTATCAAGGACCTCCTCCTCCTTAGCATCCAGGACTTTTGACAATTTTTCAACCCAAGTCGCCTCCTTCTCTGCCAAAACTGTCTCCACATAATTCTTCTTTGCCAGGAGAAGGTCGTGCTCTGATAAAGCCTTGTGTTTCTCCGTAAGCGCCTTGTCTTTGTCAGCATTGGCTTTGATATAGTCATTTTTTAGTTGAGAGCACTCGCCCCTCAGCCTATCCAACTCCTCTTCGTATTTCTTGCACAAGGCACTATCAGCAGCAAGGCGTGCCACATCTCCCTTCAAGTAGTCCACCTCGCTTTGCTAAGACTTAAGGTCTTGGGCTAGTCAGGTTTTCTCCTTTTTTAGCTATTTTGCCTCCGACTTCAAGAGCACAACTTCTTTCTTCGTCACATCATTGGCGGCCTCAGCTTATTTCTTTTGCCGAATGGCATCCTCCGACTTCGCTCGGGCGTAAGCTGCCATGCCATGTACACGAAGCCCCCTTTTGATTAGCTATGAAAAGGAAGTGGAGGAACTAGTCAAAAGGGATGAAGGAGAAGAAAAAGTAGAGATAAAAGTGAAAGATACAAGTGTTACCTCCAGGCTCTGCTGCTGACATAACCCGTATTTCCGGGAGAGTAAATTGAGCTCCGTCATCGCCTTAAAGTCACTCGCATTAGCAAGACCTTGGCAAATGAAGGCTGGCACGTCCCTGTTAGTCACGGACCAATCATTGCCAAACCGCTCTTTCAAAATGTCTTCCAAGGGCGAAGCTTAGCCCTCTTGGGTTTTTCCTGAAGACTGTCAGCTTGGCTCATTTTGAGCTACCTCCTTGCTCCTTATGGCAATCCGGGCATCGATAGCGGCTATAGTCTCGGTAGCCTTCCTCTTTGCTGCCTCTTCAATCTTCTTACATGCTGTCTCATCTGTCAGTGAGCTCACTTGCTGGGAGGATGGTCGGGTGATGGGGGACGGTTGTGGCCCTTCCTCGTCAGATTCATCCCTTAGCTACCATCGGTTAAGAGGACGTTGTTCTGCTATAGTTGGAGGGGGAAGTGACGGTCTCAAGATGGTTAAGGGAGGGTGGGTTGTAGGGACAACCATAGTGGCAGAAGAGGTAGCCATTGTCGCAACGATAGGAACACTAGCTGCACTCTTGGAAGCCTGAATCTCGGAAGCAGACAAAATTTTTCTCTTCTTTGCCCTTTTCTCCTCTTTAGCCAAACGATCGGCCTCCCTTTTAGCTTTGGCCCGATCGGCTAGTTGTTTTGCAGCTTTCTCTCCTCTTGTCATTTCATTTACAGCTACATTACACAACCAAAACAAAGATAAGTACCCCGTTTAAAATTCGGTATAATAAATGCAAATGTAATATGTGAATTAGCAAAATAGGCGTCCTTCTCCACACTCCAATAGTAACGCTCACGTTTTATGCTAGCGTCAGCATTGGAGCCTACAGGCTCAAATAGAGTTCTCAAAAGGTATTTAGAGTTGTAGGGCTGACCGTTCCTCACCACTGCATCAATCAAATTTTTGATGTCGGTTTTGTACATAGATCGACCTACCGCATGATCTTTCAAAACTGTTGGCGATTTCGATCGGATTAGTGGTACTCCAAAGCCGCCAACCATCCCCACTAAGAAGTATCTTTCCCTGAAATGTTTCATGGAGGACGGGACGGCAAAAATCTTTCGATGCCACCGGCTGGTAAAATAATATTATGACCCATCACTCCGACCGAAAAATATAAAAAAGTGAGTAAAAAGATCCAGAGTGGGGGCCACTGATTCTATCCTACATAAGATCTTGAAACAGGCTACCATTCTCCATCCGTTCATATGCAACTGGTTGGGGGCAATTCCATAACCCCTAAGCAGTGTCGATTCGAATGCGCCAAAAGGAAGCCTTATTCCTGCATCCAAACTTCATAAATGGCAAATAAATCATACGCTCCTTTCACGGCCAAACGGTCCCTCTGTAATTGCCATGGAAGCAGGGCAGGCCATCACTGACACCTCTACCAGAAGGTGGTATCGAGAAGGAATTTTTGCCACCTCCGCTTCTATCAATCGCAAGGGCTAAGCAAGTGGCTCGCGATTCTCGTAATCCTTCAAGAAGCTTCTGTCTATTTGTGGGCTACTATTTGAAGCCATTTTTTTGGTAGAAGGGAAGAAGTAAAAGCATATATACGACAAATGAAAAATAAAATCAAAGGCAGGGATTGCTTACTTACTTGGATAATCTCGCAGACACTCTGAAATTCTTCGAAATTTGAAGTACTTCCCTCAACAAAAATTCTTTTTGGCAAGGATTTCAAATAGCTAAGTTCACATTAGGATTTTGGCAGAGTTTCGTTAAGGATACCTGAAAAGTGAAGAAACTCGCCTATTTATAGGTGAAAAGCTTTCAGAATACTTCAAAGCTTCCCCGTTGGATAGACACCACGTGTTCTCAACCCATCACTGCAGTTGTGAAAAATGAAGCGTCGTTCTAGAAACATGCAAGGCATTAAGTACAAGATAACTATCTAAGGTGAACAGACGCATCTACTCGAGTGGGCTCCTCCCAAAAATTCAAAAATTCCGTTAAAATAATAGAATAATACCTCGCCCGATCGGACCCGTTGGAGGAAGGACAAGTGATAACTATGAAAAATACATTTCCAAAGGCTCAATCAGTGTGGCCCAACAACATTTAACTGGGCCCAAGCCTAGTAGCAAAAAGGTAAAGCGTGAGTAAAAAGATAGCACAAGAAAGCGTGATGTCCGATCGGACTGATGGGATAGCATGTCCCGTCAGTCTACTAACATAAGCCAACGCCCATACTCTCCACCTACTTCCTGTTATATCGCCGCTCACCTACTCTGACTGTCGGTTATCACCCTCCAAGGTACTCAAGTACCCCTCCATCGAACTTCTATAAATAATCTAAAACACAATGGTTTCAGATATTAAACATCTGAGACTCTCTCTCTCTTTGAGCATTCTCTCTCGAAAGCTACTAACTTAAGTTTTGGAATACTAACGCCTGAGTCCAATCGAGTACTCTTTTTTGTAGGTCCAATCATCCGACCGGCCCTTCAACTGCCAGCACTTCTTCTTACAAGATAAAGACTTTTTAAGTTTTATCACTACAAAAGGCTCTAATACCATTCAAACTAGCCTACTCTATACTAGAAATTTTACTCACCTATACAGAATTATAGAGTTACTCTAATATCTTCTAAATTTATTTTGGAATCTAGAGTTTGGTTTATAAAGTTTTTAACTTCACTCAATTTTTCATATTGGTCAAACTATCGGGAACTCGCAACAAAATTCAATGACTCTCTTTTATTGAAAAAATAATTTTTAAATTCGCTTTGTCTTAAGTCTAATTTTTTTAAACAACCTGAAAAACTTTTCACAAAAATTTTAAATTTTATTTTGAAAATTAATACGATCCACAATAACATTCAACAACTATGTTACTGGATTCTTATTTACTCCGTGATCTAGATGGAAACAATCAAAAAATTGACAAGATCCTTTGAAAGGACTAGGTTGAATAGTATTCATTTACTTTCTGGGCTAATTATACAATAAATGAAAATTCTGAGAAGTGAAAATTCAAGAATTTAATTTGAGACGCACAGAGAGAATAACTGAAATTATATGTAGATAGTTTATCTTTGTTGAATTCAAAATTAATGGAACAACTTGTCCCTGTAATAGCTAATCCTAAGCTGATTTTTATATATATAAAAAAAAAGAAAGAATGAAACTCTTTCTTTATATATGCAGTAATTGATATTCTTTATTAAGAAAAATGATAAAATTGTGAAAGAAAAAAGTAAATATCAACAGAAGTCTGGCCAATAATATCAATCCATTCATGTAACTACGAAAATATGAAAGTGATTTTGTGAGAGTTACCTGGTTCAGAATTTTATGACATTCGAGTCCACTAAAATCACTATCACACCACCAATTTAAACTAAACTATGATGAATCTGACTATTTACTCTTTATCATTCCTGCCCCAAGATGTCTTCTTCTTTCTTCGAGTTAGGAAGTTGCAGGCTCAATTATTCATCATCATCATTCAGGGAAACTAGGAAGAAAAGCAAGTGCCTAATATGATTGTTGTTTGTTAGGTAAATTAAAATACAACCGACTTGGACTATAATAATAAATTCCCAATTTGTCATTTGGTGGATAATGAACATTTCTTCAGACTAATTAATTGCAACAAAAATAACAATTTGTTGACAATGATGGTTCATCTAACACTCTTAACTATATATACATTATATATATTTTTTGTTTTTCTAAATGATAGAAATCGAAACTTATTTATTGAATACTTTTGTTTCCACGTCAAACTGCATAATTTATTTATTAAAGGATGTAATTTTTTTTATTTTATTTTAGATTCATTATTAATGGCTAAGAAATGATCTAGAAAATAACGGAGAAAAACACATTTTTAAAAGGAATGTATTTTAATCGCCATTAATAAAGCGTGATGTTAGCAAAATTTATTTTCGATTGAATTTTTAAATTTTTAAAATTTTACGCATTGAATTCCTTTATGAAAATATAAAATGCTTTTTAATGACAATTGAAATGCACACATATTAATTCTATTTATGAGAAATTGTGTGTTATCTTATATTAAAGTACTTGATAATTTTTTATAAAGAGTTTAAGAGACATAAAAATGAATTTTTCCAATAAACTAGAGTGCTTCATATTCAATAATATATTATTATTATTATTATTATTATTATTATTATTATTATTATTATTATTATTATTATTATTATTATTATTAAATGAACTTCACGTTCAAAGCTTAGTTAAATTACCCTCTTCGTCCCAAAATAATAGACTGCTTTGCATTATACATATTGAAAAATATTAGGTTATGTTTGGTATAATATAATGTAAGATAATAAAAAAATATAATGATTTATTTTTTTGGTAACTTAAATTTTTTATACTATATTGTAATGATAAATACGTTTATATTTCTCATTACACCTATTAATGCATTTTCTAATCCACAAAATAATGTGATATTTTCTGTTACTTAGTTTCTCCTCTTTCCAAAGTTTATTGAATTTTTTTTTTCAATTTCTTCCTCTTTTTCAAATTAAATCATGAATTTTTTTCAACTAATTTCTTTCAAATTAAACTTTAATTTCAAATTAAAATCCCCAAACATATATATATATATATATATATGACACTCATGTCAACTACTTAGGGAGACTAGTACGTTTTAGAGCTAGCCTCGTAACGAAAAATGAATTTTTGACAATTCTATATAACTAATAAGGGATGCCATGAACTCAATTATGGAGCCATGGATGATACACAATTCGTCTACTCCTAAGCACAATCTCATATTTAGTGTTGCTCCTCAACACTCCTCTCTTAGTTGCTTTGAGCAAATAATGGATAATTGATCTTCTATATATAATTTTCATTTTCTACAGTCCATGCATCCACCATCGAGTTTCTCAGATCTGGATGGTGACCAAGAGAATTGATCATCACCTTAATTAAGGTCCTATCATTATGTCTTCTATTTAAACTACAGGCCCAAATGCACTCTTACATTTGTTCATGCATGTATGTTATGTAATGTACTATTGCATCTATATCATTAGCTCGAACCTTCTTGTCCATCCTTTTATTGCGAACATTTTACACTTTTGCATTGGATTCAATAATGTCTTGAGGAGACTGTGGACAACCGAAAGTCTTTATCATCACTATTTCTATTACACATAACAGAAAATAAATAATAAGTACACTCATATACAAACATATATGATTGAAACTCATTTCAATAAAAAAATAAAGACAAATTCATAGAATATAATTTTTAAAAAAATTTGAAAATTTAAGAAGGCAGAATAATATAAAAAATATTTTCATCAATTTTACAATAATTTTATTTGGAAAAAAATCCAAAAATTATTTTAAAAATGACCAAAAAATTAGAAAAATTGAGAAAACTATATTAAAAAAAATATGAGTAGATTTGGTGGTAGGAGGGCTCACGTGGCCCCATGCGTCGGCGAGGGTAGGCCACACGCGCCCCACGCACCAGCTAGGGCACACTACCATGTGGCGTGACCCCACTAGGCCATGTGTTGCCACATCATACCCCTGTCTAACATGTGACGGCCACTTATTGATCCATATGGATGCCATGTGGCACCCAGATGGACTGATGGATTCCATGTAAGGACCCAAAAATAGGTCTTAGGAGAATTCATGGGTATTATTATAGTAATAAGGTTTAATTGAGCTTAAATTGAGGATGTATTATAAGTTAAGACTTGAGGATTTAATGTTTTAACCAGCAAAGGGGTGAAAGTGGTTATTTTATATTGTGTATAATTGGATCAAAGGTAACATTTATTGGCCAATTACAATTTTAGAAGGAGGTTAAGGTGGAAATAAGGAAATAAATTATAGAAGGGAGTTAAGTGAATTTTGTCTTGTGGGCCTCAAGGTGAGATCATGTAACATCCCAATTTTTGCACCTATCATACATGTTAAGTTACTGAATACAAAAAATTACCCTAGGTTAAATTTTGGGAAAATTGGAGTTGAATAGGGCGAGAGAACTCGGTGACAAGTATAAGGGGGTAATTGTATCGGGACAGAAAAACTCGAGACAGGGGACCCATCGGACAATGTAACCTAAGACTAAGAAATGAAAGCACAGGATGAGCGGAGTCTAACGGTATAATTTGAAGAGAAACTAAGATCAAATAAGTCTCTAAATGGGCAAATAAAGAAAAATTTCACGAGTCTACTTAGCGTTAACCAAAATTTTGACCGAACGATTGAGGGACCTAAAGATCTATGATTTCTCCCAAATTTCATATATACATGTAATTAATGTAGAGACATCCTAAAAACTAAAAAATTGTAATTCTGACAATTCAGAAATTTCAAGTTTCGGCCTGGCTATGCAGGCTGTCGGGGCCAGAAATATACCAAAACGATGTTGGAATATGCTGAAATTTTAACTATACATTCTTGAATATGTAAGGACACTCGGTGCAAAATTTTAGGGCAATCTGAAATTGGAAATGAAAATTTATATTTTAGGGTGTAAAATCGAGATCGGGTCATTTGAAGGGTCAAACCAGAGAATCTGACCATAAAAAGATATATGAGCCATTAACATAAAGTCATGATCAAGTTTGAGTGATCTTAGGCAAGTAGGATGAGCCTAGCTTGATATATGGCCAACAAATGACAAAAATTAGGGCCCTTGGATCTAATGGAAATGATTAAATCTTGGCCCCCCATTTGATAAACTCAAAGATACCCTATAATAGCTCATTAATATCTACAAATAACCTTAGAATTTCTGCAACTTCCCCTTCCTTTTCTTCAAAATCCAAACCCCACTTCTTATTGCTTCTCCACCATTTTCTCTTTATCTCAAGCTTTATTTCTTTAAATCACAAGCTCTAAAGACAACCTAATACTCATAAATTCATCCCCCTTCAACCTGGAAAAGGATTTCTACCAAAAGGAGACCAAGAAATTAGGGATTTAAGGTAAAAATCCTAAGGCAATATTTTATGATTTCTTGAGTTTAAAGTGGAATTGAAAGGGGAAATTTTTTTATAGGCATGTAGAATTGGACTAGGGAATTATAGTGGTAATTTTAAATTGCTGAAAAACATGCATTAATCATGTGTTTTTCTCCCTTTAAAATTTGGCTCAAAGAGGAAAACAATGAGGAAGAAAGGAATAAAAGAGGAAAAATAAAGGAAAAGAAAGTTTAGGAGGAAATCAGTCTAATTGAGGTTAGTGGATACAATCTATATTTAATTTCACCAATTTAATTGAACTTTTTTATGATTTTTACATTATGTAACTATGGAAAATTGCATAAAATGGTAGAATAATTTAATATGACTTGATATAATGGTGAATTAAGTCATTAGAAACATGAATTAAAGGTGAAATTAAAGTGGAAGCTAGTGGAACTTTGACGGCCGAATGGAATACCTTAGGCAACCCATTATGTCTTGATGTTTAATTGAATAATTAATGACAACTAAGTGAAATAAAGTGCGGGAGAGGTGATGGCATTGATTAAAATAAAAAAAAATGAATATGTACACCTATTATGTAATAGTTACATAACGGGTAAAGTTAATGAAACTTGGGAATTTTCATGTAATATTAGCATATATCATTATATTGTGATTTAAAATGAGCACAAAAATAAATATGACATAAATTGGGATAATAAAACAAGATGGAAGTTGGCGAACCTTAAGAATTTTAAGGTAAACTAAGTGTATTACACCACAATGATGCTTGAAAGGCATATAGAAATGTATATGGCACAAAAAGGAAGAATAAATCAATGTGTAAGTGTGAGGCCCTTAAGTGGCCGAATGGTATACATGTGTATAATACCATGTTTTAATTATATTTTTGTAATAATATGTGTATAATTGTGAAATGTATAGTTAATGAGCTTGAATGAATAGAAATGAAATTATGATAATGTTAACATAATGTGTTTAGTATGTAGAACGGTACAAAAATAAAATAAAGTAAGAAAATGCAATAATTTATTATGCCCTTAGTACTCGGTGGGTAACCCAGGATCTTAGGATAGTCTAGCTAGCCATAGGAGTACTTATTTCGCGGTGTTCTGTATACTTTATTGTCACTCTATAGTTATTGCACTGAAAGAGTGAAATTGCACTGTTAGTCGGTTCATTATATTGATATACTGGAGAGTACCATCGTATCGTAGTGGTATAGTTGCTCCCACCTACTGGATTTGGTCATCCACTTATTCGGTTCAGGGTTTTCTACTGTCTTCAACTAGGGACAAAATGGTAATTTTACATGAAACTGTGAAAAGTGGGTATTTACGGTCTTTAAAAAATTAAAAATGTGAATAAGAATGAAATAAGGTAAAAAATGAAGTATATATGTTCAATAAGGGTAAAAATATAATTATGCGATTAACCGAGGGCAAAATAGTCAAACTGTGGTAAAAATATGGTTAAAATGGTCAAGATGGGTACTTTCATTAAAGGGCAAAATCGTAATTAAGAAAAGTTATAGGGACCAAACGGTAATTTTTCCATCTAAGGAAAAAATTTAAGGGCTAAAATATAATTTGTGTAATTAAAGCAAGTAAAAATCAAAGGAAGTCAACCGAGTCTAAATTAGAGTTAAATTGGTTAACTTGAGGAAAAGTCAATCAAAAGGTCAAAATTGGGTCAAAATTAAAGAAGTCAAACTTCAGGGGTATAATTGAAAATTTTCACCTAAAATTGTGAAATTAGATATAAAAGAATATTTTTGAGCCAATTAAGAGAAAATTGTGACAAAAGGAGAATAAATTTGAAATTTATGAAATCTAAAAATTCATTAAACTATTAATGAATTTATAGATTTAAATACTTAGAATATAGTAAGTGAAATTTTATGTATATGTATCCATCATTAAACGATAATGTTGCTTAGCGTGTAGTTTATTGTGACTGCATGTATGGACATGTGTAGCCAGCCGACGTTGAAGACCAGTAGTGGCATGTATAGAGTAGAAAAACTTTTGTTACATTTGGGTTGTAAATATTTTGCAAAAATTTTCAAGTACCTTATGAAGTTATCTGTAATAACTTATGACTATAGTAAAATTTACTGTTGGTGTGTTTGAAGAGATGCCTTTAGTTGTTTATATGATGAGCTATATTAAAGTGCTATGTTGATTGTTGAAGTTTGGGAGTTGGAGAAATGATATTTGGGGGTGTAATTTGTATATTGTAGGTTTGGGCAATATGAATATTAAGCCGTCATACTGCCGGACTTTTCTCAGATTAAATAACAAATTGACTATAGTAGAAATGTTAATAATAATACAAACTTAGAATTGTATAGAGGATGTTACATTTAATGGTATCAGAGTATGGTTTAGGCAGTCCTAAGATCGGAGATAATGCATAAAATGTGATGTTAACCAGGAGAATGGATGGAAATATGATAATGATATAAGTACATGCCATTATATTGTGATATAAATGTTGGAATTGAATCTTACCTGTCCCTTGTGCATTTCAGTATCGACCATGGCTTCTGGCTCCAGACAAATTGCCAAGATAGTGAGTGAGGCTCCTACGAGCCCAGAAACACAGGAATCAATATCGAGTACTAGATCGCAGTAGTCTACCCAGCACACTCCTGCACCAGTGCCACAGACTCCTTCGCCTCCTACACCAGCTGATGTTATGTGAATGATGGCAGAGTTCTTTTAGAGATTCTAGCCTCAGCAGCAGGCACCATCCAAGTCATTAAATAGGTCCATACTAGAACAATTAAAAAGATTGGGTGCAAAGGACTTTTATGGCAGAGAGCCAATCACAACTACCCAAGCAAAAGAATGGCTTAATAAGATGGAAAGGTTGTTTCAAATCATACATAGTCCATCAAAAGAGAAGCTTGAGGGAGCAGTAGCATTATTCCAGGGACCGGCATATATATGGTGGGACACAGTTAGATCCCATACACCACCAGAGCTGGTTACCTGGGATTACTTTTACAAGCAATTTCAAGATAAATATGTGGGCAGAGAGTATTTGAGAGCCATGGAGAAGGCTTTTTGGCAACTACGCCAGGGTACACGGATAGTTCAGGAGTATGATCAGGAATTTGAGAGGCTGAGTTTCTTTATGGAGGACTATAAATTCCCTCCAGAGAAGATGTGCTAACTTTTTGAGAGAGGTCTCCATACTAATTTGAGAAAGATCTTAGCAGTACAAGAATACACAAATAGGAAGGAGCTAGTAGATGCAGCTATCAAGATGGAGACTGTTCAGCAAGATGAAGTGAGCAGGTGGGTCAGATTCCAACAGAGAAGAAGGCTAGCCCCAAAAGCATCGGGCAGTGGGTCCAGCAAGAGAACCAAGTGTCCTACAGCAACTTCCCCATAGGGGTCCTTAGCCACACCAGCAGTGAGTCAGCGCACCACAGCACGGGCACCTCCCTCTATTGTATCAGTGGGCAGTACCCCACGGACCTAGAATTTTAGTAGACCAAAGTGCTAGTTTGTAAGCATTGTGGGAGATGACTTGCAGAGGAGTGCTAGAGACTGACGGGAGCATGTTTGAGGTATAGATCTCAATATCATCTGGTGAAGAATTGCCCTAAAACATTGACGCAGTGTAACGTCCCAAAAACAAATTTGGATTGATTATGTTTTCGGGTTTTAATTTAATAATGGTTAATAAAACATATTATGAAAGTTAATATATATATATATATTATGTGAGATAAATTAAATAAGGTTGTGTGGTTTAAAAGGAAAAGAAAAGAGAAATAGTGGGTTTAAAATATTAATGTGTGTGAAAATAAAAGAAAGACAAATGGTGGGGTATTGTTATTAGTATTATTAAGATTATTATTATGATTATAATTAAAAAAAATGAAAGAAAGGGAAGGAAAGAAAGAGGAGGAGGGAGGAAGGGAATCGGGGAAGAGAAGGGAGGCGGAGGGGAGGCATCGGCGCCGATCAACGGCGCTCTGGCCGGCGATCGGTGCGGCTGCCACCACCTCGGCCACCGGCCTTTCTCTCCTCGTCGTTCCATCCCTCCGGCGGCTGTTTCTTCTTCTTTTTCTTTGCTGTTTAACCGGATCGATTTCCTCCTTTTTCCGGCGATCGCGACGGCGGTTGAGGGAGTTGATGGCACCGGTGGGATCCCAAGGCAGTGGCGGAGCTTTTGGTGGTCGCCGATCGTCCTCACTCGCCGGCAAAGTGGAGATCGACGCTTGTGGCAGCAGGCGGTTCCAGGCGACTTTTCGACCAAACCACGGTGCCTTGGGGCGCGTGAAGGCCACCGGAAGGATTGTTGCAGCTCTGGCTGCAGGTGGGCAGCTTCGGTGGAGCTCCGGCAAGTCTCCGGCGAGGCTCCGGTGAGACAGATAAGGAAAGGAGATTTCAGGCTTCGACTAGTCGGTATGGGACACTGAAATTATCGCCTTCAATTTCGTTAAATAAATTTTGAATGTTTATGAGAAATTTATTGTATGTTTACTATAAATATTTGCTTCTGAGTATGTGAATTAATAGAATTCAGGAATTAAGTTAATTGAATGGTTAATTATGATGGGATGACTTCAAGATTACGGATTGTGAGCATAAGGAAAAGAAATGCAGGAAATATGATTGAACGTATGGTAAAAGAGTCATTATTAATAACTCTTAATGGCATGTAAGAGTTATTGATAGATTTTGAAACTCTTATTTGCTAGTGAACTTAAGATGAAGTACAATTTATGATATGGGATTACATAAGTTTAGTGAAAATATAAAGTGGTAATAGGGTGTTTAATCTTACATGCAAAGTTCTTGGGTTGAGTTGAGATTTAATTGTTTTAAAGTGTTTACAGTATAACTAAAGAGCAATAAATGGTAGTGGTTAATAAGATAGAAGTTTCAATTACGTTTAAGGGAATTGAGGATGTAACTTACTGAAATATAAATAAAATATGTTATTGTACCCTTGAAAGTTGTAATGCTGTCTTGATTGATCCTTGGAATTTAATCTCCAATTAGGTTATAGGTGAAGTTCTAACCAGCTATTTAAGGGAACGGTCATTAATAGTAATAAAAAGCAAAATCTGGGAATTGGTAATGCTAGGCAAAAGATCATACCTTGAGTTTGCAAATTGAATTGGGGAAATTCTAGTTTTCTTATTTTTGATCGAGAAGTAAAGTTTGGTTATATGTTAAAACACGTATTAATAGATTAAAGAGCTGGTAGTTAACAATGAGTTTAAGATGTAAAGTATGATAGAAGTTTAATTGGAGTTTCTGAAACATGTGAGGATTTAATGGGTTATGAGTGTTGGATTTATTTAAGGATGGTTAACGGTAAGTTAATGGTAAACAGTAGAGTTTAATTCTGGAATATGAACTTGTTTTGAAATAATACTGGTTGTATAAACTGAATGATATAAAAATGGCAGGATTTTTGTAAGAATTCTTTGTGTTAGCCTATTGGTAATAAATGTATTGAGTATAGTGACAAACATTTACTTTCCTTGATCAATTTTTGCTCGGTATTTGAAATATCAACTATATTAAATAGAGTAGATACAGTGGTCTGTTTATGATTTTATGATATCGAGTGAAACTGGTGTTAAAATAATATGCTTTTACACATGGTTGTTTTAGTATATAACAATTTAAGATCGTATAGTTATATTTATAAGTTTGATATGAAATGTAAATGCATATTTAGACATCTCCATTAAAAGTGACGTATTGAATAGATGCATCAAATGTAGTATTTGAGTTTGCTTATCTGATGGTTAAATTAAGTACAGTGGAGCACAGGAGATGGGTGAGATAAATCATACAGGTACGTCTTTTCGTAGTGATTGTATTTATATGTTGATGCATGCACCAATGGTATAAATAACTGTAGATAAAGTTATTTTGATGAACGATTATGTTTAGTATCAGTACTGTTAACATATGGGTATTAGAATATTTACACGTATTTTGAAAGACCTGATATAAAGTAGATTCCTTTGATTGAATTATGGTGAAATAATTCATGTCTTAAGTGAATGATGGTTTACACCTGTACAAAAATATTGAATGTTCTGAATAACTGTATTATCTGGATTGAACTGATGATAAAGTTGATAAATGTACTGGAAGAACTTGATCTTTTGCGCCCTTAGAAAATAGTCTGGCAGTAAAAACTAGCTCAGGATATAATTGGCTAGCCATAGGGATTCTATACCGCGGTGCAAGTCATGGCGACTTGCTTTACTATGGTTGGATCGTTGATCTCCATAGTATATATATTATACGTACTGTCATATGTTCATATGTTATATGAGGGATGATTCTGGAGGTCATTTCTCATTCTGTTGTGACCCGTGGGGTCCACATCCCGTATATCCAGTCTGAGTATTTCTGTCGGTACTGTTCTAGGGGCATTAATATGAAAATAAGTTAAAAAGTATAAAAGATAAGTAATATGATCGTTCATAACTAATATGCATAAGAATTTATCCTCTTGTATAAGTACATCAAATGGATAATAAATTGCAAATTATAATATTGATGAGCACGTGATTCTTTCATTCTATATAAATAGTATGTATCTATATATATATATGTATATGTATGTACATCACTCTGTTATTGATCAAGTGTATATATATATGGCACACTATGATGTTAAGTCTTATATTGTTCACCTTGTTAAGATTATGTAATGATTACATGACAATGAACTTTGAATGCATACAATGTTTTAAATGATGTAAATATATGAAAGAAATATACCGGATGTCTTTTATGGTAATATTGAATAATGCATTGTTTACTGAGTTATTAAGTTTTATTGACCATGTCAGTAGGATATTCTATCACTTATACTTGTGATTTATTGTTGAATATAAGAACTGAGATCTAGGGTAATTGAAGGTTTTGATAGAAGTATTTTCAACATTGTACGAGTATAATTGAGATTATATGTTTAAAAGATTATGTTTAGAATACTTTGTTCCCCACTAAGCTTTATAGCTTAGCACGGGTTTTGTTATCCGTGTAGGTACAGGATAGGCTGGTCTTTGGTTAGACAGCTGCTTTGGTTCAATCAGCAGAAGAAGAGCTCTAGTTTCAGAAAATTTCATGTTGAGGGTCACAGATGTAGTGAGGCATTAATGTACATGTAAATTTGCTTATGAATATTAAAGTTTTATAGCTGTTTACGAGTATTAGTTATAAAATTGAATTATCTGATAACATGTAAAAAGAAACTAATGAGAATGGATGTATGAGATGTATTAGTTATGTTTGTGGTGCCCTTGAAGGGCTGAGGAATTGTCTAATTTACAGGTGGGTTAGTTAAGTTTTTAGGCGTTATATTGCCAAATTTTTATTTGAAAGTTGGTTAGTTGGAGAATATAGATAACTCAATGTAGTTAATTTATAAGTATTGCATGTTGGGCAAGTCTGTAGTAGAGAGTAAAAAAAAAAAATTTCAGGTTATCTCATGCTCAGTCAGACTGTTCGGTAAGGGTGTTACACGCAGACTACTGCATCAACTACACAAACTACTACTGGCAGATAGTGTCACACCTTTTACGGAACAATCATTTTCGATGAGAAACTTATATGTATTCAATATAAAATTCCTGTTTAAATATCCGACACACTTTTTATTTTGTCCTTCTTTAGACTGTTTCTCATCTATATAGACACTTAAACTCTCACATTTACACTCAATTTTAGTTGACTCTTGTTTTCCCTGCTTTGACCTCCATGAGATCTCAAACAACAATACTTCCATTCTCACTTACTACCATCTTTACTGTGCAGAATCAATCCTTTCACACTTGACAATCTCAATCAAATATCAACTTTTTTCACTTTAAAACAGGTAGGGGAGCAAGTACCCGTCAGATTACTTAACACTTATCCACTTATAATTGGCTTGTATATACGGACAAACCTATCGCTTAACCTTATCCCACTCCAATTTTAGAACTGGTTAAACCTTTGCTGTGATATCACTAAATGTCACACCCTTCACGGAATAGTCCTTTTTTATGCGAAACTTAGCCGAAAATGGTAAAATATTTTTTCCATCACCAATCAGCTTTGATATACCTTAAATACCTTTACATCAAATTCCTAATCAATCGATAACCTTATAAACAATTAAAACATACATTAAATAAATTCATGCCAAAAATTTATACCAAACACTCAACCATCAATAATCATAATAACAATCAAAATATAGTTAAATCTTTTACCTTAATTGTCTAAGTATATACATGCCAAAATACAACTCGATTAAGCACTAATTCTTCTTTTCCGATTTGGGTCCACTGTGTATAATGTTTCTGCAACACTTAATAACCTGCACGTAGTAAACACTACGTGCTGAGCACTAGATATGCTCAATGATGACTACTAATCCTAGAATTTCCCAATTAAACAATTATATGCCTTTTTATCGTTTTACTTTTTATTTGACTTTTATTTTAGAAATACATTACTTAAGCATAATATTTCACTTAATGTCATTGTTATCACTTTTTAACTTTATATAGGAAATTAATATTATTTTCCAAACTTGTTACTTTTCAAAGTAACAATTGGTACCTGAAATACCAACTAATTTAATTTATCTTTTTTAATTTAAAAATATATTTTAAATCTTTTTTCTTTATAAAAGCTTAACTTAGTCATCATTTATTATTTTATTCTTATAAAATATTACTTTTTCTTCTTATTAATTACACTTTCGGGAAACCTTATAATTTTATTTCAACTTTTTATTTCCTTCCAAACAAATCATTTTTCATTTATAACTTTTTATATTCAATTCATTTAAACAATACTAATTTATCCATTACAATATGCCCCTAGTGCAATATAACAGGATTTTCAAAAAGGATACTCGGGACTGGACCCAAAGGTCCCACTGAGAGAGAAGTGATCCCCAAAGGACCATTTCTCGAAAAATATTTCACTTTCATTTTCACTTAAAACACTGAAGTTATGGAGTTCAAAGATCCTACACATATAAAGCAAGTCGCCATGACTTGTACCGCGGTATAGGATATCCCTATGGCTAGCCAATTATATCCTAAACAAGAATATCATTACCTTCTTATCGCTAAGGGCAAAACAATTAGTTATATTTGAAATAATTTTTAAACATTTAAAAATCTTTAGTTTTTTTCTTTTATTTCTTGATACAATACATTTTTTTGTCAATCGCACTCTTTTAGTGCTTTTGACTATTCAATAACTTTTTTTTCTTTTCTTTCACTTTATCTTTTTAAATCACTTTTGTGAATTATTCTTCAATAATTCACTCAGGCATTTTAGTCCTTTATACACTTTATGAATTATAGCTTTATAATTCACAATTTTCTTTTATTCTCTTTTTTTTTGTAATTCTTGATGAATTATTTTCTAATAATTCAATAATTGACTTTTTACGATTTTTTCCTTTTCTTTTTCTATCCAAAATTTTAATCATTCGGTATGCCAACTTTTATTTAGTCAGTAAATTATTTAATAATAATTCACTCTTTTAATACTGTTTATTGACTAATTTATTTTAATAAATTAGTCACACATTTATTTTACAACTTTTTACAGAATTATAGATTCTATTGATATAATTCATTATTTTATGCTTCAAAAATACATAATTTGACTTTTTCATTTCCTTTTATACTGAAATAACTTACTTCATGTTCGTTTATCATCACATACTTAATTTTTGAATTATTTAATAATAATTCAATATTTTAGTTAAACATAATCAATAATTTATTTCAAAAATATTCTAATAAAACATATAATTTTTACAAAAATTCGTATGCACATTATTTTACAATTTTCATCATTTTCACTCAGTTTATGTATTATTTACCAATAATTCATTATTCTTATTATTTTCATAGCTTAATAATTGTTCCGAAAAATTTATCGGTTGACTTTTTATTTCTTTTTCATTAACCGTGAATTAATTTCATATTAATTCACTTTCTTTTACATTTTTATGCAATTATTCACTTCTCCTTCAATACTTTATTCTATACATATTCACATTTATTCTCCAATAAAATTCTAATAATTCCAATAAATTTCAATAAAATTTATTTATGAATTATTTATGATTTACTATCATTTTTCACTAAAATAATAAATTATTTCACATTATTTCACAACTTTCACTATATACATAATTGTTACATAATCTTTAAAATTCCAAAATAATTTTCAATAATTCAATAAAAATTCATGGACACTACATATGACATTTATAATTAATTTAGGCTACTAATTACTATTTTCATGCAAAAATCACTATTTTTTCCTTAGTGTAAATTTCGGCCATCACTTTAACATAACCCTAAAAATTATATTTCTTCATTCTAATCATTCACATAGCATCAAATATGTTCAAATTTCATTTCCCCCATCTTAATTTCAATATTTAAGAAATTTAGCAATTTTTTTCCTAATTACATAATTGAAATTAATTCACAATAAAAGGAAAGTCAAAGGATTTTGTAGTCACTTATATTTTTTTCTTACTTAAGGGTGCCAAACATTTCTTTTTCTTTGCTCCACACTTGCAAACTTTCCTTTCTCTTTCACAATCAACCATGATCGGCCAAACAAGCTCTCCTGACCTCAATTTTTTGTCCTCATATATAAAATTTAAGCTCATAATTAGCTTTTACACCTCAAAAACTATGAGAAAATACTAAAAACCCAATTAAAATCAATTAATTTCTTAAGTTCCATCTTACCTCTTTTTCTTTCTCCACTTAATTTCTTGCCTTTCTTTGCTCAAATCACTTGATTGAGGCCACTAGGATGACCTAAAGATATAGAACTTCATCTTTTATGTTGGAATTTATGGAAAATTTGAAGGAGAATTGAAGAGAAATCAAGAGAGAGAGAGCAAAAAGTGGTTCGGCCATCTAAGGAGATGAAGGAGGCTGTGGATTTTTCTGGAGTTATCTCCAGAAAGCCACCTCTTATATATCGCCTATATGGACCCAATTTTGGACTTGATTAATGGGTCTAACCCAAATTAAGTGAAAGGCCCACTTTAGGCCATTTTCTCTCTCTTTCTCACTTCCAATCATTTCAAAAATGATTCTTTCATTTTTATCATATCAAAAATAGGTAACATATAAATTTTCGGCTCAATCGCAGTCCGTTAACGGTCCAATTCAAACTTATCAGTCCGATTCGACAACTGCCAGTGTCACCGAAAAATTCAATTCTTATCACCAAAATATTCTACATAAAAATTGATGTAGATATGAAAAAATATGGCAATTTTTGGAGTTCGTTTACTATTTTTTAATTATTTATGCAAAATCAAGTCTCATTCCCTATCAGGGAAATTGACTTGCTACCTTTTTCGTATTTTTGACCTTTAGAGGCTCATTTGATCTCAATTTCACTTCAAATTTCAACCCCGAGCTCACCATGACCATTACTTCCCAATGGTCCAATAAAATATTTTTGACTTTCGAGTGTCCTTTCGAGCCCGAAAAATACTATTCACTATCGAAAAGTACTGTTCATGGCTGACTCGGTGTTGAGCCCATTACAAATAGGGTGCTCCTTCAACCTGAGGTCGAGGTAGAGGTGGACCCAGTGGACTGCATTTGCCCAAGGCAATACCCCAGCTCCAAGTAGGCCATCTTTGGCCAAGGCTTATGCTATAAGAGCCCGGGAAGAACAGGAAGTTTCGGATGTGATTATAGGTAAGTTTTACCTGTTTGATGATACTGTGTGTGCATTGATAGATCCCGGGTCTACACATTCATATTTGAGCTCTATACTTGCACGGGAAAGGGATTAAAAAAAGCACAGTTAGATCAAGATATTATGGTAAGTAACCCTTTAGGGCATAGTGTGGTTGTGAACAAAGTATATAGGGGTTGTCCTATCCAAATCCAACACATTACCTTCCCTGCAAATCTGATTAAATTTTCATTCCACGAGTTAATATTATCCTAGGGATGGATTGGCTCCATAAATACCAGGCAATTGTTGATTGTCATTTGAAAAGGATCACCTTCAAAAGCCCGAAAGGTCAGGAAATTGTGGTTATAAGAGAACAATCTAACTTTTTATCTAACGTCATCTCAGCCACTACAGCCCACAAATGTATTAGAAAAGGGTGTGCGGCTTATTTGGCTTTTGTTACTGAATCTGAGGCCCAAAAACCATAGGTTAGTGATGTACCTACGGTTAGAGACTTTCCTGATGTTTTTTTCTGATAAATTACCAGGATTACCCCTTGTGAGGGAGGTTAAATTTAGCATTGATGTGTTACCTGGCACAACACCTATTGCCATAGCCCCTTACCATATGGCACCAGCAGAATTGAAAGAACTGAAGATTCAGCTGCAGGAATTGTTAGAAAAATGATTTATCCGTCCGAGTGTTTCCCCCTGGGGAGCCCTAGTGTTATTTATAAAGAAGAAAGATGGGTCTCTCAAACTATGCATCGACTATATATAGCTGAATAAAGTCGCCATAAAAAATAAATATCCATTACCCAGGATTGACGATTTGTTCGATCAACTAAAAGGTTCCAGTATATTTTCAAAAATTGACTTGAGATCGGGCTATTACCAGCTTGGAGTAAAGGAAGTAGACATTCCTAAAACTGCTTTTCGTACGAGGTATGGGCACTATGAATTTGTAGTTATGCCTTTTGGTCTCACTAATGCACCGAATGCTTTTATGGATTTGATGAATTGTATTTTTCATCCTTATCCGGATCAATTCGTGGTGATATTTATTGATGACATCCTAGTCTATTCTAAGACACTAGAAGAACATGATCAACATTTAAGAATTGTACTACAGACACTGAGAGATAACTAGCTATATGCCAAATTTAGCAAATGTGAGTTTTGGTTGAATGAGGTTGCTTTCCTTGATCATGTAGTTTCAGCCGAAGGCATCATGGTAGACCCTTCAAAAATTGAAGTCGTACTTGATTGGAAGCCACCAAAAAATATTTCAGAAGTTTGAAGTTTTCTTGGACTAGCTAGATATTACATGCATAGTATATGATGCAAGATTCATAACTAATAATCAGTCAGTTGAAAATGGCATATTAGAATAGTGCGGTGTTCATGGTAGTAAATGACATGATTTAAATATATTTCATAGTACCAACACCATTATATGAAGTATTATTAAATGTTAATTGTGTGAAAATAATTTATAGAATAACCTGATTAAAATATTGTGATGACAACGATTGAGACATGATAATATAATGATTTTAATGCCCTTAGTGTCAGTGGGTTATCCAGGACTCTAGGATAGTATAGCTAGCCATAGGGGTACTCACCCCGTAGTGTTCTATTCTGTTTACTGTCTACTACTATACTGAGAAAAATGATTATACTGATTGCCGGCTTATTTTACTGATATACTGGGAAGTAGTTGAAGGGATATCACATGGCAAATACATGAAGATCATGCAACGGAAAAATAAAAAATATAGATCATTCATGCCACGCAATAGACGACATAGAATCGAAACATGCAATTTTAGGATTTTTAAAACTTACAAGTTTGGATGCTCTTTAAAACTTGAATTTTGCAATGGCAAATATATAAGATGAACTTATATACTTCAGATCTGGAACACCAATGCCAAGGAGCTGCCTTTACGCCACTCCTCTCTATTCTCACATACACACTTGCAAAGATGGCTTAAAATCGAGAGTGCTAGCTCTATGTTTGAATATTTGGCAATGGGGATGGATTGAAGCCACAAGATCTGATCTTGTTCTTCTTTTAGTTGGCTTTTGATGCCCAAGAACACAAGAGAACAAGAAAGAATTCTTTCCCCTTGTGTATTTTGGCCAAGAGAGAGAGAGCAAAAACGGCTAGGGTTAGTCTTCCTTTTAATTCATTAATATATATCACTTGTTTAGGTCAAGTGTGAATGTCGAAATTTACTATCTTTAGGTAGTAAATTTAGCCTCCATCACTTCCTAATTAAGTGACATATATTAATTCAAATTCCTTTAAATTTTAAAATCAAATTAATTTAAAATAAACATATGACATTTAATCAAAATAAATCACTTATTTAGGATATACATGTGCCGAAATTCACTATGATTTTATCTTTGAATTTCGGCCACTCTCTCTCCTATTTAAGTGTTTTATTTTGATTCAAATGTTATTAGGATTTAATACTCAATTAACTTAATTAATTCAAGATAATTAATTAAATGAAATTAAATCTATATAGGCCGAAATTCCCTCTCTCATGGACCAAGGTCCATTTAGCAATTTTAATAACCATTACATATATTAATTTGACTTTAAATAAAAGCCCAAATTAATGTCCAATATTCTATTCAAATATTTTAAGCTCAATACTTTATGTGCGATCCTATAGAACCATTTAATATTGGCAAGGAATTAATGAATTAATTCAAAGGCTATATATATTCTGTAGCAAGTTATTATAGCATTCCAAATTAAATGAACATACAAATGGCATTTAGTGACCTAATGCAATTTTGTATCGCCCCTTACCCTTAAATATCAGAATTAATATAAGGCATGGAACTAGTCATCCTTATATATACTAATTCCTTTTCTTGATGTTCCAGTGACACTGAACTCTCAGATAAATAATGATTATTCATTATTTCATCTCGGTATGGCCATACACTTCTCAGTTCACTGATCAAGTAGCCGATGATATTTTCTCTCTTATTGAGAGGGGTAATCCCTTTACTTCTCTCATGCTCTCTAACATGAATTAGTGCATACCCATACTTGTCACCTTGTTACGAGTACGTTAGGTGTATGTCAAAGTACACAGTAATTCATAAAGAGTTTCATAGAGATTTTATGTCTAAGAACTCCGATGCCAAACTTGTACATGAGAAACACTTATGACTAATACCATACAGTGTTCTCATGAACGGATCGAATCCAGATACTATGTTCTAAACATGTATCTATGATTTATGATTGACACTCTTGTCCTTATGATCCATAAGACAGAACTCATCTTTTCTGAGAGAGCATACTAGTATTAATTCATTTGTTATTCCCATAACAATGACTGACTAGGGATATTTAAAATGAAGTCTCTATTACTTCAAGGTCTTACAACCACGTGCCTCACACATGATAACTTAAACTGAAACAACATTCTTGGATAGTTCTATAGATTGATATGCACATGAATACAATAGATAAAATAAATGCCTCATTTATTAATTTAAGTATTTTATAACAATACATTGGGGCTAGAGCTTACACTAACAATCTCCCACTAGCACTAGTCCTAATTGGGCATAGCCCTCAAACCGAATGCTCTCAAATGAGTTTCTTGTAGATTTGGATGCAATTGTTTCGTCAAAGGATCTGCTATATTATTTTCACTTGCTATTTTGCTAATCATGACGTCCCCATGATCAATGATTTCTCTGATCAGGTGATACCTTCTAAGTATGTGTTTGGATTTCTGGTGTGACCGAGGCTCCTTTGCCATGGCCCCATTATTGTCATAGAAAATTTCTAATGGATCTAGGATGCTAGGGACCACTCTTAATCCAGAAATGAAATTTCTAATCCAAACAGCCTCTTTTGCAGTCTCACTTGCTACAATATACTCAAATTCTGTAGTTGAGTTGGCAACGGTCTCCTGCTTTGAGCTTCTTTAGCTGATAGCACCACCATTCAAAATAAAAACAATTCCAGATTGCGATCTTGAGTCCTAAGTGCTGGTTTGAAAAGCAGCATCGGCATAACCTTGTATGACGAGCTCTTCTTGACCACCATACACCAAGAAGTGATCCTTAGTCCTTCGCAGGTACTTTAGAATCCCCTTTACATTAGACCAGTGTTTTTCGCCAGGGTTTTGCTAAAACCTACTGGTTATACTCAATGCATGAGCAACATCCAACCTAGTACATAACATAGCGTACATGATAGATCCAATAGCAGATGCATATGGGATTCTACTCATGTTGTCCCTCTTCTCTTTAGTTTTAGGACATTGTTCTTTAGTCAAAAGAACTGCCAAAGCCAAAGGTATGTACCCTTTCTTTGAGTCTCCCATACTAAAATGTTTTAGTACTTTGTCTATGTACTTTTCTTGACTTAGTCCTAAAAGCCGATTCGATCTATCTCTATAGATCCGAATATCAAGTATTGTCTCGGCTTCACCTAAGTTTTTCATTGATAAACACTTCCCCAACCATTGCTTAACCTTTTGCAATATTGGAATGTCATTCCCAATGAGAAGGATGTCATCCACATATAGGACCAGAAATACTATTATGCTTCCACTAACCTTCTTATATACACAAGGCTCATCTTTATTCTTGACAAAGTTAAGATTCTTGACCGTTTCATCAAAACAAAGATTCCAACTTCGAGATGTCTGCTTTAATCCATAAATGGATTTTTGAAGCTTGCAAACCTTCTTAGGATGCTTGGGATTGACAAAACCCTCAGGATGTGTCATATACACATCCTCAAGTAAATTTCCATTGAGGAAAGCAGTTTTGACATCCATTTGCCATATCTCATAATTATGATAAGCAGCTATGGCAAGCAAGATCTTAATGGACTTGAGCATGACTACATGTAAAAAAGGTCTCATCATAGTCTATACTATGAGTTTGTCGAAAACCTTTTGCTACTAGTCTACCTTTGTAGGTCTTGTCAGCTTTGAGTTTAAATAGCCATTTGCATTCAATTACCTTAGCACCTTTCGGTGGATCAACCAAGGTCCAAACCTGGTTATTGTACATTAATTGCATCTCGAATTTTATTGCTTCAAGCCAATTTTTTGAGTCAGGGCTCTCAATAGCTTCTCGGTAGGTAGTTGGATCCTCACGATCCACTAACTCAATAGTGTCACTGTCGGTAATTAGAAATCTGTATCTCTCAATCTCCCGATGTACCCTATCGAACCTTCTAGGTTCTTGTGTAATGGGATCTTGTTCCACAACTGGTTGTGAACTTGATCCCATTTCCAACTCATCCTCTGCAGGAGTTTGTGGCACTTGAATTTCTCCAAGTTCTACTTTACTCCAACTGTCTTTCTTGAGAAGGAATTCCTTTTCCAAGAAAATAGCCATGCGAGCAGCAAATACTTTGTTCTCAGCTTGTGAGTAAAAGTAGTGTCCTTTTGTTTCTTTGGGATAACCCACAAATAAGTAGATAGTGGATTTGGACTCTAGTTTTTCATATGTTAATTTCTTAACATATGCTTCATAGCCCCAAATTCTGAGAAATGATATATTAGGTTCTTCCCAGTCCATACCTCATATAGTGTTTTCTCAACTGCTTTAGTTGGAGTACGGTTCAGTAGAAATGCAGCAGTTTCTAATGCATAACCCCAAAAGGAGACAGAAAGATTAGCTTGGCTCATCATCGATCAAATCATGTCCAACAGAGTTCGATTTCTCCTTTCAAACACACCATTCCATTGTGGTGTTTCAAGAGGAGTGAGTTGTGAAATAATTCCACACTCCTTCAGATGACTGTCAAACTCTTGGCTTAAGTATTTGCCACCTCGATCTGATTGAATGGGCTTTATACTTTTGCCAAGTTGGTTTTCTACTTCGTTCTTAAACTCTTTGAATTTCTCAAAAGTTTCATATTTGTGCTTTATTAAATAGACGTAGCCATATCTACTGAAGTCATCAGTGAACGTCACGAATTAGCTAAAACCACCTCTAGCTTGTGTACTTAATGGTCCACATACATCTGTATATATTAGTTCCAATAAGTCACTAGTCCTCTTCCCTGTCTTGTTAAAAGGACTATTTGTCATATTTCCATACAAACATGGCTCGCATGTGTCACAAGATTCTAAGTTGAATGACCCAAGCACTCCAGATTTATGGAGTCTTGAAATGCATTTTTCGTTTGCATGCCCTAAACGATAATGCTAGAAGTAAGTAGGGTTCAATTCGTTTGATTTAACCCTCTTTGTATTAATGTTGTATATGGACTCTTTGTTTTATAGATCAAGGATATAAAGGCCATTTTGTAACATGGCATTGCCATATGAAATGCCTTAGCGATGAATATGAATATTGCCATTATTAATAACAAAATCAAATCCATTCATATCCAAACAAGAAACTGAAATAATGTTTCTGCTCATAGCAGGCACATAATAACAAATTTTCAATTCTAAACTAAGTCTGAAAGGTAAAGTGAGTTGATAGTTGCCTATCTCCATGGCAGTAACTCGTGCTCCATTCCCCACATAGAGGTCCACTTTATTCTTCCCAAGTAACCACTTATTTCTTAATCCCTGCACATTTGAACAAATGTGAGAACCACAACCGGTATCCAATACCCAAGTGGTAGAAATATAAAGGTTAATTTCAACAACAAAAATACCAGAACTGGATGCCTTGGCTCCATTCTTCTTTTGTTCTTCCTTGAAGAGAGCACAATTCTTCCTCCAATGCCCTAATTTGTTGCAATGAAAGCATGTGCTCTCGCTCTCCTTGAGCTTTTGCACCTTGGGCTTGGGTTGGGCCTGAGGTACATTCCCATTTAACTTGAGCCAAGCCAGGTCATACTTGGGTTTTGCCTTTTCCTTTCCCTTTTCCTTAGCAGGTCCCTTCTTAATGCCCCCTTAAACCATAAGTACAGGATTGGTCTTTCAAATGTTTTCTTCAACATTCTTAAGCATCCCATAAAGCTCGATGACTGTCTTATTCATTGCATGCATGTTATAATTCATGACAAATGGATCATAATCATCAGTTAATGAACCTAAGATCAAGTTAGTGGCCAATTCCTTCGGGACTTGTACCTCAAGCTTCTCAAAAGTATCAAGCTACCCTTTCATCTTAAGTACATAGGTACTAACAGGAGTATCCACAATCATCTTACAATAAATTAAGGCCTTTGTTATCACGAATCTCTCGTGACGAGCTTGCTCTTGGAACATCTCCTTAAGGTGCACCGTGATCGCATAAGCCTCTTGGTCCATAAATTGCTTTTGCAAGTCAGGCACCATAGTGGCCAGCATAAGACAGGTCACATCATTGGAGTCGCTCTTCTTGGTCTCAAAAGTTTCCTTTTGAATCGCAGAGGCGTTCTTAGCAGGTTCTTCGGGCAAGGGTGAATCCAAAACATATGACTTCTTCTCTTGCTTCAGAACAATTCTCAAGTTTCGAGACCAGTCTATAAAATTGGTGCCATTCAGTTTGTCCTTTTTCAGGACTGATCGTAATGAAAAGTTATTGTTTGAAGAAGCCATTTTCAATCTACAATAAAATCTTAGCAAGATTACATAAGGTCTTATTTATAATCCCACAAACCGAATTAATATTCCTTTAAATAATTTGCGTTAGTAATTTAATGTGGGCCAAGATCCACTTTTCACAATAACTTATTAGTCAAGTTGAGCTTGTACACCTAACAAGTTAAGTTACTTAGGTAGAAAAACTCCAATCATGTCTCGTACATGACTCTTGGATCAAATGGGCTAACATCTTAAGATGTCATAGCACAAACCCATTTATTAGTTGCCTAGGTCCGGGCATCCCTTTTCATGTTAAGTCCAACCTACATTCACAACCCATGCCGTACAAAGTTAATCGAGCGCATCTAGGACTCCTAGTCTACGTGACCGATGATCGATACCTTGACATGTTTCGAATTAGGAATGCAACTTTGTGACTTACTATTTTAGGAATTTATTTTATTACGGCTTACATGGAATACACTTTGTCATCCATTCATAGTATGCATATATATATAATTGCATAAAGTAAAGCATGACAAACATGGGCCCAAAAACCTACAACTAAGATTCTATACTATTACATAAGAATCTTCGAGTTGGGCTTCTCTACTCCGGTGGGTTTCATTTTGATTTACAAAGTCTTCAAAAAATTATATATTAAGAAATAAATGAAACTTTTACAATAATACATAGTGGCACATAGGCCATATTTAATTAGAAAAACTCAGGCCCCATGAATGCACCATGCATATCCATTCATCACACAAAACAAGCAAATAAATATACATAACATTCATGGATAAAACAAAGTCCAATTTTAATTAATTTAGCCAAGCCCATTAATGGAAATTGTGCACTTGAAATTTTAAGAGAATATCCCATGATAGGCCTAGGCCGAAGCCCAATGGACTTAATCCTCTTATTGAATAAGTTCTCTTAAAAGCCCAAAACACAAACTAGCTAGATTTTTGCCATAAATCAACTCTAGTATAATTTTCAATTTTTTTTTTGCCATTTTTGAATTTTATGTCATACAGCCCATAATCATTAAAAATTCATATAATGTGTTCCAACATGAATTAAAATATAAAATCATGGAGAACATATATCATACACGGTATTCATACAAAAACAAACAAACAACAATGAAACTAGTTTTTAATGCTCATATAATGACATAAAAATGCACAAACACTTAAAACGATTTTATAAGCCATTTAATAATTTAAATAAGGTCATAAACATTGAGTTAAGGTTCTGTTTAGATCTGATATAAATGTATTTTTTCCATTTTAATCAAAATAAAACAAACAATGTTGATTAAACATGCAACAAACACAAACTAGTTTAAGTGATTTTAAAATTAATCAATTAAATTGTCATGGATCAGAATTAAAACCAATTTTAAAATATGTCCAGACCTGTTATTAATCTTTAAAAATCACTTACAAACATCCCAAACATGTTTATACATTTAATTTTGAAAATTAGTTGTTAAACAAACACATATCATGCAAACTAGCACCTAGTTTCAAGATTAACATGTACCATCAGGTATCTATAATTAAATCCAACCATGAACAGCTCTAAGAATATCTTAGGACAGTATATAAATATTTAATAATGATTATAATACCTAATAAAACATTTAAAATCATTTTTACATTAAAACAATGCAAAAAACTCAAAACAGAAAATTTCAGCATTGCATGTTGTTAAACAAATGATTTTTAATCAAGATATCATGCATCCAAAGCACTAAAATAAGCATGTTTAGGCTCTGAAACCACTAAAGGAATATCACATGGCAAATACATGAAGATCATACAGCGAAAAAATAAAAAATATAGATCATTTATGTCACGCAATATACGACATAGAATCGAAACATGCAATTTTAGGATTTTTAAAACTTACAAGTTTGGATGCTCTTCTGATATGCTTTTTCTAAAAGCTTAAATACTGCAAGTATACGGTGTACCGATTATAGTACTTCAGATATCGATCCCACGAAGAATTTTTTATTTTAATTACCCACTATTACTACTTAATTTTAATCTTGTTTACGATGTTCATGAGTGGAAATTAATTCTAACTACTCTATTGCATAAATTACTCAAATCTTAGATAAGTATAATCAAATAAGATAATAAATATTATGAAATTAAATAATCATGCATTTGATACCATTATTTTAATTATAATTTTTAATCTCATTAGTAAGCCAAGTTGGAATAAATTTCTAATCCACTCTCTCGACATGAATTAGATTGCCTAAAACATGCAATTAAAGTACTAATTCTCAACTCTCGTTAATGAACCAGTTAATTTTAATAACACATTTTAAGATTATCTACCAACCTATAGCAATTATCTCCATATGTGATCTCTCAAACTATGTTTTGATAATAAATTTCCTATTAACTTTCAATAAGAAGTTGCTCTCGCTAACTCCCTTATTTATGACCATTATGTTGATTATAAGAAAAGAAATTGTACATCTAAGGTCGTCTTTCTTAACTTATAATGATACTAATAAAGTTTTAATAGCAAATACTACAATCAAATATCAATATTATAAATGGAAATAGAAATTTGTTCATATATAATCAAATGCCAAAATAATATTCATTTTAAAAGATTACAAGGAAGAAAAATAAAACATAAGAACAAGGAGAAAGGGATCTCTCAACCCTTTTTCCCTTCACACAAGATGTCTTCTTCCTTGCTTTTGTCTCCTCTTCAAGTCATGAAAAGATAAAATAAAAAACTAAAAAAAGCAAATATTGTTCTCAAGATCACAAAAATCAAAATCCAGAATTCCACACCTAAAAATTTGTTCACATGGCATATATATGTCTCTCTAAAACATATGGCTATTCAAAGATAACCTTTCAAAAAAGTTGCCATTGTTCATAAAAAATTGCATCACTTCAGAAATTCAACTGCTCATCCGTCCTTTGTCGCGACCTCGCGACATTTGTCGCGCTCGCGACAAGACATGCTCATGCTTGACTGGCTTTGCTGGCTGCCGCGAGCTCTCCTTCATTGTCGCCCTCGCGACAATGCACGCTTCTGGCTGCTATCCTGGCTTTTTCTCCCTTATGCTGTCACGAGCTCTCCTCTTGTGTCGTGCTCGTGATACAGCCATTGCAACTCTCATTCCTCTCCTTCTTCTAATTGACTTCTTTAAGCTTAAATTCATTCCCTCCTCCTACAAAATAAATAAAACAACCACACACATACAAAACACATAAAAGCAATAAAATATAGATAAAATACCAAAATAAAACACAATACTAAATAAAACTACACATTAAAACACAATATTTATGAGCTTTTCAAGCTCATATCAATTCCCCACACTTGAACTTTTGCTTGTCTTCAAGCAAAAACTCAAAATGCTAGAAACCATCAAAGCTCAAACATTTAATTAAAACATAAAACATGGAATATGGAGTTTGTCCTTCTTGAGATTCTCACAAATTAACACATGCAAGATTTCCTTAACATATTAATTATGAGTCAATGTCAACAAATACCAAAACAAAATCTTGAATCTATAAGGTTTAATACTCATATGCCCCCAATAAGATAAACAAAAGAATGTAAAGTACAATTATATAAAGCTCTTAAAAACCTCATTTCTAACAACATGTACTCTAACCTAGCAAGTAATACAAAATGTAGAGTTATTCTTTCATAATTTGTGGCTTCCCCCACTCAAGTGTTTAATCGTTAGTGTTTAACTCATATTTCTTCTTGTATCACCACATACCATAAGCTTGCATTAAATAAAACTCTCCATCACTAGCATAAAATAATGCACAATATCAAAAGGGTCTTTAAAGGGTTATAGCTTGGCTTAGTTTAGGGTAGGAATACTTTTGGGTTAAGTAGCTCATGTATGTGAAAAAACATAACAAATACTCAAACAAATAAGACTTTGTATTGCAAAAGTTACACTAAAGCATGATATCTATCCTTACTAATGAAATTTCCATATCCCCTTAAAAAATTCTTCATTTCCCACTAGTTTTCACCTATGCTCAACTTCAACTAGTTGCTTCTCTTACTTTTGTTTTCCTTCTTTTAAAAGCAAACTAGTGTAGTATTTATTTTATTTTTTTACTTAGAAATACTAGTGGCTTTAAATTTCAGGGATTAAAAAGGATTCATGCTTATAATAAATCAATACTATATCCTACTCATCAAAGCATTACTATATTTTCCACATAAGGGTTCAAGCTCAAGGTTTAATTTGTTAGAAATTGGCACAAGGCTAAAAATAAGCTCATGAATAAAATACTTTAAGCTCAAAATGGCTACCTAAAGTCAAAAAGGTTAGTTATTTAAGCAAGCTAAAATAGGTTACTTCTAATGCCCTTATCATTTTTCATGCATAACTTATACTAAATGTGATCTCAAAAAATATCAAACACAAGTTCTAGAGTAATGAATACAAGAGGAATTCTCTCAACAAGACAATGTTAAGGCTCAAAGGCTTACCATGGCTAAGACAAAACTCTACATCATGCAAAACTCACTATTCTAAAGCACATATTTAAAGAAACTTGGCCTAAAAGAACTATATACCAAAGTACTTTACCTAAACATGCCTATCCATAGAAGCATAATCATATTAAAACTAAAGATCCTTAATTCTAAGCTAGAAGATATATCCAATATACTCATAATTAACATGCAAAGATTAATTACATATGTTAATAGGCAATAACTTCACAAGGAATAACTCCATAACACAACTTAAAACATCAAAATTGAAAAACTAATTCTATATGCAAACTAACAACTAGCTTCCCCACACTTAAAGGACACAATGTCCTCATTGTGTAAGGAAGACTCCACAAGAACAATACATACAACACAAACAAACATTCAATAAAAACAAACACACAAACACTTTAACAAAAAACAAACACAAACAAAAGAAAAACTTAAAATCGGAGAGAGGAACATTACTGAGATGGTCCACTTGGGGACCCCGATGGAGAAGGAGTGAAAGGAATATTCTGATGGCAAAAAAATGAAAAGAGTTTACGGCTGAGGCTCTTATGACTTTTGTGCATTTGTTTGACATGTGCCTCAAGGGAATCCATCCGGGGCGCCTTGCTTTGATTGGCAGCCTCAATTCCATCCAAACGAGACATGACTCGCTGCAAGCCAGCAACTCCTTCTTGGTCAGCACCAATACTTGGCTCACCGCTATCATCTCGGCCTACACTGAAATCACTAGCTAGGGCAGCTTCATCTTCATCATCAGCACTATCTGAATCACCAGATGCGGCAGCAGTAGACGTTTTAGGTGCTTTCCTTTTTCCTTTGGCATGACTAGTACTCGTTTCCTGCACAAAACATGATAAAAACTGCAGAGGCCAAGCGCCTCTATCTAAAACATGGGAGTTACGCAGATAACGGATATCCATTAAAGTCACACTCTCATTGTCATCCAAAACAAAATTGCCTAAGTCACCTAAACACCCTAAAATGATGCCGGTTACCATGTGACACATGCCTACTGTTTTAGTCTTAGCAATGGATGCATGGTATAACCCATCAAAAATAAAATCTATTGAACATGGTGTTTTCGTGACATTAACAAATCAAACACAAATAAATCTTTGGTTTGCACCTTTGTGCTTTCTACTCGTCTAAACAAGGCATAGTATAAATATTTATGAAATAAAAACAAGCCATTATCCTTAATAAGTCGATTAGAGGCATTTTTGTTATTGAATTCATGTAAGCCAGTGAGTGTCATCCAAATCGGTCGGTGATCAAACAAATTGGCATTAAAACGTTTTCCTTTCAAAGGAAAACCAAACCAACCATGCATTTCTTCAAAACCAAATATAAACTCAGCACCCTGGTGTTTAAATTTAAATTGAGTCTTTTTATTGTCTACATATGCCAATGTGACAAAAAATTCCACTGCCCAATCCCTCTTAATAGGCAAATTCATAACAGAAAATTTCTCCCATTTCATGTATTTGATATACTTATCAAATTGGACAGTTAGACCTAAATCTTTAATCAACTCATTGTCTAAATGCAACATGCCCACATATGTTTTTGTGTTAAAAAACTAAAACCTTTTGCCTTCTTCTTCAGAGTATATAGGGAAGGGACACTCAAACTTGGCTTGAAGATACTCGAAAGGCGGCGTTGGCAGAGAGCTTAGCTCTGCATTTGGTTGCTTATCCTTGCGCCCTATGAATTTGGTACGAACCATGCTGAAAATCAGGTTTACTCCAAGCAAAAATCACAAAAAAAAAACAGGTGAGGAAGAAAGAAAGAAGAAATCACAGTGAAGCCCAACAAAAACTCCCACAAAATTAAGTGAAAAAAAGTAAGGAAGAAGAGAAGAAAGAGTTGAGAGAGAGAGATAAAAACCCAGGAAGTCGGAGATAGGTGAGTGAGGAAGGTGAAAGGGTGAGGTAGGGTTTTAAGTATTTATAGGAGGAGGTGAAAAGGCAGCTGAAAACCTCAGAAATTCAAATCCCGTGTCCTGTCGCGACCTCGCGACAATGTCGCGCTCGCGACAAGCCACAATATTTGAACATAGCGAGCTCGCGAAGAATGTTGCACTTGCGACAGTGCCGAAATGCCTAATCTCCCTAGTTATCAGTCACGCTCGCGACAGAAGCTAATGCTTAAATCAAGATGAAACAGTCGCGAGGGCGAATAAGGCGCGCTCGCGACAGAGTGTTGTGATCCGTCCCACTCATCCTTGTTGCGCTCGCGACAAGAATGTTACTTCATGACTTATTTTTTTTATAAATATTTTAAAATTACAACAAAAATAAAGCACACATAAATACCTGTAAAATACAAAAAATAAAAATAAAAATAAAAATGTGTAAGCATTCTAAATAAGGTAATAAACAAAGAAAAATAAAATTATTTACATAAAAACAATAGAAAGTAAAATATACAAATAACCCTAAGCCAATTTAAAGGAGATAAAAGATACATGTTTATTCTCATATGCTTCATCTAAATATATTTTACATCGATGCCCATTAACTTTAAACAAGTCTCCTTTATTATTTTTTAGTTCTAGATATCCATGGTCAAAAACTTGAGTTACTTCAAAAGGTCCACTCCATCTAGACCTCAATTTTTCAGGGAATAATTTCAAGCGAGAATTGAAAAGTAGATCTTATCCCCACTTTTAAAGCTTTTATACTTAATATGATCATCATGCCACTTCTTAGACCTTTCCTTATATAAACGTGCATTTTCATAAGCAAAAAGACGCAATTCATCAAGTTCGTTTAATTGCAAATATCTTTTTAACCCAGCATCTTTTATGTCATAATTCAAGGTTTTTATTGCCCAATATGCCCTATGCTCTAACTCAATAGGAAGATGACATGCTTTTCCATACACTAACCTATATGGAGTCATTCCAATAGGTGCTTTGAAAGCAGTCCTATATGCCCATAATGCGTCATCAAGCCTATGTGCCCAATCTTTTCTAGAATTAGAAACAGTTTTTTCTAAAATCCATTTATGTTCCCTATTGGACACCTCTACTTGACCGCTGGTATGTAGGTGATATGGATAGCTACTCTATGGTGGACACCATATTTATGCAATAAAGATGCAAAAGAGCGATTAATGAAATGCATACCTCCATCACTTATGATAGCCCTTGGCACTCCAAACCGTGCAAAGAGTTTCTTCAAAAATGAAATCATCACTTTCGAATCATTGGTTGCTAAAGCTTCAGCTTCAACCCATTTAGAGACATAGTCTACCCCAACCAATATATAAGATTTCCCAAAAGATATAGGAAATGGACCCATAAAGTCTATTCCCTACACATAAAAAATTTCAACCTCCAAAATATTATTCAAGGGCATCTTATCTCTCTTCCTTATGTTTCCTACCCTTTGATATTTATCACATTTAGCTACAAAAGTTCTAGCATCATGAAAAAGGGTAGGCTAATAAAATCTACACTCTAGCACCCTAGAAGCAGTTTTTGCTCCACCATTATGTCCCGAATACAATGATGAATGACAATGAGCCAAAATATCCAAAGTTTCCTCCTCACTCACACACCTTCTTATGATACCATCCCCACTAATCCTAAATAAATAAGGTTCTTCCCAAAAATAGTTTTTAACATTACTAAAAAAACTTCTTTTTCTGTTGCCATGTCAATCCATGAGGGATAATTCTTGCAGCAAGAAAGTTAGCAAAATCTGCAAACCAAGGCACATACTTATAATTTATTGACATAAGAGATTCATCCGGAAAAGATTCATTGATTTCATGACTATCCCCTAATGGTCCTACAACATTTTCTAATCTAGATAAGTGATCAGCTACTAAATTTTCAGAGCCTTTCTTATCTTTAATTTCTAGATCAAATTCTTGCAATAGAAGAACCCAACGAATCAACCTAGGTTTAGCATATTTCTTAGCAAACAAATATCTCAAAGCTGTATGATCCGTATAGATTATAACTTTAGATCCTATCAAAGAAGACCTAAACTTATCACATGCAAAGACAACAGCCAACATTTCTTTTTCAGTGGTTGTATAATTCACTTGAGGTGGTGACAAAGTATGACTAGCATAGTAAATCACATACAAATGCTTACCAATCCTTTGACCTAACACACAACCTACTGCTAAGTCACTTGCATCGAACATAATCTCAAAAGGTAAATCCCAATTAGGAGAAGTAATTATGGGTACAGTTGTAAGGGCTTCTTTTAAAGAATTAAAAGCATGCATACAATCATCAGAAAATTCAAAAGGCACTTCCTTAACCAATAAATTAGTTAAAGGCTTAGCTATTAGTGAGAAATCCTTAATGAATCTTCTATAGAAACCAGCATGTCCTAAGAATGATCTAATGCCCTTAAGTGTAGTGGGTGGAGGTAATTTCTCAATCAGTTCAACCTTGGCTCTATCTACTTCAATGCCCCTACTAGAAATCTTATGGCCAAGAACTATACCCTCTATAACCATGAAGTGACACTTTTCCCAATTAAGCACTAGGTTAGTTTCCTCACACCTAGTCAACACTCTATCTAAATATTTAAACATAACTCAAATGAATCTCCATAGACTGAAAAATCATCCATGAAATCTTCCATGATGTCCTCAATCATATCCCCAAAGATAGAGGTCATGCAACCTTGAAAAGTTGCAGGTGCATTACACAACCCAAAAGGCATACGTCTATAGGCGAAAGTGCCATATGGACAAGTAAAAGTAGTCTTCTCCTGGTCACTAGGGTATATAAAAATCTGAAAATAACCCGAATACCCATCCAAAAAGCAATAATGAGAATGCCTAGCTACCCTTTCCAACATTTGATCAATGAAGGGTAAAGGGAAATGATCCTTCCTAGTAGCTGAATTTAACTTCCTATAATCAATACAAACCCTCCAACCCGTGGTGGTACTAGTAGGAATCAATTCCCCATTCTCATTCCTAACTACTTTCATACCTCCTTTCTTAGGTACGTAATGTATTGGGCTCACCCAAGAACTATCCGAAGTTGGATAGATAATCCCAGCATCTAACAATTTAATGACCTCTTTCTTAACTACCTCTTTCATATTAGGGTTAAGTCTCCTTTGCCTATCTGCCCTAGGTTTACAATCATCTATCATATTAATCCTATGCATAACAATATTAGGACTAATTCCTTGCAAATCTGAAATTTGCCAACCTATACTCTTTATTCTCTTTTTAACCACCTCTACTAGCAGAAATTCTTGATTACTAGTAAGTTTATTAGACACAATGATAGGTAAAGTATGATTTAAATCAAGAAATGCATACCTTAAATGACTAGGTAGCTCTTTCAACTCTACCGTAGGAGCACTTACAATTGAATGTGGTATAGGTGCATCATTTCGATATAAGCGTTCTGGCCTTGCACCTTCTTGCTCTTCCTTCCCACTAACTTCTCTCTCAATGACCTCCTCATCTACATCTGCTTCATTAAATACTGCTGCAACACAAACATCAATGACATCTATTCTTATGCATATATTCTCCTCCATGGGGTATCTTAATGCCCTATCCATGCGATATTCTACACTATCATCCCCCACTCACAAAATTAATGAACCCTCATATACATCAACCAATGCCCTACCTGTTCTCATAAAAGGTCTTCCTAAAATCAATGGGCATTTCACATCATATGTAAAATCTAAGATGACAAAATCGGCAGGCAAAATAAATTTGTCAACCTTAACTAAAACATCTTCCACTATACCATATGGTTTTTAATGGTCTGGTCAGCTAATTGTAAAACCATTGAAGTAGGTTTAACATAATCTAACCCCAACTTCTTGAAAATAGATAATGGCATAAGGTTAATGCTGGCCCCTAAATCGCATAAACACTTAGGAAACTCAACATCTCCTAAAATGCATGGAATGGTAAAACTACCATTATTTTTTATCTTAGTAGGAAAATTATTTGTTGTGATAGAACTACATGCCTCAGTCAATTCAATGGTTGAAACATCTTCCCAACTTCTTCTCTTAGCAATTAAATCTTTCAGAAACTTTGCATAGTTAGGAATTTGTGTTATAGCCTCAATAAAGTTTAAATTTATATGCACATGTTTCAATTTATCAAGAAAAGATTGAAATTGCTTATCTTGATTCTCTTGCTTCAATCGTTGTGGAAATGGTGGTCGTGGTTGAAAAACCTTTGAAATTTTCCCTTGTGCAACCCCATTCGTCGCGCTCGCGACAAAAGGCATTTCCACTATAACTGGCGTGCTCGCGATAGCCTTCTCACTCACAATGGTGGTAGCTCCTTCTCCTGTCACGCTCGCGATAGGTGTCGCACTCACGACACAAAACTCATCTTGCTCTTTATGTTCCTGCACACTACCAAACTTGTTAGTGGTAACAAATTCATTATGGTAAGACTTTTCTGACCTCAAATTTATGGCCTTTAAATTATCTCTTGGGTTGTCCTCTGTATTTCTTGGTAAATTCCCTTGTACTCGCGACGGAAGAGCCTTGGCAATTTGCCCCAATTGAACTTCCAAATTATGAATGGATGAAGCTTGATTCTTAGTTATTTGATCAAACTTAGTTTCCATCCTCTTTTGGGACTCCTCTTGAGCATTAAACTTCATATTTATACCCTCCAAAAATCTATACATCTTTACTTCCAAGGCACCAAACCTATCTTGAGGTTGTTGAAACCCCACAACCCTATTTTGGTTACTACTATTACCCCAAGAAAAATTCGGGTGGTTTCTCCAACCGGGGTTATAAGTGTTTGAATATGGTTTCCCCTTCCTTGTCCTTGGATGAAACTAACTTGTTCTTTAGTACTTGCCATACCCAAATTACACCCTTCACTTCCATGGCCCAATTGTCCACATATACCACGCCCACTAGATGGATTACCACCCATGCCTAGGCTATTAATTTTATGAGTCAATTGCTCCACTTGAGCCTACAAAGCTACTACCGAATCTACCGCATGAACTCCCCTCACATTGGAGAAATTTGTCTCCCTAGCTCTCTCGGTTGGCCACATGCAGTTGTTCATTGACATTTCCTCCAATAACTCTAATGCAGCATCCGTGGCCTTCCTCATAAGAGATCCCCCAGCTGCAGCATCAATGGTGCCTGGAGTTGTTGGATTTACACCGTTATAGAATGTTTGCATCAGTAACTCCCTTGGAAGATTGTGGTGTGGGCAACTTCGCTGCAATTCTTTGAACCTTTCCCATGCCTCATACAAAGATTCAGCATTATGTTGAACAAAAGTGGTAATATCCTTTATAATTTTAGCAGTTTTTGCTAGGGGAAAATATTTTGATAAAAAGGCTTGGGCTAATTGGTCCCAAATTGTGATAGAACCCCTAGTAAGGGAATTCAACCAAGCTTTTGCTTTGTACTTCAATGTAAAAGGAAAAAGCCTAAGCTTGATTGCATCCTCCAAAACTCCATTAATCTTAAAAGTATCACAAATTTCTAAGAAATTTGCCAAATGAGCATTTGGATCCTCATTTGCCAAACCATAGAATTGTATACTATTTTGAATCATTTGTAAAAGTGATGGTTTTATTTCAAATTGGTTTGCGCTTACCGTGGGTCTTACCACACCTTGTTGAGCACCACTCAATGCTGGCGTGGCAAAGTCTATTAATCGCGGTGGATTGTCTTCTTTAGCCATAGCAATTCTCCTATTCCGATTCTTCTTTTTATTTGACTTACGGTTACTCAATAGGAATCTCCCTATCTCCAGATTTAACGATTCAAGTTCTTCTTGCGAACTCCTTGTACGCGGCATGAACTGTCAAATCCTGAAAATTCACAACAAACAAAATCAAATTAAATATCGTAATCCAAAATCTGAAATCAAGGTTCATAATGCAATAAATTAAATCAATCAAATTCCCCGACAACGATGCCAAAAACTTGATATGCTTTTTCTAAAAGCTTAAATACCGCAAGTATACGGTGTACCGATTATGGTACTTCAGATATCGATCCCACGAAGAATTTTTGATTTTAATTACCCACTATTACTACTTAATTTTAATCTTGTTTACGATGTTCATGAGTGGAAATTAATTCTAACTACTCTATTGCATAAATTACTCAAATCCTAGATAAGTATAATCAAAGAAGACAATAAATATCATGAAATTAAATAATCATGCATTTGATACCATTATTTTAATTATAATTTTTAATCTCATTAGTAAGCCAAGTTGGAATAAATTTCTAATCCACTCTCTCGACATGAATTAGATTGCCTAAAACATGCAATTAAAGTATTAATTCTCAACTCTCATTAATGAACCAGTTAATTTTAATAACACATTTTAAGATTATATGCCAACCTATAATAATTATCTCCACATTTGATCTCTCAAACTATGCTTTGATAATGAATTTCTTATTAACTTTCAATAAGACGTTGCTCTCGCTAACTCCCTTATTTATGACCATTATGTTGATTTTCAGAAAAGAAATTGCACATCTAAGGTCGTCTTTCTTAACTTATAATGATACTAATAAAGTTTTAATAGCAAAAACTACAATCAAAGATCAATATTATAAATGAAAATAGAAATTTGTTCATATATAATCAAATGCCAACATAATATTCATTTTAAATGATTACAAGGAAGAAAAATAAAACATAAGAACAAGGAGAAGGGGATCTCTCAACCCTTTTTCCCTTCATACAAGATGTCTTCTCCCTTGTTTTTGTCTCCTCTTCAAGTCATGAAAAGATAAAATAAAAAACTAAAAAAAACAAATATTGTTCTCAAGATCACAAAAATCAAAATCCAGAATTCCACACCTAAAAATTTGTTCACATGGCATATATATGCCTCTCTAAAATATATGGCCATTCAAAGATAACCTTTCACAAAAGTTGCCATTGTTCATAAAAAATTGCATCACTTCAGAAATTTAACTGCTCATCCATCCTTTGTCGCGACATCGCGACACTTGTCGCGCTCGTGACAAGACACGCTTATGGTTGAATGGCTCTGCAGGCTATCGTGAGCTCTCCTTCATTGTCGCCCTCGCGATAATGCACGCTTCTGGCTGCTATCCTGGCTCTTTCTCCCTTATGCTGTCACGAGCTCTCCTCTTGTGTCGTGCTCGCGACATAGCCATTGTAACTCTCATTCCTCTCCTTCTTCTAATTGACTTCTTTAAGATTAAATTCATTCCCTCCTCCTCCAAAATAAATAAAACAACCACACACATACCAAACACATAAAAGTAACAAAATATAGATAAAATACCAAAATAAAACACAATACTAAATAAAACTACACATTAAAACACAATATTTATGAGCTTTTCAAGCTCATATCATCTTCAAAACTTGAATTTTGCAATGGCAAATATATAAGATGAACTTATATACTTCAGATCTGGAACACCAATGCCAAGGAGCTGCCTTTACACCACTCCTCTCTATTCTCACACACACACTTGCCAAGATGTCTTAAAACCGAGAGTGCTAGCTCTATGTTTGAATATTTGGCAATAGGGATGGATTGAAGCCACAAGATATGATCTTGTTCTTCTTTTAGGTTGCTTTTACTGCCCAAAAGCACAAAAGAACAAGAAAGAATTCTTTCCCCTTGAGTATTTTGGCCAAGAGAGAGAGAGAGAGCAAAAACGGTTAGGGTTAGTCTTTCTTTTAAATCATTAATATATATTACTTGTTTAGGTCAAGTGTGAATGCCGAAATTTACTATCTTTAGGTAGTAAATTTAGCCTCCATCACTTCCTAATTAAGTGACATATATTAATTCAAATTCCTTTAAATTTTAAATTCAAATTAATTTAAAATAAATATAAGACATTTAATCAAAAGAAATCACTTATTTTTGATATACCTGTGTCGAAATTCAATATGATTTTATCTTTGAATTTTGGCCACTCTCTCTCCTATTTATGTATTTTATTTTGATTCAAATGTTATTAGGATTTAATACTCAATTAACTTAATTAATCTAATAATTAATTAAGTGAAATTAAATCTACATAGGCCGAAATTCCCTCTCTCATGGACCAAGGTCCATTTAGCAATTTTAATACCCATTACATACATTAATTTGACTTTAAATAAAAGCCCAAATTAATGCCTAATATTCTATTTAAATATTTTAAACACAATGCTTTGTGTGTGATCCTATAGATCCATTTAATATTAGCAATGAATTAATAAATTAATTCCAAGGCTATATATATTCTCTAGCAAGATATTATAGCATTCCAAATTAAATAAAAATGCAAATGGCATTTAGTGACCTAATGCAATTTTGCATAGTCTCTTACCCCTTAAATATCAGAATTTATATAAGGCATGAAATTAGTCATCTTTATTTATACTAATTCCTGTTCTTGATATTCCAGTGACACTGAACTCTCAGATAAATAATGATTACTCATTATTTCATCTCGGTATGGCCATACATTTCTCAGTTCACTGATCAAGTGGCCTATGATATTTTCTCTCTTATTGAGAGGGGTAATCCCTTTACTTCTCTCATGCTCTCTAACATGAATTAGTGCATACCCAAGCATACCCATACTTGTCACCCCGTTATGAGTACGTTAGGTGTATGTCAAAATGTATAGTAATTCATAAAGAGTTTCATAGAGATTTTAGGTCTAAGAACTCCGATGCAAAACTTGCACATGAGAAACACTTATGACTAGTACCATGCAGTGTTCTCATGAATGGATCGAATCCAGATATCATGTTCTAAACATGTATCTATGATCTCTGATTGACACTCTTGTCCTTATGATCCGTAAGACATAACTCATCTTTTTAGAGAGAGCATACTATTCTTAATTCATTTGTTATTCCTATAACAATGACTGACTAAGAATATTTAAAATGAAGTCTCTATTGTTTCAAGGTCTTACATCCATGTGCCTCACACATGATAACTTAAACTAAAACAACATTCTTGGATAGTTATATCGATTGATATGCACATGAATACAATAGATAAAACAAATGCCTCATTTATTAATTTTATTATTTTATAACAATGCATTGGGGCTAGGGCTTACACTAACAGTAGTATCATACCTTAGCTATACGGTCCCTCCCGCATAATGGATTTACTCATCCGCTTATCCGGTTTGCGGTGTTTTCCTATTGACAACTAGAGGCAAAATCATAAATTTATTTATGTAAATGAAAATTGACTGCTTACCTTATCTGAGTAATTAAATGATATGAAAAAATCAAAACATAAATATATACATATATGAGTGTAAGTTAAGAAAGCTTGTTCACTTATTTTCGATAATTCGATATAATTGAACTATGAAGTGTTATCTAAGGCAATAATATATATGTGATTCATAAACTAGACATATGGAATAATATCTGAGTTTACATTGAAAATAAGTATTTATCAAATCGTGATATACATGCACATATTTTGATATCAACTATAGTAGAATGTACAATAGAATAATTAAATATTTTTGTGAAATTATGTCTTATTGAGTATAAACTAGATGAGGGTAAAAGTAACTAATAAATGGTCTGCTGAGTTCGAAAGGTATGATTAAATTGAGATATTTTCTGTAATAATATGCATAGATAAGGGTATGAAATTACAAATGAAATACTATACTTCTAATTGCTTGATGTTTGTATACACCATAATCCAGAACTCACAATCCTTATATGTCTTACGAATTGGTAAGTGTGTTTGAAAATTTTAAATACATTGTTTTATATGACATCGACTGAGAAGTAAATTTGGTAGTCACCACTAAGCATATAGCTTAGCGCGTGGTTTTCTTCGCACGTAGGTTGATCCAATGTTCAATATTCTCGACGTCAATGAAGGAACCTTCAAAGGTTGTTGTAGCTGGAATTATGGGCAATCAAGGACACAAAGCAAAGCATTTATGTTATCTATATTTTGAAATTTGGCATGTACACAGGTATTAATATTGATATAATTTAAGTGAAATCTTATAAATGTCCAGTTGAGGTTCAATATTGCGATATCAGTATAGATATGTAATGATATTTTTATAACCATTATTGAGAACAAAATTTTTGAGTATTGATATAGTGATAGGTCAATCAGCTTAGGTATTGAATGAGAAGGATGGGAATACTTGTGTTAGAGTTTTCTTGGTGTTGTGATGAAATAATTGGACAATATTAGAAGTGTTTTTACTTCTTTTATAGGAGACTGTCAATATTTAAGGGAGATTCTGTCGAAATTTTTATAAAATTTTGAGTAAAGGATTAGATCTTTGGTAAATTAAGCATAATTTATATTGATTTAGTGGTATTCAGATCATAGATAGTGTGGTGACATCCGTATCCGGTTTGATTACTAAACCAGGTATAGAGTGTTACAATAACTAAAAAGACCAAGAGGATTTTCAGCGAGGGAGCCTCCGATGATTAAGTTAAAGAGTATTCTGGTAAAAAGGGAAACTATTTTTTGATCTCTAGAGAAAAAAGGTGTGCCAAATCATACCTAGTTTCTTCTCTTATATTCCCCTAGGTTTTCCTTCCTGGGCAGTGGGGTGAAATCTCACTATTTCCAGTTATTCTCCCCACTTCTCCCATTTTTGAGGAGACATAGGGAGAAGGGGAAGTTACTACCAAAAATGGCGGGATTCATTAAAAGTTAGGTACCTTAAGTATTTTTGAGCTCTTTGAGCATATGAGATAAATGAGCTTTTGGGATGCATAATCGATCTGTTTTGTTGGCCAGATTGTCCAAACTATGAGCTCGGTGAGACCCAACTAGTTCCCACCAAACTCCCAAGCTTGTTTGTGGGTTGATCCGAACTACGAGATCGACTATGTTATAATAAGTCTCCCCCAGGGTATAAACATTTATGTCCACCTGTGATCGCTTATCCTGCAATGCTGATTGGGGGCGTCGCTTCCATTCTGACCAACGCATCGAAGGTAGGTCATAATGACCTCCTCTTTTATCGTGTAATGGTTGCCATTTATTGCAACAACACTTTATTTCCTGCGTCCTGTCATAATGATAGAACCGTTACTGTAGATCATCTGCCATGTGTATGGTCGGAGATGGGCTCTGCTTCTGTATATAAATACTCTTTCATCTTTATTTCTTCACTTTTGTATTTGTGTCTTCCATCTCAGGGAAAAATTTTTAAATAATTTCAGCGTGTGAGAGCCTAGTCAGTCGCAATTCACCCCTATTCCCCTCTGTGATTATTTGAATCAGGTTTTTACCCCTATTTTCCTTCTTCATTTTCTTCTTTGCATCCAACCATGAGTGCTTCTGAGGGATCTAGCGAGAGAGATGGGGTAGGTGAAGGGATTTTTGTTGGCAGTGCTTCTAGCTATAGTGGCGGCTCCATTTCTGGTGAAGCCCTACCATTTGAGTTGGGACAATTGGTAGCCTCGTCTTTATCAAAAAGGACCTCTCATTGTTTTCTCGGAGTTGGTAGTATTTGTTCGATTGTAAGGGAGGACGAGCTCCCTATTTGCTCGATAAAGTAGCATTATCAGAGCAATATTTTGTTAGTGTGCCTAGCGCTTCTCAGAAGGCAAGCACATTGTTTACCAACAAGAGAAAGCTATCGATTTATGAGGCACCATTAGAGGCTGGGGTGTATCTCCCCTTAAGCCCTTTTAAGGTTGAGGTGCTCAATTATTTCGATCTATCCATTGGGCAACTTCACCCAAATACTTGGCGTACTCTCTCAGCTCTACAAATTTGGGCAGTGGAGCACAATATCAATTTGATGTTGAAGCTTTTTTGAGCTACACATGTGGTTGGTTTACAACATGGGTTAGAGGATCATAACTACATACAGGCCCGAGCAGGTTATAGTGCTTTTTTGCAGTAATTCGAACAGCCTAAAGAAATGGAAAGACCGTTACTTCTTTGTAGAGAATCTGCGTGAGGACTTCTCTGTCTGAACTACTTAGAGTCGATTCATAAATCACAATGATAACGGCTTATGGTTGGATGATGAGGAAGAGTTGATTCTAGCTCAGTAAAGGAAGCTAGCTCGGGAAAAATGGAATCTCTGAATTTTGCTCGACCCTTATGACTCTGGATTCATTCCAAAAAAAAAGGTAATAGGCATCACTGATTGTGTTGTTAATTTTCTTTATTTTTACAGCAATGAAGAGAGGAGGTAAAATTACCGCAATCGAGCTTATGCGGGCCAGGTAAAAAGCTGTAGCTGAGGCTATCGATAGCCCCTCTTCTGCTGTGCCCAAACCTATCCCCCCTTCGACAATAGAGGTTGTTCGTGACAAGACCATCGTGGAGATCATTGACGAACAACCGTCAGGGGGAGCTCCTGTCAGTCAGCCTATGGAGCTTGGTGCAAGCACTTCGCCCTTTGGAGAGTAGGTGTTGTGTCCGAGGTGGGTAGTTCTAGTAGAGGGGGGATCGATGACAAATAGTCCCTCCAGAAGGATATCTGTATGCTGATATCCGAGATTACAGAGTTTTAGGAGAAGCAGGGGAGCTCTTATTCTTTCAAGAGTGATGATTTTAAGACATTCGCGCACATGGTGTCTTGTGTGCCAAGGGAGGTGACTCCCCTTTATAGTCAAAATGTCGAGCAACTGTCCTCTGTTATGAAAAGACACCAAGTAGAGTTGAGTTGTAGTACCTTTTTAGCTCACTTACTTATCATGTGATTTTCTAAGCTTTCTTCTATTCTTTTGACATTCTTTGTAGGAGTTGATGATTGTAGGTGCAGTTATAGCCAAGATGAACATATTTATCGGCAAGTGGAGGTGAGCTGATTTAACCTCTATTGACCTTCGCTTTAAACTGAATGAGTCTATTCTCAAGACTTCGACGGCTAAGAAAAAGGCTGAAGAGGCTGCAAAGAAGTCTGCCAAACTGGAGGCATCCACCACCCAAGAGAAAGAGAATGCTCAAGTCCTTGCTACCAAACTTGAGAAGATGAAGAAGGAGAAAGCAAAGCTAGAGAAGAAGTGTTTGGAGCTCGAGGGTCAGTTGTTGGAGCAGGAAAAAAAGAAGGCACGGTTGCTAGCTGATAAGTGTTTGGCCAATGGCACTAAGCTCTCAAACATTGTAAAAGAAAAGCATCTCGAGCTAGACTTATCTTGAATGGATGATGTATATTTGGATAAGGATTAGCTCGTTTTGTTTTTTTGTAATTTGCCCAATTAAATGAAAACTATCTTTTTCCACGATCTCTTTATGTTTGCCAAGATTTTTTGCTGTTAAATGCCTAGTAACAATGTCCCTTTAAGACATAGTTATTTTCTTGATTGGCATTGAGCTATTGGCTCTTTAATTAATATGATAAATAACTTGATCGGCAATTTTGCCTAAAATAAATAAATGAATGGCGATTTTCACTAAAATGTATTAAAGTATAAGCATAAGACTTTAAAGACAAAATATAGTGCGTTTAGTGATCTGAATAACTTTCATTGAATGTGCTCGAAGGGCGGTGCTCACCGATGAGCTCATAAAATTACAAACTGTCAAGACTAAAACTAAAATGGCAATAATGCCGAACTTGTGCAATCAAATAAAGAGTGAAAAAATGAGTTGATACTTCCAAGCTATTGGTAATTGATCTTGAGGCCCGAAACACTCCATGAGTGTGGCAGAAGTTTGCCGGTTGAATCTTCTAGTTTGTATGCGCTAGCCTTTGTAACTTCACGGATGATGTATGGTCCTTCCCAGTTCGGGTTGAGCTTACTTACACCTGCTATTGTCTGGGTGGCTATTTCTTTCTTCAAGACCAATTGCCCTATATGGAAAGACTGTAGTTTTACCTTTCGATCATGAAATGATGCCATGCGCTGCTTGTAGGCGGTGGACTGTATTTAGGCTAGCTCTTTCTATTCTTCAAGCCGATCTAACTGGTAAAGTAAATTAACTTCATTTGTGCCATCCTATTGTGAAATTTGTGAGCTCAGAACACTAATCTCGCACGGCATGACCGCCTCTGTTCCATACGTTAGGGAGAAGAGTGTTGTTCCAGTTCCTGCTCGGGGTGAAGTTCGACAAGCCTAAAGCACGTTGTTAAGCTTGTCTGCCCAGAGTCTTTTGGCTTTCTCCAGTCACTTCTTCAATCCAAATAGGATGGTTTTGTTGGTGACCTCAGTCATCCCATTAGACTGAGGATGGTAGACTGATGTGAAGCATAATTGGATGTTTAACCCTGTGCAAAAGGTTTTGAAAGCCTGACAATCGAACTGTTTGCCATTGTCCGAGATGATGGAGTGCGACACCCCAAATCTTGTGATCACATTCTTCTGCAATAACTTTATGATGTTTGCTGGGGTGATAGTGGCGAGGGGTTCAACTTCTACCCATTTGGTGAAATGGTCGACAACTACAACCAGGAATCTCCTTTGTCCTGTTGCTGGAGGGAAGGGTCTCAGTATGTCAATCCCCTATTGGGCAAAGGGCCACAGGCTGTGGATCGGTTTTTGTTGTGCCGAGGCTGATGTGTGTGAAGTTGGCAAATCTTTGGCATTTGTCGCTTCTTCGAACTAGAGCTTTGGCATCTACTTCCATCGTGGGGTCAGTAATATCCCTGTAGGAGTGCCTTCCGAGCTATGATCTACTCCCTTTCATGGGCTTCGCAAATTCCTTCATGGATTTCCCTTAGGATGCATTCTCCTTCTTTCGCGCTTACACATAGAGTCCAGGAATTTGAGAAAGATCGCCTGTATAGCCTTTCATTCAACATGGCATATAAGCTTGACTTTTGTACTGTCTTCCTTCCTTGTGTATGGTCTTTTGGTAGAGTCCCTGCTGTCAAATATTGATAAATAGGGAGGCGCTATCCATCCATTAGTTCTTACACTTGGACCTGGTAAGTTTCATAAATTGGCTGTGACATCGTTAGATAAATAATGTCAGTGTTCTATATCGTGCTATTGAGGAAAGCTTATTTTTCCAGTTGTTCACCTCTTAATTCTCTATTTGGGGTATCTGTATGATTGATCAAGTACTCCCTACTCCTTCAAGTTTGGCCAGAAGGGCGATCGTCAATTCTTTGTACTAGATCATAGAGCTCTCATTTGCTTCGAACGTTCACTTTAGCTGGCTTACAACTAGCAGTGAGTCAAAGAAAATCTCTAGTATGTCGGCTTTTACCTTCGTTGCCAATTGTAGCTTGAAACATAGGGCTTCATACTCTTCCATGTTGTTGGTAGCTGGAAAGGCTATATGAGCCATTACTCTAATACAGATTGTGCCCGAACTCATCAGTAGGACCCCGACTGTTACACCCTTCACGAAATAGTTTTTTTCGAAGCAAAGATAGCATTAAATGGTAAATTTTTTTTTTTCTATTGATCAATTTCGATATACTTTAATACCTTTACTTCAAAGTTTTCTATTCATTCAATAACATTTTAAATGATTAAACATACACTAATAAAATTCATGCAAACACTTTCACCGACACTCACCCATCAATAATCATAATAACAATAATCAAAATACAATTTAAACTTTTACCTTTATTATCTGCGTATATACATGCCAATTTACAACTCAAATTAACATTATTTCATCTTTTTCGATCTTGCTCCACTGTGTATTATGCTCCCGCAATACTTCATAACCTGCACGCAGTAAATACTATTTGCTAAGTACTAGACATGCTCAGTGGTGACTACTAATCCTAAAACTTTCCAGTTAAAGCATAATTACATAGATTATGTAACTTTTATTCTTATTCCATCAAAAATTTGTTTTAAATCCGGTAACACTAATTTCATTATCTACCCATATTTTGGTAATCTTTTTGCTATGCTATTAAACCTTTCAATTTGTTTTTCGCTACTTTCATGTGTGAATTGATTTCAGATTACTTTTACTTTTACGTTACTTTTTTACTTTAGCTTTTACTTTTACTTAACTTTGGTTTTATATCTTTAGTCACATCAATTTAATTATCATTTCAATTAACAATTATATTGGTACTCGTGTCTTTAATGATACTAAATCTTTTCACTATTTTATTTCTCGATTGACTTTTTAGTTATCCAATGTGTGATATCATTACAATTTTTCGCTACTTATTCTTTATTTTACTTTAACTTTTTATCTAATTAACACATTACTATTTTCAAGGCTTTTAAGCTTTAAATGCAATGCGATACAATTATTTTGAAACACTTTGCATACAAATTTTTATTTCATTCTTTTTACATTTGAACATGTTCAAGTACTTATTTAGGACTTAGTAACTTTTCTTTTTCCAAATTGAATAATTAGATGCCTTTTTATCGTTTTACTTTTTATTTAACTTTTCTTTCAGAAATACATTACTTAAGCATAAGTTTTCACTTAAGGACAATGTTATTACTTTTTGTCTTTAAATAGGAAATTAGTACTATTTTTCAAACTTGTTATTTTTCAAAACTATAATGGGTATATGAAATACCAACTGACTTTAATTTATCTTGTTCATGTAAAAACATATTTTAAATCATTTTTCTTTTCAAAAGTATAATTTAATACTCATTTATCATTTTATCCTTATAAAATATTTCTTTCTCATTTTTACCTATTATTCATAATTTTTGGAAAATATTACAGTTTTATCTCAACTTATTATTTTCTTTCAAACAAATTATTTTTCATTTAATTCAATTAAATCATACTGATTTATTCATTACGATACGTCCCTAGTGCAATATGACAGGACTCTCAAAAAAGATATGCGAGACATAGACCCAAAGGTCCCACTAAGAGAGAAATGATCCCTAAAGGACCATTTCTCGAAAAATATTTTACTTTCACTTTCACTTTCACTTAAAACACTGAAACTATGGAGATCAAAGATCCTACACATAGCAAAGCAAGTCGCCATGACTTGCACCGCGGTCTAGAGTGTCCCTATAGCGAGCCAATTATATCATAAATAAGAATATAATTACCTAACTATTGATAAGGGCAAAACAATAAATTATATTCGAAATAATTTTTAAGCATTTAAAAATCTTTAGTTTCTTTCCTTTATTTCTTAATACAATACATTTTTGTCAATCGCACTATTTTTAGTGCTTTTGACCATTCAGTAGCTTTCTCTTTCTTTTACTTCTTTTCTTTCATTTTTACTTTATCTTTTTTAATTACTTTTGTGAATTATTCTTCAATAATTCACTTGGACACTTAAAAATTTTCAGTCTTTTATACACTTTATGAATTATAGCATTATAATTCACAATTTCTTTTATTCTTTTTATGTTGTCCTTTGTAAATTATTTCCAAATAATTCAAAAATTGACTTTTTAACGATTTTTTCTTTTCTTTTTCTGTTCGAAATTTTAGTCATTCGGATATGCTAACTTTTATTCAGTTGGTGAATTATTTTATAATAATTCACTATTTTAATACTTTTTATTGACTAATTTATTTTGATAAATTAGTCAAACATTTATTTTATAACTTCTTGAACAATTATGAATTATATTGATATAATTCATTATTTTATTTTTCAAAAATGTAATAATTGGTTTTTCATTTCTTTTTATATGGAAGTAATTATTTTATATTAATTTATCATCATATACTTATTTATTGAATCATTTTTCAATAATTCAATATTTTTTAATTAAACATATTCAATATTCTATTTCAAAAATATTCTAATAATTCATATAAATTCTACAAAAATTCATATGCCTATTATTTTACAATTTCTATCATTTTTACTCATTTTATGAATTATTTCACTATAATTTATTATTCTCATTAATTACATAATTCAATAATTATTCTCAAAATATTCAAATAATTTTCATCAATTCTCAAAAAAATTTATGAACAATTCATTTTAGGCTTATCATCATTTTATGACATTTTATGATATAATTAACAAAATTTCACTATTTTTTCAATTACATTGTTCAATAAAAATTCAATAATTATTCAAATAAGTTATATAAATTCCATAAAAAATTATGGATACATTAATTCACAATTACTTCCATTTTTTTCTTATTTTGTGAATTATTTTACAATATTTCATCAATTTCATTCTTTACATACCTAATCATTAAACTTTAAAATTTTCAAATTAATCTCATAAATTCTTTAAAAATTCAAGGACATTAATTATAACATTTATGATTAATTTGGGCTATTATATATTAATTTCATGCAAAAATAAATTTAATTCCTTTAAGGAAAAAATTCGACCCTCTTTCTTAATCAATCCTAATAATTTTTCTACTTCATTATAAACATTCAATTTACATTTTTCATGGTTTAATTTCATTTTCCTCACAATAATTTCATTAATTAAGCAATTTAATAAATTTTTTTCTTAATTACATAAAGAAAATTAATTCAAATAAAAGGGAAATCAAAGGATTTTGTAGCCACTTACAATTTTTCCATGCTTAACCTTCCTAGAGTTTCCTTTCCTTTGCCTTGAACCACATAATTTTATCCATCTTCAACTTCTTCATTAAGGGGCCTAAACTTTCACCAAAGAAAACATCAAGATAACAACATTTTTAGCTCCATTTGACCTAAAAAATAATCTTTAGGCACTTAAATCCACCAATAGGCACCTTTAATCAAATTTAAAACCATGAAAATTACTTACCTCACTTTTGCCCTTAAACCTTTATCCCTTGATTTTCTTTACTTTCTTTGCTTTCTTTGCTTTAATCAAAGGTTAGAGGCCATAAATATGAACTAGAAGGATAGAAGTCTATTTCTTATATTTGGATTTAGTGATGATATGGAGTGGATTGAAAGAAAATGAAAGAGAGAGGAAAGGGAAGCCATATTCGGCCACTTCAAGAGGAGAAGAGAGAGCTGGAAATTTTTGGGTTTTTCTCAAATTTTTTCAGCTATTTATACTCCCTTAATGGGCCCAAAAGTGGGCTTAATTAATGGACTTAGCCCAATTTAAAATTAAGGCCCATTTTAGGTCATTTAAGGTCCAATTAAAATTCTCTCTCCTTCTCACTTCAAATCACTCCAATTTTAATTCCATCATTCTTATCACATCGAAAATAGATAGTACACAAATTTTCGACTCAATCGGAGTTTTTTATCGGTCTGATTCAAACTTATTGGTCCAATTCAACAACTGCCGATGTCACAAAAAAATTTAATTCTCATCACCAAAATATTCTACATAAAATTTATGTAGACATGTAAAATCTGGCAATTTACGAAGTTGACTTGCTATTTTTAAAAATTTATGTAAAATTAAGTCTTTTTCTTTATCAGAGAAATTGACTCGCTACCTTTTTCGTATTTTTGACTTTTAGAGGCCCATTTGACCTCAATTTCACTTCAAATTTCAATCCCGAACTCACCATGGCCAATACTTTTCGATGGTCCAATAAAATATTTTTGACTTTCGGGTGTCCTTTCAGGCCAATAAAATACTATTTATTGTCAAAAAGTACTGTTCACGGCTAACCCGGTGGTTAGGCCATTACACCTAGACTTTCTTTCCTTTATCTTTAGCCTTAGCAACTTGATCTTTCTCTTGAATACCTACCATGGCCGAATCTTTAAGCATAAGAAACCTTAATTTTTTGATCTCTAATGCTCAAAATAATTGATAAATGAACTCTAAGCACCTTAAATTAGTAGTAGACACCTTAAAACCAAATTAAGATCATGAATTTCTCTTACCTTCCTTTGACACCTAAACCTTTAACCTTTGATTTCTCTTGCTTTCCTTCCTCAAACCGAAGGATAAAAGGCTGAATAATGGTCTAGAGGGGTAAAATTAACTTTCTTATGTTTGGATTTGGTGTGAATTAGGAGTAAAATGGAAGAAAAGAAAGAGTGAAATGGGAGAGATGGGTTCAATTAAGGGAGAGGAGGAAGAAGGTGGTGTAATTCTCTGTTATTTTACAGGTATTCCAACCTTATATACCTCTCCTAATGGGCCAAAAATTGGGCCAAGATGATGAGTCTAATCCATTAAACTAAAGCCCACTAATTGCCCATTAAAAAACCCTAATTAATTTCTCCCAATCTCCAACTCTAAATCACTTAAATTTTGATTCCATCATTCTTATCACACCAAAAATAGGTTGCACGCAAAATTTCAGCTCAATCGGAGTTCGTTATCGGTCCGATTTGACAACTACTGATGTCGCCAAAAAATTTACTTTTTATTACCAAAATATTCTACATAAAATTTAAGGAAGATCTGCAAATTTTGGCAATTTTTAGAGTTTGTTTGCTATTTTTAAAAATTCATACAGAATCAAGCCAACCGTCCTATAATAAAAATTGACTCGCTAGTCTTTTCATATTTTTGAATTTTGTAGGCATATTTAATCTTGGTTTTACTTCAAATTTCAACCTCGGATTTACCATGACCAATATTTTTCGATGATCAAATAAAATATTTTTCACTTTCGGGTGTACTTTTCAGCCCGAGAATACTATTTACCATCGAAAGTTACTGTTCACGACTGACCTGGTGTTAAGGCCATTCTACCATATCTATGATCACCCTAATCTTCTCGGGGTTGGCTTCTATTCTTCGCTTCGATATCATGAAATCGAAAAATTTTTTGGACTGTACACCAAAGGCGCACTTCTTCGAGTTCAGCTTGAGGCCCGCCTTCCTGAGAGTAAGGAAGGTCTCTCTTAGTTTGGTTGGCATATCTATAGAGGCTTTACTTTTGACGATCATGTCATCCACATATATCTCCATGTTCTTTCCTAACTGGTTGGCAAAAAATTGGTTCATCAATCTCTGGTATGTTGCACCTGCATTTTTTAGTCCAAAAGGCATAACCCGATAACAATAAGTACCTCGGTGGGTGAAAAAAGTAGTATTTTCCTCATCTGCTGGGTTCATTGAAATTTGATGATAGCCTGCTGATGCATCAAGGAAAGCGTATTCCTCAAACTCGGCCGTGGAGTCCACCAAGAGATCTATATTTGGCAGTGGATATCTATATTTTGGACATGCCCTATTGAGGTCGGTGAAGTCTACACATATACATCTCTTTCCACTGGCTTTCTTCATAAGCACTATGTTAGCCAGCCAGTTCGGATAGAAGACCTCTCTAATAAATCCATTCTCCAACAATGTGTTCGTCTCCTTTTCCATGGCCAACTATCATTCCGGAGCATAATTTCTCTTTTTTTACTTTACCGATTTTCATTCTGGGTGGGTGTTCAGGGAGTGAGTTATCAGATCCTTCGACGCACCCTTAATGTCTGAAGGCTACCATGCGAATACATCAATGAATTCCCTGAGTATGGAAAGGAGCTCCTTTTTGTTTGAACTCTCTTTGTTGGTTGATATTTGAACACTTTTTCCTGGCGTTAGTTTGACTACTTGTAACACCTCCCCTAGTTCGGCCTTCCAATCTTCCTTGTCAGGTGTGTCCATCGTGTTGACTGGCAAGGCTTGTTTAGCCTCCTTTAACATGGTCATATATGTCTCCCGAGCTACTTTTTGATTTCCCCTTAATGTCGTTGTCCCCTCCTCCGTTGGAATCTTGAGCACCAAATTTTGCATGGACACATAAACATTGACTGCGGCTAACAAAGGCCGGTCGAACATTACATTTTAGGATAAAGGGATGTAAACTATCATGAAATTTGTGCTGTATGTCTGAACTATTGCACATCACCTAACTGGACTGGCAAATTTTTTAGGCCTTCTACTTTGACTGGTTGCCCAGAAAGGCCAATGAGGGGGATGTTGACTTCCTCAAGGTGATTATCTGACACTCCTAGGGCTTTGTATGCTTGGAGGGTGATCAAGTTGACCGTACTTCCTGTGTCAATCAGTATCCTCTGAACTAGAAAATCTTGGATGATTGCTTCGACTATTAGTGCATCACTGTGTGGATGCTTAACATAGGACCCATCAGCTGCTGTGAACTGGACTACTTGGATCGGGTGCGAGTGCTCCTTTTGACGACGAGCAACTCTTTGGCCTTTCTTTTTCTGGATTCGTCATACTGTCCTCCCCCTATTATCACATGGATTACACCGGCTAGCGTCTTCTAGCTCGATTCCTATTTGATAGGGGTGTGGGAGACCTGTGTCTTTTAGCTTTATCATCCTGTTTCACAAACTGCACCAAGGTCCCTTTCCTCACCAAGTGTTCTATCTCTCGTTTTAGCTGCCTGCATTCTTCAGTCACGTGACCCCTATCCCTGTAGAAGGCATAGTAGAGGTTATGATCTCTGCTGGAGTCCTCCCTCATTGGTTTTGACCAAGTAACCTTTCCATTTTGCTTTATCCAAGCAAGAATATCTTCTCTAGTCATATTGAGGGGTGTGAACCTTTCTTCCTTCCTATCTCCGAATTGAGGGTGGGAAACTATATATGTTCGGTTGGATGAACTACTTCCCCTGTATGTCCTGGATTTGTGTCGACTGTTCCTTCCCCTGTCTCGAGCTAACTTTCTGGGATCCTCTCCTTCTCTTCCCATCTCCAAGCCACCATACGAATTAAGGCACATACATCGGGCTTCATCTATCCAGATATATTTATGAGCTTGGGACATGACCTCGGTGAAGTCACTAGGGGGCTTCTTGCTCAAAGAGTCACTAAAATCCTGACACCTCATATTTCTGATAAGTGTCGTGATGGCTACCTCCAGATTAACGTTCTTTTTGTCCATTATTTCCACATTGAATCTTTTCACATAAGCCCGTAGGGATTCTCCCTTCTCCTGTATTACTTGATTCAGATCAGCGGACACTTTATTCTGCCTGATCGCTGCTACAAACTTTTCGATGAACATATCGCTGAACTGTTCAAACTTTCAATAGAGTGTTTAGAAAAGTTGCAAAACCAGATCTGAGGCGAATCCGTCAAGGTCTACGAGAAGATTTTACACAGTGTTGTATCATCTGCAGTTAGAACTAGCATGGTGTGTTGGAACTAGTCAATATGTGCTCAAAGGTCACATTACCATTATATCTTGGTAAATTCGGAAGGCGGATTTTGGGAAATAGAGCGGCCAGAATTTCTTTGGAAAGCGGGGAGTGGAAACTGTCATGGTATTGCAAAGTGTTCCTGTTATGGTATCTAGTCATCCGGTCTTCAAGAAGCCTCTCGAACTGCTCGATTGTTAGGGTGATTGTTGATCCGGGAGCTGGTGGGACCACCAGTGAGAAGGGATCTCTATTTGGTGGTTGTAGGGGCCGAGCAGGTGGGTAAGGCTGAGTTGGTTGGGAGGAAGGATTGGCTTGGGCAACTATGGTTGATAGTTAGGCTAGCAAGTCCTGCGCTACTTGCGGGGTAAGATTGAATGTGTTAGGGATGGCTGCAACGAGGGATGCCGAGGTCAAAGTATTGTTGGTGGGGATGAGTTATTGTGTTTTAGGGTTAGCGATTAAGTCTGCCTAAGTTTCCAATGCCTTAGGGTTCAGGTTGAGGTCTAGAAAGAGGTCTATGTTCTACGCTCACCACACCAAATGATAATAGGTGAAATTCCGGTAACAAAGATGACCTGTAAGACAACTTAAAAGACTAAGGGGGGTTTTTGGTGAGGGAGCCTCCGATGGTTAAGTTAGAGAGTATTCTGATAAAAAGGAAAACTATTTTTTGATCTCCAGAGAAAAAATGTATGCCAAATCATACATGGTTTCTTCTCTTATATTCCCCTAGGTTTTTCTTCATGGGTAGTGGGGTGAAATCCCACTACTTCCAGTTATTCTTTCCACTCCTCTTATTTTTGGGGAGACATGGGGGAGAGGGGCAATTACTGCTAGAAATGGCGGAATTCGTTGGAAGTTTGGTACCTTGAGTATTTCAATCTCTCCGAGCATCTGAGATAAACGAGCTCTTGGGATGCATAATTGATTTGTTTTGTTAGCCGAATTGTCCGAACTACGAGCTTGATGAGACCCAGACGGTTCCCACCAGACCCCAAGTTCATTTGCGGGTTGATCCGGATTATGGGTTCGGCTATGTTATCAGTAGGGATTTATAAAATATTTTGCCTTGTTTTGATCTATCATACAGGATTTTACATCCATCTTCATTTTCCAATCTTATTACATTCGGTTTAGTATCTGCTCTCCTATTTGTCCTTTTGTTTTCTTTTATCAGTTTATTTTGCTCTCAACTCTTACAAGATGATTATGTTAAAGCTTATTATAAGGCTGTGCTCAGGCAACTAAACTGCAAGGCTTGAGAATAATGATTACAATTTCAATATGAAGGGTAACAAAATATTTATTTAAAATATGCTTTGCATTTATAGACATTCATTTCAGTGAAGTCCAGGATACTGTGCATTTGAGTTCTATTGCCGGTACAGCTTTGTGTTTTGTAAAACACCTTCATGATGTGCTAGGTATTACCCTGAATGCATTTCACACGAATCATATGTGTATATTCATGTGTAATTGTTTTTATAAATGCCAATCAATATTAAGCTTTTTGAACCTATATATTGTGAAGGATTTATATTGCCATCATGAGCTATGATTCATTAAGTGCACTATTTTAATTTTTTTTTTTTAACAGAACTCTTCAGTTAATACTTTTACGTATTTGTTAAACACAAATTTATAATCAAGAACATGGTATATTCTATTGTTATTTATATATTTTTAGCACTTAATTTGTTCCGTAAGTTTCATGCACACCATACAATGGCATGTGGTTCCATCATCCAAGGGTGCTATTAGCGTAATTGAATTTATTTTGTTAAAAAGCAAAGCGATAACAGAAAATTCCTTGATAGTATATTTGATATCATAGTTTAGCTCAATTGATACAATTTCAGGTAATTATAGATGGGAGTCTTGTTTTCAACACCCTGAAATTCGCACCTTTGTATACTACAGATATTATATATAATATTCCTATGACCTGGTAATCAACTTCGAATTATTATTTTTTTTTCTCTAAAGTTACCAAATTGTCTTAACTTGTAAATTTTACCCCAGCCTATTATGGTGGTTACAAGTTTTGTTGATCAAATGAACTGCGCTTGAAATGCATGTGTAGGTGCACAAAACGATGTTAATAAGCAAAGAATTATAACTTTGTTCTTTTCCGACATTGAAGACGGAAATCTTATTGAAAAAATAAAATCCTTGATTTATTATTTAATGGAACAAGTTGATTATTTGCGTGTTACTGCACATACGATATGCTGCACATGACATTTGACGAGTAAAGTGCTCATAAGTTAAATTCTAGTGTCATTTTCTATCAGGTTTCTGATCCTGTTGCTCAGAGGAACAAAAAATAAATGGAAAAAGTTGCTTGGAAGAAAAGCAATCCATGTGCATGTTTGTATCCCTATAAGATATTAAAATTCATTACCTCTGATGTTTACTGTGAATTGTTCCTTAATAGAAAACACTAATGGAAACTCGAAGCAATTTTTTTTTTTTTTTTTTGTGAAGTATTTATGGATGGGAGATAAGGTGGGTTTCAGGGAAGGGAGTTTTTGGGAAGAGATCAGCTCAAAGTGGCTTTGGATTTTATGGGGTAGCGTGATTTATCATTGACTAAAGATCCCTGCAGCGTAGACAGAGGACATTTTGGTAGATGGGTTTGGTTGATCATCAATCTATACCTATCTACAGAGAGTTTACGAAGGCTTTTAAAAAGTAGGGGTCCGAAACTCGCATGTTTTGCGGCGAGTCCAACTAAAAATGAACCGCAGTTTAGATTTGTGTGCGGCACGTACATCTGCTGGGCGAATTCTAAAAGACTTTTCGTGGGTTTATTTCTATTTTTCATTTAATTAATGATAATGCTCCAATATTTAAGGGATTTTTTTCACAAATACCACAAAAAAGAAAAAAAAATTGTTTTGCCCTCTCACATTTTATGTCTTTTACAAATACTATTTTTAAATTTTTTTAATTGCTATTTTCTATATTTTACCTTTAAAAAATGCCCCATATTCAAAAAAAATATTGTTTTCTCTCAATAATTAAAAAAAAAAAAAGAAAAGCTTTTGGTTTTTACTGCAAAATCAATTATTATCATCAATATCGCACATAAGGTGATATGATTAATGGTGTGTGATTTCTTTTATTTGAAAATGTTTGCTGCAAATGCTTTTTTTTTCTTTCTTTCTTGGATGACTTGTAAGTGTCAAAAAAGGAGAGTTTCAATATATTTCATTCTCACACATTTACAGGGAGTACAACTCTATTTTTATAGTAGCTCAAATACAATCTAAACTATCTGTAATTTAAATAAGATACAGAGATATAAGGGGAGATATCTTAGCTAACAAACTAAGTTTGAACGGTTCAACTTGGATGACTTATATTAAGAATAGAGTTCTTCTATTTTTCATAGAAACAGTAAGCTGTTTGTGTACAAACAGCAAGCTGTTTACAATTGTACACAAACAGCAAGCTGTTTGTGTGCAAACGGAGAAGGTTTACAATTGTACACAAATAGCAAGTTGTTTGTGTACAAACGGAGAAGGTTCAACTTGTATGACTTAACACCCTCTGGCAAGCCAATGGTGGGTGAGATTGAAGTCGCAATTTGGAGCAGTGTTGATCAAACAAACGAACTCCCAATGGCTTGGTAAAAATATCACCAAGTTGATCTTTTATGGAAAGAAAGGAAATCTGAATATTACCCAAAGCAACCTGTTCACGAACAAAATGGTAATCAAGTTCTATGTGCTTCGTGCGAGCATGGAAGACTGGATTGGAGGAGAGATAGACGGCTCCAATGTTATCACACCATAGAACCGTTGGTTTAGAGGGAACTGAACCAATTTCATGAAAAAGAGACTGAAGCCAAAGAAGTTCAGCTGTGGTATTTGCTAGAGCTTTATACTCAGTTTCAGTAGATGAACGAGCAATAGTAGGCTGTTTCTTAGCACTCCATGAAACAATAGAGTTACCAATATAAATAGCATACCCACTTGTAGAACGTCTGTCATCAGGACAGCCTCCCCAGTCGCTATCCAAAAAACATTGCAAAGCAACCGAATTATCATTAGAAAAGAATAGAGAACAATGAAAATAGTGCTTCAAATAATGAAAAAGGCGCTTGACTGCAGTCCAATGATTTACAGTTGGTTGATGCATATATTGACACAATTTATTAACGGCAAAAACAATATCAGGACGAGTCATGGTTGCATATTATAGTGAACCAATTGTCTGCCGATAGAGTGCAGGCTCAGCAAATAAGGGGCTATCATTTTTAGCCAAAATAGGTGAAGTAGCCATCAGGGTGAGACAACCATTTGCATTTTGTAAACCTATTTTAGCCAACAAATCACGAATATATTTTTGCTGATGAATGTAGATGCCCGAGTCAGTAGTTTGAACTTCAATTCCAAGAAAGAAGTGAAGATCACCAATGTCTTTTACTGGAAATTCAGACTTTAACTTGTTGAGAAAATTTTCAATTAACAGAGCACTAGAACCCGTGATAATGATGTCATCCACATAAACAAGAATAAGAATAGTGTGACCAGTATTGCAAAAAATAAATAGAGAGGAGTCAGCCTTAGAGGACTAAAAACCAAGATGACGTAGAAAGCAACTTAACCTTTGAAACCAGGCCCTAGGTACTTGCTTGAGACCATAGAGAGACCGTTGTAGATGGTAGACATAATCTGGGTGAGCAGAGTCACGAAAACCTTAAGGCTGTTCCATAAAGACATTTTCTTCAAGAAACCCATGCAGAAAAGCATTTAAAATGTCTATCTGATGCAACTTCCAGCGCTTCATTGCTATAAGAGCTAGGATAGTTCGAATTGTAGTAGCTTTAACAACGGGACTGAATGTCTCTCCATAGTCAATACCAGATTGTTGATTATAGGCTTTTACTACAAGCCTCGCTTTGTAGCGAACAATGGAATTATCAGGACTCCGCTTGATGCGAAACACCCATTTGTTTCCAACAACATACTGATTAGAAGGACGTGGTACAAGAGTCCAGGTCTGATTGTCCATGAGAGCAGTGTATTCTTCCTGCATTGCTTCTTTCCATACAGAGAATTTATTAGCTTGAGTGAAGCTGCTGGGCTCAGATTTAGGTATGGACTGGTTTGGTTGTGGAAGAGAGAGAAGGGTTGTACGTTTGAATAAGGTAGATGGGCGAAGGTTCATGTTGTGTGTACGAGAAAGTGTAGATGGTGGAGGCTTTGACGGACAGGAGAAAGAGGTTAGATCAACAACTAAGTTTAGATTTGAATTTTGATTAGGTGGAGAGAGAGAGGTTGGTGATGAGGATGGATCAGATGAGGTACAATTTAAATTTGAAAGATTTTGAAAATCAGATATATCATCAGAAAAAAATGAAGGAGAATTTAAATTTAGAAGAGATGAGGAGGTAGAGTTTATACCTGAAGAGGACTGTTGATGGGGACTTGTAATCAGTTTTAACCATGCAGAAGAGTCCTTGTAAACTGTTGAGTCTAAATTTTGAACCCGTGTGGCAGAGAGATGCTGACAAGGAAATATATTTTCATCATATTTAACATGCCGAGCTATGTAAATTCGATCCTTATCCAGATCAAGACATCTATGACCGAAATGGGAAGTGGAAGGACCAAGATAGACACAAGCTTTGGTACGAAATTGAAATTTATGATTATGGTAAGGTCTAAGCAAGGGATAAACACAACAACCAACGATTTTAAGATCATGATAGTTGGGATTTTTACCAAATAATCAGAAAAATGGTGAGTGATTATCAAGAACGGGAGTAGGCATACCATTAATTAAGGCAATAGCAGTATCAAAGGAATAAGGCCAGAACCGAAAATTGAGAGAACAATGAGCTAAAAGAGTTAAACCTGTATCGACAATATGACGTATTTTTCGTTCGGCTATTCCATTTTGTTCATGTGTGTAAGGATAGGCAATACGATGAACAATTCCATGGGTTTGAAAGTATTTATTAAGACGTTGATATTCCCCTCCCTAATCAGAGTGAACAGCTTGAATAGTGGTTTGGAATTAGTTGTGAACAAAGGCTTTAAAATTAAGAAATACATCATATATATCACTTTTATTCTTAAGAAAGAAGATCCATGAAAACCGAGTAAAATCATCAATGAAACAAACAAAATATTTATATCCAACATTGGAAAGAATTGGAGATGGCCCCCAAATATCAGAATATAATATTTCAAATGGACTAGAGGAGTGATGTTCAATTGATGCTAGTGGAATTTTATCAAGCTTCCATAACGAAGAAGACCGACAAAGAGCAGAGGTCTTTTTATTACTAGAAAAGGAAATATTATTATCTTTTGCTACTTGTAGAATAGTGTTTCTATGAGGATGCCCAAGTCTTGCATGCCAATCATCATAGGAATCTGCCGCAAGTGCCAAAGGACTGACTGAAGAGGAAGGAAACTGATACAAGCCACGATCATTCAGCCCTCTTATAAGCTCCTGCTTAGTTTTCTGACATTTAATAGAAAAATAAGATGGCCAAAATTCAAAGAAACAGTTATTATCAATGCAAAAATGCTGAACATATATTAAAGGCTTTGAAATTTGGGGAACATGAAGAGTCTTTGATAAAAGAAATTGATTTGAATGAGAAGTTAAATAAGAAGTGCCACAATGTTTGATTTGCAAACCTTTACCATCACCAACTGTGAGTTGATCGGTACCACCATACTGCTGTGGAAGATGTAAAGCATTCATATATGGTGTAATATGAGCTGTTGCACCAGTATCAGCAATCCAAGGTTGAACAGAGCTACCAGCATATTGACCCATGTAAGAAGGGGAAGGAGGCGTGGATTGAAAACCCACATGAGCTTGATGAGGATACATATATGGGGAAGCAGATGGGATAGGAGAATTGCCTCAAAAATGGGACATGAATGGTCGGTATTGAGGGAAGTTATTGAATTGTTGATACCGCTTTCGACAGGTATTAGCAGCATGATTTATGAGACCACATATTTGACAGGTGATTCCTTTTTGGTTTGACTTGTGCCTCCATGGTGGACGAGAAGGCTTATGCTGCTGTGGATGAGGAAGTGCTACTTGAGTTGGGGTAGGAAGAATGGGTGATTTGTAGGAAAAGTTGGCTGTATAAGAAGAATATTGTGCTTTAAGGAGAATTTTATAAGCAACCAATTGGCTATGAAGCTTAGCAAAAGTGACAGGTGTTGGTCGAGAGGTGAGATTACTAATAATCCCTTGAAATTCTGCTCCAATGTTCCTGAAGATAATGGCATTGAATTGTGCTTGAGCCATTGGATGACTAGCTGCACATAGTTCATCAGAGATTGCCTTCACTTTAAGGAGATAATCCTTAATAGAGAGATCATTTTTCTTCAGTTCATGTAATTCAATATGCAATTGTACTTGCTTGTTTTGAGAAATTGCTCCAAATGTATTTTCAAGGGTTGTCCACGCTACATAGGAAGAGGTCACTCCATTGATGTAAGGGAAAATATATTCTATGAGAGAAGAGAGAATCCAAGAAAGAAGCATTTGATCTTTACGAAACTAGATTTGGAATGGATTGAGGAGGATTATCAGTGCTTAAAATTGTTTTTGGTGGAGTTGGATTTGTGCCATCAATAAAGCTCATAAGATCTTGAGAGTTAAGTAATGGAAGAAATTGAGTTTTTTAAGAGAGAAAATTGTTGAATGATAATTTGATAGAGAAATTGATTTGGGTTGAAGAAGAAAAAGAAGAAGAATTTGCAGAAGAAGAAGAGAGGGAGGTTGCGTTGCTCTTTTTTTTCTAAGATTGAAGCTCTGATACCATGTCAAAAAAGGAGAGTTTCAATATATTTTATTCTCACACATTTACAGGGAGTACAGCTCTATTTTTATAGTAGCTCAAATACAATCTAAACTAACTGTAATTTAAATAAGCTACAGAGATATAAGGGGAGATATCTTAGCTAACAAACTAAGTTTGAACGGTTCAACTTGGATGACTTATAGTAAGAATAGAGTTCTTCTATTTTCCATAGAAACAGTAAGCTGTTTGTGTACAAATAGCAAGCTGTTTATAATTGCACACAAACAGCAAGTTATTTGTGTGCAAACGGAGAAGGTTTACAATGGTACACAAACAGCAAGCTGTTTGTATACAAACGGAGAAGGTTCAACTTGTATGACTTAACAGTAAGCTTATATGATCCTCTTAATTTCAATAGTGGTTGAATCCACTGTGTATTAATAAAGATACATGAAATTATTGGTAAAATAATTATATACTCATATATTTACATTAATTGATAAAATTTCATTATAAATAATAACTATATATAATTACAATTTTAATTTACATACTCATATAGTTATTGTACCAAAAATAGATGATCACTAGTTGAGTGACATTAGAAATAAATAAAATTAATTTGTAATCTACTTATGTGATAAATTGCTTAACTTAAATATTTATCTAGATATTTGTGAAAAAAAAAATTAAGTAGTAGTTTTTTTTTTAATGTAAATCATGACCTTATATTGAAGGAAACAATAGTTGAGAGACATAACAGGTAAATTAAATTAAACATAAATTATTTGAGTTACATATTCATGTTCATATAGATACAGTAATTATTACAATAATTAAATTTTATTTTATTAATAATTAAAATATATAGTTTAATTTATTAACTAATTATTATTTTAATTTATTAAAATATATAATGCAAATAATTATGAAGTTAAATTTATATAGTACATATAGAATAGAAATTATAAATAATATTTATATATAAATTATTAGTATTATATATAATAATTAATAAATATCGATTTTTTTGGTATAATTCGATTGCACAACAGTTCGGTGTAATTCAATACAATTCTCGGTTTGATTTTAGATAAAATATGCAGATCCGTTCACGATACAATTCGGTTCAATTTTTATCAAAAAGTCAATACTACAGTTCAATTCTAAATGTTTTTATTTAATATTATGATTTAATACAGAAAAATTCAGATTTGTGTACATCCCTAATATAAAGAATTTTAAAATGAATTAAATAAATATGATAAGTGAATAAAAATATAGAAAATCATGATAAAAAGATCAAATCAGTAAACATAATCATAAAATACAATACGAATGAGTTAGAAATTTTCTTAAATAATTATAATCAATACAATAACATACCATATCATCAAACAAGGGCTAAACTCCCTGGATGTCATGATGCTCTAAATTAATCTATATGTATTTTGAACAGCTGCAGAAATATTATATTAACTTTTCTATTATAAGAAATGCATTAATTGCCAGTGTGAATGTCATAAGAAATTTTTGCAATTAAAACAAGTTTTTAGTAGTTTAATAAAATTAAAATTTTCAAATTGGAAATTGGGAATAAATATGAAAAAATATAGTAGATTAGACTTGTCGTTTCAAAGAGGATCTAAATTTGGTGAAATGGGTTGATGTACATTTCACATGATTCCTTCCATAGCTATGATATATAGGAACCCTGTGGATTAAGTCACAGTTAGAAAACAAAATACTTTCCTTAATGCGCATAAAATAAAATTAGAGAGAGAATTTATTTAATTGTATTAAAGAAAATATTAATAACTTTCATAATTACAGATTTGATGACTTATCTTTCCTTTTATATAGCATCAAACTTAGTTATATAAAAATTAATGACTCATAAGATGATTAAATAATTAAATTTTGTAAAGTCAAACTAAAAAAAAAATATATATATATATATATATAGATATAAGGCCTAATTACATTATGAGGTGGATAGTAGGGGTGTGCAGAACCGAACCGGAACCGAAAACCGAACCGAATCGAACTGATTTTGGTCTGTTTGGTTCGGGTTTTTCGGTTTTCGGTTTGTTTGGTTCTGAACCGAAATAAAAATTCGGTTTTATCGGTTCGGTTTTTAAAATTGAAAAACCGAAGGAACCGAACCGACCGAAATTTATATATATATATATTTTATAATATTAATGTTTCAGATGATTTGAGTTGGACTGATGGTTTGGAGCCAAATAAAATACCTATAGGTCCCAGGTTCGAATCCACATCTCACGGCATATTTGAGGGCTTTGTGGCATTTTGTTGTTTTCTTATTTATTTACTTTAATTTTTTTCTCAATTCTTTTTTTACTTTAAAAGTTTTGTTGCTCTGGTCCCAGATTCCACAACTTTCGGGCTTTGCATTGGTGCTGGACTTATAATTTTTTTATTATTTAACATATACTAATATATTGGACAAAAATAAATGAAACTAATTATTTATAAATGAAATTTTGCATTTTTTATTAATAAAATCTATCTAATTATAAATCTTCATGTAAATCATTTAAAATTTAATAAACAACAAATTTGTGCAGGTTACAAATAGAAATCATTTATAGAAATCTTCATGTAAATAATTTAATAATAATAATAATAATAAATTTTGAAATAAATTTAGATAGGTTGGGTACGACAAAATGAGATTAATGCTATAACTTACCAATATTTGAGGTTCTTAAATTCTCCCCCATGTGCCAAAATTTTCATGCGAATGGTTAAACTGTACTTTGAAATTATTTTTCTTAATTCCCTTCTCTTAATCATTTATTAAATAAAAAATAAAAATTAAAGTCTTTGTCTTTCCTGCAAAAATTTCCAACTGCTTTTTCCTAATGAAATATTAAATTCAGAAAACTAATGAAAGAAAGAAAAAAATAGCTTATGTTTTTCCTAATGAAATATTAAATTCAAAAATTACTATATAAATAGCTTATGTTTGCAAATACGAAGAGAATAGTTCAGTGAATCTATTTAGATCCAATCCAATTTCAATAATAATATTGCTTTGCTTCCACTTGTAAAGTAATGATACAAATTTGACGGCCCTGCGGTCTTCAATTTTATTTGTTAATTGGCTATTTATAAAATAAATGAAGAAACAAACAAATGTCATATTAGGCTATTTCAAATATATATAATTTTTTTATTGGAGATTTTTTAATGTATTTTTTAAAATATTATTTGGATAGTATATTTTTTTAATATAATTTTAATTAGTATTTATTATAGACATAATATAATAAATTTATGTATATTATTTTAATTTTAGTTATTTTAAATGAATTTATTTTGTTGAATATAAATTAATTTAATTTATGAATCCATATAGGTTAAAAGCCCAATAAAAAAAGCCTATATGTCCAGAACCGATTGAACCGAACCGAACCGACCAAAATTATTCCGGTTTATTCGGTTTTCGGTTCTATAAGGTTCGGTTTCAGTTCGATTCTTATATTTTCTTAAATTCGGTTTTCGGTTCAATCGGTTCGGTCCAAAACCGAACCGAACCGACCAAATGCTCACCCCTAGTGGATAGGGCAAAGATCCATTCTAGCAGAGAGCCCTTTCGGAAGTGGGAATTGACTTTTGATGTTGTGAACAACTTTCCTTTTTTTTTTTTTTGCAAAATTATGAGAACTCAAAATCATGAAGGTCCACGTCACCATGTGGACTGTCGGCACCACCTTTGACGTGGACGGCTAAGATGGCCCCAGCCATCCACCGACAGTATTGAACAATTGAGCACTGGTAATGCCCCAATTTGGGTGACAGTCTTCACTTGATAATTACAGTTGGCATATTAGTTTTTGTTCTATGTGTTAAAGAGTGAAAACTAAATAGGTTAGTGTGATGAGCAAGGAAAAATGGGTTGGTTTAGCTGATGGTTCAATTATATACAGAGATTTTCTTAATGCATTGTTTGGTTGGAAGCTGAGAAAAATCATTTGGTATATGTTATTGATTGTTGATCTGAGATATCTCTTTGGGGAAGAGAAGGTAGAATTTCCATTTTATTTACAATTTTTGTTGCGTTTAATCTGATTATTTGGTGATTACTGTGCAGCTCCTGAATTATTATCTGTTGCACGCAGGGGGTTAGAAGGGTTTTATTTTAGTTTTAGGCGAGATTTGTAAATGATTTTAAAAAGGGGTTACTTTTTCTATTTTTTCAATTTTTTTCTTTTAATGGGGCCAAAATGAGAAACAAAATTATATGTAATATTTTACTTTTTTTAGTGGAACAATTAACATATGGATTACCTTATTAACCTAACTTCTATTCCAAATTGTCAAGTCCGACCTTTTTATTGATGTAAAAACATTTTCCTTATCAATGATTAGGTCAAAGAAAGAGAAATTGATGAATAGAAAAAGAAAATATAATCAATTGCACGAAATCTTAGATTTAATTATAACCTAATCATTTCAGAGTGAGTTATCACACGATTAGCTTCTCCATGATTTAACTGCTTCAGCTGCCTAATTAATCATTATAATACAATGAAGGTTTATTTTAATTTTATTATTTTTTTTTTTATAAAAAAAAGACAGTGAGAGAGACCATTAGTGCAAAGAAGAAGGTTATGTGAGAATCAAAATATATCAGTTGCCTTCTCCTTGAACCCCTCTTTTCTCTTATACCTCAAACTCCAAACAAACCAAACTCAACTTAATTGATAAATTCAAGATTTTCACGGAAAAGGGGAGGACCCTTATTAATGAAAGAAGTGAATTGATGGGAGTTTGATAAGTTGGGAGCGGTCGAACAATGGAGCATAAAATCCTGGAAAAAAGAGCTCGTTTGGTCAGACTATATATTAACACTATTAGTAAACAGGAGAGAATAGATAGAGAAAAAATATATTGAGATCAAATCTCTTGTTTTAGGATGACCCTTCTATTTATAGAGCTGGGACTCTCTAACAATAATCTTGAATAGGAGACATACTATGGTGTAGGTATGAGTTGGCATGAAGGTGATTGTGATTTCACGGAGATGTGTGTCGTCTAGTCTCAGTGTGTCAAGGGCAAATCTTGTCCGATCGAACTGCCTCGTTTCACGCATCTCAGCTAACTGACCGGGAAGGCCTGGACATCTTTAAACCTTTTAATGTTGGGCTTTCTTAAGTAACCCTTAATGGGCTAGACTCAGTTTAAATATTTGAGCATTATTATTTGTCCCCCCTGAACAGTTCGATAGGTGAAGATCGAAGGTTGATTTTTTTTGACCTATTTTGATGGGGCGTACGATTCGAACCGTCGTCCATTGGGAGCGACCATTTTTGCTTGCGTACACTACGAAGATGTTCCTTTTTGCTTTATAGAGATATTTGATAGCCTTTCATCTTATAATGCGCTGGTTGATCAAAACTTTTAATTGTCAATATTAGCAATTGGGACCCTAGGTTCATCGGCAGAAAAATCATTAATCATTAGCTAAGAGATTAGGATTAATTATATTGATCGGGAAGGTCATTGATTGGGAGAATGAGACATCAGTCAAGAGACTGAGATTATAATTACATCGATCAGGAAGATCATCAATCAAAAAAAATGAGATTATCAGTCAAGAGACTGGAATTATAATTACTTTGATTGGAAATGTCATTGATCGGGAAAAATGAGATCATCAATCAAGAGACTGGGATTATAATTACATTGATCGAGAAGGTCATCGATCAAAAAAAATGAGATAATCAGTCAAGAGACTGGGATTATAATTACATCGATCAAAAAGGTCATCGATCGAGAAAAATGAGATCATCAGTCAAGAGACTGAGATTATAATTTCAAATGATGACCTTGTCTTCTATTTTAAGCTTTTGCTTTGGGGTCTTTAGCTTTCTTTATTTCTTGTAAAGATTTTGTTCATTAAGAATGTAAATAATTAGTTCAAGAATCGTTTTCTGACCTTAAGTGACGCTTTTTTCCAAGGAGATTCTAAAGCCTATTTCTTTGATTTTTTTGGTGTCGAGCCAACTTATGATAGTTTGGCACACAATCGTTGTTAAGACAAAAATTCGCTCGGCTCGAGATGTAAGAAGGCTCAACCAATGATCTTTCTCGTGTGATAGGCTCCCTATATATATTCTCGACTCTACAAAAGAGTATGTTAATTACGTAAAGAGGAGTGATCTTACCTGATGACGTTGGCTTTTTCATCTAATGGGTTCTTTAGGTGTGTTCTGCGTTTCTTTTAGAGAAAACAGGATCTATTTTGCTGCTTGTCTGTTATTTAGGTTCGATTGTGTTCTAATTTTTTGGAATTTCCTGGTGTCGACATTGAGGACAACCTTGATAATGATCGATCGTAAGTCATTTGTTGATTGACAGAGGGTGATTTATCAATTGTGACGGAAGGAGCTTTTCCCGAGCGGAGTGACATCGATCGGAAGGTAGATGGTGTTTGCCTTTCTTCCGGATGTCGATCGCTTGGTCTGACCAAGTCAACATTTTACTTAAATCATTAGTTGTAGTTATTAGACCATAGCCTTTGACCGCATCACTTAGGAGAGAGTTTCAAGTGACTGCCCTTTTAAATTTTTATCTCCTCTTCTCATGAGCTTTTATTGTAGCGATTCGTTCTTTTTGACTCCTTATTTATTAGAGTTGCCACATGGCTTGTTATGAGAGCTTCTTTGTGAGACGGGTTTTGGAGAAGTCTCCATAAATAGGCATGTTTTTTTCATGCTTATTTGTGGGTTTTACTTTTGTTCTTTGTTCTTTTTCTTCTTTATGGAAACACCTAATCGTTCTTCAATTTTTCTTGCTTCTTTGGATTTTCATTTTAGGAAGATGAATGAATCGCTAGATTTTTTTCTAGCATTGTGTAACTTGCCATAATAAGTCATATAGCCTCCGTTCCTTGCTGCCTCTTCTAGCTTTCAATTTTAAACTCTCTTAGGGGCCACGGTGGGGATGCAAGTTTGTTCTCTCTTTTCCATTTTCTTGATGCTAACATGATAGAATAGAATTATGGCCTAGGAGTTTGATGAGAGGTAGTCTTGTTGCAGCAAGTTGTGAAATTTTTTTTGTAAGGTATTCAAGCAAAAAGGTTCTTCATTTGATGTTATTTGTACCTTTAAAAAGTTCAATGAATTTCAGTTTCTAGCTTATTTTCCTTGTCTTACTCTTCTTTATACTTTTTTGTTTTATCTGCTACCTTAAATGAACTTGTTCATTGATATTTAATAATATCTAGAATAAAAAAATGAGAGAAAGAAAAAGAGGGTCCAAGTGAATGGGGTCTCAGAACATCTTTGTTTGTAGTCTTAGTTCGATCGGGCTAATTTGTTGTCCTTCCTAATCCCTCTGAACTCTTTTAAGAGTTCTTTGTATCCTTCGAGCTTCTTCTTGTGATGTCAATAAATTGAAGGCAATTCTGAGGATGACTTCTTTTCCCATATTAGAACTAATACTGATTTGCGGTAGATAATGCTTTTAACTCGACAAGTTTGGCTATTGAATATGAGTTGCAAATGTACGTTTATTCCAATCGATAGGTACCAATCAAGACTTTGTTAACAACCTTTTTAATTTTTTGTGCCAACTATTTGGCCTGCATTTAACGAGATCTTTAATTTGTGGTTATTTGATTGTCACTTTTTCTGAACCGTTGTCTTTGATTGTATCTCTTGGAAAACAGTGCCGAGCTATTGCTCTTTTATCGCTTCTTTGCTTTAAGATCGTCCCTTTTGGACTTTTTCCTTCAGCCTTTTCAATCCATATTGTCTTTCCTATTGACAAGGAACAATTGCTTTTCCTTTTCTTTTGGGGGTTTCATTTTTTCGATCAGTCACGAACTTTAGTAATGACTCATTTTATCTTAAGGATCCTTTCCTCTTTGTGTGCTACTTCTTTTTCCTTGAAGCAGAGTGTTACGATACCGGCTCGGGGTGTGCCTGTGTCACACCCTTCATGGAACAGTCCTTTCCGAAGCAAAGATAGCAAAAACGGTAAATTTTTTCCCATCACCAATCAATTTCGATACACTTTAAATACCTTTACATCAAATTCCTAATCAATCGATAACCTTATAAACAATTAAAACATACGTTAAATAAATTCATGCCAAAAACTTACACCAAATACTCGCCCATCAATAATCATAATACAGTTAAGTCTTTTACCTTAATTGTTTAAGTATATACATGCCAAAATACAACTCGGTTTAGAACTAATTCTTCTTTTTCTATCTGGCTCCACTGTGTACTATGCTTTCGCAATACTTCATAACCTGCACGCAGTAAACACTACGTGCTGAGCACTAGACATACTCAGTGGTGACTACTAATCCTAGAATTTCCCAAATAAAGCATAATTACATAGACTATGCTACTCTTATTCTTATTCATTAAACATTTTCTTTTACTTTAGTCAATATTAGTTTTATTATTAACTCATATTTTGGTAATTATTTTCTTTGATTTTCAATCTTTCAACGTTACTTTACACTACATTCTTAAGTGAATCAATTTCAGATTAACTTTTACTTTTAAGTTATTTCTTTACTATAGCTTTTACTTTTACTTGACGTTTGTTTTATATTTTTAGTCACGGCGATATAATTATCATTTTATTTAATGGTGTATATTGGTACTCATGTCTTTAATGATATCAAATTTTATAGACTATTTTATTCCTCGATTTATTGTTTAGTTATCCAATATGTGCTATGATTACAATTCTTGCTATTTATTCTTTTATTTTACTTTAACCTTTAAACTAATAAACACATTATTATTTAAAGACTTTTAAGCTTTATTACAAAGTGATACAGTTATTCTGGGACAATTTACATTCAAATCTTTATTTTCTCCTTTTTATATTTATCCATGTTCAAATACTTATTTAGAACTTATATCTTTTGTTTTTCCCAATTGAACAATTATTTGTCATTTTATCGTTTTACTTTTCATTTGACTTTTCTTTGAAAAATATAAGCATAATGTTTCACTTAATTACATTGTCATCACATTTTTTACTTTAAATAGGAAATTAATATTATTTTCTAAACTTGTTACTTTTCCAAAATAGTAATCGGTACATGAAATACCAACTAATTTAAATTTATCTTTTTCATGTAAAAATATATTTTAAATCCTTTTTCTTTATAAAAGCTTAACTTAATCTTCGTTTATCATTTTATTCTTATAAAATATTTCTTTTTTTTTTTTATTAATCACACTTCTTGGGAAACCTTACCGTTTTATCCCAATTTTTTATTTTCTTTGAAACGAATCATTTTTCGTTTATAACTTTTTATATTCAATTCATTTGAGCAATACTGATTTATTCATTACAATACGCCCCTATTGCAATATAATAGGATTCTCAAAAAGGATACGCGGGACTGGACCCAAAGGTCTCACTGAGAGAGAAGTGATTCCCAAGGGACCATTTCTCGAAAAATATTTCACTTTCATTTTTACTGAAAACGCTGAAACTATGGAGATCAAAGATTCTATCCATACCAAAGTAAGTCGCCATGACTTGCACCGTAGTATAGCGTGTTCCTATGGCTAGCCAATTATATCCTAAACAAGAATGTCCTTACCTGCTTATCGCAATGGCAAAACAATCAATTATATTTGAAATAATTTTTAAACATTTTTAATTTTTTTCTTTTATTACTTGATACAATATATTTCTGGTCAATCGTACTCTTTTAGTGCTTTTGACTACTCAGTAACTTTTTCCTTTCTTTTCCTTCTTTTACTTTGTCTTTTTAAGTTATTTTTGTGAATTATTCTTCAATAATTCACTCGAACACTTGAAGTTTTTCAGTCTTTTATACACTTTATGAATTATAGCATTATAATTCATAATTTTCTTTTATTCTTTTTATGTAATTCTTTGTGAATTATTTTCTAATAATTCAATAATTGACTTTTTACGATTTTTCCTTTTCTTTTTCTGTCCAAAACTTTAATCATTTGGTATGCCAATTTTTATTCGGTTGGTAAATTATTTTATAATAATTCACTCTTTTAATACTTTTTATTGACTAATTTATCAAACATTTATTTTACAACTTTTTAAACAGTTAAAATTATATTAATATAATTTATTATTTTATTTTTCAGAAATGAATAATTTGACTTTTTCATTTCTTTTTATACTGAAGTAACTTACTTCACGTTCGTTTATCATCACGTACTTATTTATTGAATTATTTATTAATAATTTAATATTTTTAATTAAACATAATTAATATTTTATTTCAAAAATATTCTAGTAAAGCATATAAATTACACGAAAATTCGTGTATATATTATTTTACAATTTTCATCATTTTCACTCATTTTATGAATTACTTACCAATAATTCATTATTCTCATTACTTTCATAGCTTAATAACTATTCCGAAAAATTTATCGGTTGACTTTTTCTTTCTTTTTCATTGACTATAATTTAAATTCCTATAAATTTACCTTTTTCAATATTTTTGTGCAATTATTCACTAATAATTCAATTAATTTCAATACACATATTAACATTAAAATTTCAATAAAATTTCAATAAATTTCAATAAAATTTATTTATACATTATTTATTATTTACTATTATTTTTCACTAAACAAATCAATTATTTCACATTATTTCACAATTTTCACTAATAATATAATTGTTACATAATCTTTAAAATTTCAAAATAAATTTTAATAATTCAATAAAAATTTATGGGCACTATTTATCATTTCTATAATTAATTTAGGCTTATATATTTTATTTTCATGCAAAAATCTCATATTTTTTCCTTACTACACAATTCGGCCACCACACTAAACCCTCCTAAAATTGTTTTTCTTCCATTTAAGCTTTCATTTCATCTTTTCTAATGTCTAATTTCATTTACCCTAAAATAATTTCATCAATTAACAATTTTAACAATTATTGACCTAATTACATAAATGGGATTAATTCACAATAAAAGGGAAATCAAAGGATTTTGTAGTCACTTACAATTTTTTCTTGCTTAAGGGTGCCTAAGCCTCCCTTTTCATGCTTTAATCCATGAAAACTCATTCCTCTCCACTTGATCCTATATTGGTCGGCCAACAAAGCTCTTCAAACCTTATTTTTTGTCCTCATATGAAAAATTTAAGCTCATAATTAGCTTCTACACCTCAAAAACTATGAAAAAATACTAAAAAATCAATTTAAACCAATTAACTTCTCAAACTCAATCTTAACCCTTTTTCTTTCTCCACTTGATTTCTTGCCTTCCTTTGCTCAAATCACTTGATTGAGGCCACTAGGATGACCTAGAGAATCGAACTTCATCTTGTATGTTGGAATTTATGGGAGATTTGGAGTGAAAAAAGAAGAATCAAAGAGAGAAAATGAGAAGCAATAATTCGGCCAACACAAGGAGAGGGAGAAAGAGCTGGTAAAATCTGAAAAAATCTCTAGATTTCTAGCCTTATATATACCACTTAATGGGCCCAAAAATGGGATTGATCAATGGGCTTTGCCCATTTAAACATTAAGGCTCATTTTAGGCCATTTAAGGTCCAATCCAATTTCTCTCTCTTTCCTACTTCAAATCACTTCAAAAATAATTATATCACTCTTATCACATCAAAAATAGCTAGTACGCAAAATTTTGGCTCAATTAGAGTCCATTAACAATCCGATTCAAACTTATCGGTCCAATTTGTCAACTGTCGGTATCACAAAAAAATTTAATTCTCATCACCAAAATATTCTACATAAAAATTCATGTAGGCATTCAAAATCTGGCAATTTTTGGAGTTCTTTTACTATTTTAAATTATTTATGTAAAATCAAGTCTCCTTCATTATCAGGGAAATTGACTCGCTATCTTTTTCGTATTTTTGACCTTTGGAGGCCCATATGATCTCAATTTCATTTTAAATTTCAACCCCGAACTCACCATGACCATTACTTTTCAATGGTCCAATAAAAATATTTTTAACTTTCGAGTGTCCTTTCGAGCTCGGAAAATACTATTCACTGTCGGAAAGTACTGTTCACGGCTGATCCAGTGTTGAGGCCATTACAGCCTGAAAGGGAGAATATACTTTTCTTCTTGCCGTGTTTGCCTGGAGACTGTGAAAGGGATAGTTATTTCATACCTCCCGATATCTTTTTCAGTAGACTGGTTTTGGGAGTCCCCTGCATCTATTGTCCAATGTCTTGAAAGAAAGATGTTTCGCTTCCTTTTGGACCCGATGCACAATTTTTTGCTTTCTTTCAATTTCGGAGTTTGCTTTCGTCCATCCCTTTAGGTCGCCATCTGTGGCTTCTCCACGTAGTCTCGAAGACCTTTATGGAGTTTTGAGTTTCGACCCTCTTTTTATGGCTGCAAATTTGCATTTCTTCCAATGGTGCGGAGGTTAGGCACTTTTGCTTACCATCGACTCTTAATGAGAGTACCAAATGATAAATTCAAGATTTTCATAGAAAAAGGGAGGACTCTTATTAATGAAAGAAGGGAATCAATGGGAGTTTGATGAGTTGGGATCGATCAAATAATGGAGTATAAAATCCTGCAAAAAAAAAGCTTGCCCGGTCGGACTGGGCATTAGCATTTTGAAACTTAAGTTAGTAAGCATGAGAGAATGGCTAAAGACAGAATATATTGAGATCAAATCTCTTCGTTTAAAATGAACTTACTATTTATAGAGTTGGGTAACTCTAATAATAATATTAAACAGGATACCTATCACAATGTAGGTATAGATTGGCATAGAGGTGATAGTGATTTAACAGATGTGTGTGTCATACAACCTCAGTGTGTCAGGGGTGCATTTTGTCCGATCAGACTGCCTTGTTTCACACGTTCCAGCTAACTAGCCAAAAAGGTCTGAGCATCATAAGCTTTTTAATATTGCGCTTTCTTGAATGATCTTTAATGGGATGGACTCAGTTTAAATATTGAGAAAATTACGCAAATTTCTTCCTTTTCAATTTTAGTTTTCAGAAGTGCTCCATCGATTTTATAAAATTTCTTCAATACTTTTTTATTTCATAAATACATTTTATAATGTTATTATTTAAAAAATGCCCCCAAATTGAAATGATGAGTCCAAGGCGTGTTTCTTCGAATTTTCCTCTTTTATGGTCTGGTGTTTCCTCTCCCCACTTTTTGTTTTCATTTCTCACCCTAACTAGTGAACCACCACCATCGAAGCTCCCTTGGCCGGCCACCCACAGAACCTCTGTTGCCGACCACCAGCAGTCCCCATTTTTTTGGTATGTATATTTCCTTGTTTGCTCTCACCCACTGATGCTTTGATCTATTAATTTAAGATTAAAAATTTAATTAGTGAAGGATCTTATTATTACCTGCATTTCCTTCACTTATGAGCCACTTGTTCATATATTTCTTGTTCAAGTTAACAAGGATTTCAATTGAAAGATACTGGATTCTTACCATTTTAGCTAAAATGTTCTTTTTTTCCCAGATTTTAATGATTTTGTGTTTAATTTATTAAAATGACGGTTCTTTATGGTTAAAACTACTTTTTTGGTTTATTTTTTATGAATCTTTTTCATGATTTATATTAGTTATAAGTCATGTGTTTTGGTTGCAAAAATATACCATTATCTATTTACTGAAATGGTGCAAGGGAAAAGAATGTTATTCCAAGTTCCTTTTCTTTACCACCAAATTGGTGGGAAATGATTTTGTCCTTTGAAGAGAAATTGGGAATTCATTGAAAAGAAAAAGAAAGGAAATTAATTAGCTCTTTGATGATGCATAGGATCAATTAAGATTTAATATTTTTGAAGTCTTGCTCTTTGATTGTCAATTGGGAGAGTTGCGAGTTTGGTTTCTCCTTACATAGATTTTTCTTTTGTTGTTTGAACTATTCACTTACCAAATAGGATTATAGAACTTCAGGAAAAATCGAGGTTCTTGGCCTTTTAGCTATTTAAAACTTGTATTTTTGCTTGTCTTACCTCGGAAATCTTCAACGATTGATATTTTTTCCAAGCCATATAGCTCAAGTGTAGTATCTTGAGGAAGCTGCTGTTTCGCAAAATGCTCATAGAAATTAAATCATATAATCATTTGAAAAAAAAAAGACAAAATCAAATTCCCATAATTCAAAACCTATCAAAATAAAATCAACTTTATCTCGATAGAATCAAACCTATCCCAATAGATGATTTTTTGACGAAAGTCAATACACTCTATATTTTTTCTTTTGACTAAAATACAGTGCATTTACTTTTATACATAAATAAATACAATGTATTTTCTTTTTGACGGAACTTAATATACTGTAATTTTTTTTTCTTTCGACTAAAATATAATGCATTTACTTTTGTACATAAATAAATACAGTGTATTTTCTTTTGATGAAACTCAATACACTGTTTTTTTATCAAAATACAGTGTATTTACTTTTGTACATAAATAAATACAATATATTTTCTTTTTGACGAAGCTCAATACAATATATTTTCTTTTATTTTTGACTAAAATACAATGTATTTACTTTTATACATAAATAATACAGTGTATTTTCTTTTTGACAAAACTTAATATACTGTAATTTTTTTTTCTTTTGACTAAAATACAATGCATTTACTTTTGTATATAAATAAATGCAGTGTATTTTTTTTAATGAAACTCAATACATTATATTTTCTTTTCTTTTTAACTAAAATACAGTGTATTTACTTTTGTACATAAATAATACATTGTATTTTCTTTTTGACGAAACTCAATACAGTGTATTTTCTTTTCTTTTGACTAAAATATAATGTATTTACTTTTGTACATAAATAAATACAGTGTATTTTCTTTTTAACGAAGCTCAATACATTTTATTTTCTTTTCTTTTTGACTAAAATACAGTGTATTTAGTTTTGTACATAAATAATACAGTGTGTTTTCTTTTTGGTGAAGCTCAATATATTGTATTTTCTTTTCTTTTAACTAAAATACAATGTATTTACTTTTGTACAAAAATAAATATAATGTATTTTCTTTAGAAGAAGCTCAATATATTGTATTTCCTTTTTGACTAAAATACAGTGTATTTACTTTTATAAATAAATAAATAAATATAGTGTATTTTTTTTATGAAACTCAATACACTTTTGTACATAAATTCATGTTTCGCTCATTGCCAATTTGAGAAGCAGGATACATGGTTCGCGGATAATTTTCCAGTTATCGAAAACAAGGTATGCATACTACACACCTCTCTTTCAAAACATTTTGGAAAGTTGAAGTTCTTTAAAATCAAACTTAAGAATTGTTAATGTGCAGCCAATTGCAATTGCTGTTGGAGATTGGTTCTTTGATCGGCGGGTGTGAATTTAATCGACCGTGCATATCCATATGACAAAACTTGTCACAATCTAGTTTTTAGATAAGAAAGTTAGTCATGAAATTATTTAAAGAAATTAAATTATATGTTCCATTGGTATCAAAAAAGAACTCTGTAATTCAATGGGAATTTATAGAAGACAATAAGAATTAAAGTTGTCAATAAATGCAAATTTATTGGCAAATTCTTTCAGCATTGTTGCAGCACAGCTTGCGCATGCAAGTTACAAGTTTTGTCTTCAAACTGTAATTTGTATACATTCATCAATTACTATTAATCAGTGAAGTCCATGCTTTATACTCTAGTGCTTATTGTTATTGTATTGTATGGAGTTACCATTTAATACTAAATTCATTCTTTTTTAAAAAAAATAAAAAATTCATCTAGTCATGAAAAAAAATTAAAATAAAAAGTAAATAGCTTAATTTGTCTGAATAAAAGGTCAGGACTCAGGAGCTGGATTAAAAAAAACATGATTTAAGGCCAAAATATATATTTTTCAAAATAAAACTTATGGGCAAAAATTAATTCTTTATGGCAGTCCATTATTATTTATTAAATCTATGAATAATTTAATCCGTGAGGGAAACATAAATTGGATATTAAGAAATAAAACATTTGTTTGCAATTAGAGAAATTGGGGTTGGACCAAACTGCCCACACTGACAGTATTTGAGAGAAAAATCTTTTTTTTTTAATTATTGAGAGAAAATAATATTTTTTTAATTGTGGAGCATTTTTAAAAGGTAAAATATAAAAAATAGTAATTAAGAAAGAAAAATTTTAAAAATGATAATTATAAAAAATAGAAAATGATAAAATCCTTTTTCTTTTTTGTGGTATTTGTAAAAAAATCCCTATGTTTTAATAGTTATCCAAATCCGATAATTTTGTAGGTAGAGCATAGGGATGCTCACGGGATGAGGCGGGGGCGGAGAGGTAGGTAGAGCATAGGGATGCTCACGGGGTGAGGCGGGGACGGGAAGGGATCCCCACTCCCCGCCCCATGCAATGTCGAGGAATCCCCGTCCCCGCCCCCGCCTAGCATACGGTGAAACAAACTCCCCCATCCCTGCCCTGCGGGGATCCCCATTCCTCGCGGGAATCCCATAGTCACTCCTCCCCGACCCGACCCAAATTAAATATACCATATAATTTTTTTTTAAATTCACATAAAATTCAAATTCAAATTTTAATAATTGATAACTTAAAATTAAAAATACTTCATACCATTCAAATACAAATATTTATAAACATCCCATACAATTCAAATTATAAAATAATATTCGTGGATTAACAATCAAATACAAATATCAGCTTTCTCAACACATAATTCAAACACCATCCGAATGAATTAACATAAACAGGTAAGAATGCGTTGGTAATTAACCAATGTTACAACAATAATTAATAATTTTATCAAAGTTGCTAAGTTATGCACCTCCTTTCCTACACTTGCTACCATACCTGCACATTAAAGATGAAAAATAAAAGGAATTAGTCGTACTCCAGCAACTGAGTAATTATTTCATGGACACTATCTGTTTACATTCAATGATACATACGGTAACTAGAAAAAGAATGATTTAGATATAGAATTAAGTCCTGTACCATCTTTCTATTTGCCACATATATTGTCTTCCTCACACTAGCAAGCAAACAACAGATGCGTGCTTACAAAAGTCCCAGACAATGAGTGTGATTGACATTGAATTCTTACCTTTCAGCCACGAAAAAGCAAAACAATGCCACCAGTTCCTGTTCCTACTAGTCAATGCAATTCATCTACACTAACAGGAACTGGTTCCAGACTCACATCGACTTGGGATCCTCAAATTCAATCAGAAAGGGAAAAAGGAACTATCAAAATTATAACCATAATTATAACTATTTTCTGATATCATAGCTTTGAGTATGTTGGATAAAAACCCTCACGTGCATATAAAACCTTGAAGAACATTAACAAAACACAAGAGATTTCCAGGTTGTGCAAATTTGTAAAAGAAATAAAAAAGGAGTACTTAATAAAATGATTTCTGATATTCTTAAGATATTTAATATTGAACAAGTAGAACTGCAGATGATATTACAAATAAGAAATGGCAATAAATCATAAAGAATTAGAAACCAGAGCAGCCATCTTAACCACCTCTGTTCAATTTCGTGTGCCAGCAGCAATAGCTAATTGAAGAACCAAGGAAACTAATTCAGTTAATTCACTAGCTTTTTCAATTGCTTTATGAAAGGAAGCTCTACTCCACAGCAACGCAATCAAACCAAAAAATAAAGAGAAAAAAGATAAAGGACTAGCAACAGTGAACTTTTGAAGGGCAAAAACAGGGACCATAAATAAAAAAGGTAAACTATATCTACCAAAATACCTCTGCAATCTAACAAAAATTTAACCCTAAAAACAACCCACGTATAAAAATATATTTGCAATAGATAAAATAGCTTACACTCCAGTACTGCCCTTCTGCAAAAATAATTTACCCCATCGAACCATAACATAGATAAATAGCTTACACTCTAGTAATGACAAGAGAGAAGAGACTCACAAAATTAACTCCAATGGTACTGATATAGCTGTCCACATAAGAATCATCCTGAAGAGTTAAGAAATTTATACACCAGTTATTTAGATGGGGAAGCTAAATAGTCCGTAATAACAAATGCCATGGTCCAACCGGGTTTCTATTGAAAAATAAATACCTTTGAGAAAAAAGATCCACAGAGCTCTGGAGCCCTATACCATCTTGTCGCAACATAGTCCTAAAAGATACATCATTAATGATATTGTATAAAATTGGAGTGCATAAATATTCTTATGTTTCCACATACGAAATAAATAAATAATAAAATTGCAAACATACCGTCCAAAAAATTGTGGTTGGCATATCACTGATTGCTACTCTAGCTAGTTCAACAAGCAAATGAGCCAAGCCCTAAATCAGATTTGACTCTTCTCTTTAATCAATATATAGGTCTTTTCATGAATGCATAAAAAAATTGGACTTGAGAAAAAGGAAAATTCACTCGATTTCTTTCATATCGACCTTTATTTTCCCCAAAACAGCCAAAAATTAACCCAACCAATACTCTTTTTACAAGCTGCATAGAAATTTGTAATTTGCAATTTGCTAAAATCGGATTTGACAAATCGTCAAGGAAATTAAATCAAAAAAAGAGAGAAAATGACCTTCTTTATGTGATCCTGCTGCACCTTTTACAAACCCACTTAAATTCTTATAAAAAAATAAAAGGCTTTCGCTATGTTTACTTCTAATCAAAACAAAATCTGCTTTACGTAAAAAAACCCAATTAAACACAAAGACTAAGGTTTCTTCCTCCCCTTCTTCCTCTAAGAGAAAATTAACCGCAATTACAAGCAGCAAAAGTCAGTTAGGGAAGAATAGCTCAACCCCTTTTCACTGTCTTTATGAAACTCCTCTTCAGCTCATCAAGAATCAAAGATACCCACTTTCAATCTGCCAGAAGAAATTGAGAAACCCAAAGAAAAGATACAAAATTTGGTAGAAAGTTGAAAGCTTTAGAAATGTCGGTCGAGATCTATGATCGTGAGGAAGATGCGGTGAGGACTGATCAATGATCTCGGCCAATAGATGGAAGAGCAAAGAGAGAAAACGGTAGAGGAATGTAGGAAGAGGATAAGAAAAATGAAAATGCTAGGGTTTTACCTATTTATATAATGGCACATATACGTAAATAATTTGAAAATCAAGGACTTTTATATATATTCTTCGGGGCGGGGATCCTCGCAGGGCGGATACCCCGTTCCCCATCCCTGCCCCCGATTCTAGGATGGGAATTTTTTTTCCTTCGTCCCCGTCCTCGCGGAGGAAAATTTCAGGGATTTCCCGCCCCAAACGGGGCAGGTCCCCATCGGGGTCGGGAATTCCCCGCCCTGTGAGCATTCCTAGTAGAGCATGTACCCAAACTCATTATCAAGTCAAGGTATACAAGCGAGTGATCTCTATTATAATTAATTTTTAATGATGCAATTTAAGCTTTAAATTAAAATGAAGTTCTAGCCTCTTGGTAGTGGGCAACATCAAAATCTTATGGTGCATTTGGTAAAATTATAAATTTTTATTTTTTATTTTTTAAAATTCAAAAACTAGTTTCAATTTTTATTATCTATTTTTTTAAAAAAATTGTTTTATATATTTAAAAATTACATTATATATTCTTTAATTATTCATGTATATTTTTTAATTATTTATGTATATTATAATAATAATTTCGGTGGTGGTGACAGCAGCGGTGGAGGTGATGGCAGTGGCAGTGCGTTAGCGACGGTAATGGTAGCATCGATGGTGGTGGCGGCGGCGGTGGCGGTGGCGGTATGGTGGTGGTGGCAATAATGATGATATAGCGGTGGTGATAACAAGGATAAAATAATCAAATTATTTATAAAAATAAATCCTAAAAATCACATTTTGAAAATTTTTAATTTTTGTTTTTGCTGTGAAAATCACTTTTTAAATTTTTTTCAGAAATCAAAATGAAAATAAATTTATGAATATATTTTTATTTTACTTTTAAGAAAAAACCAAAAATTGAAAAAAAATCCTGCTTTCAACGCACCTTTAACAATTGCTTCCAAATTATATTTGTTTTCTATTATAATTAATTTTTAACGATGCAATTTAAATTTTAAAATGAAGTTCTTTGGTAGTGGGCAAGAGTCAATTTCATCCATGGTCACTAGACTTGCGCCTAATCGCCCAAACGTAACTAACTTATTTTTCGTAACTTAAATGTCACTGAACTTATCATATTTTTGCATAAAAGTCATCTTAACCTGTTTTTAGCGATAATCTTTATCGGAATGCTGACGTGACACATCATGTCATACGCTTGAATACACGTGGCATGATATGCCAACAGCCACATCATTGAAAAAGGCCATATCATACGATATGTTAGCATGCTACGTCATATTTTTGGACACACGTGGCCTCTTCTGGTGGTGTGGCTGCTGATGTGTCGTGCCATGTGTGTCCAGGCATATGACGTAACGTGTCATATCAGCATTCCGGCAAGAGTAATCGTCAAAAATCGGTCAAAATGACTTTTCTGCAAAAAAGTGATAAGTTCAGTGATATTTAAGTCATAAAAAATAAGTCAGTTACTTTTGGACAATGGCGTAAGTCCAATTACCATAGATGAAATTAACCATAGTAGGAAAAATCAAAATCTTAGGCCTTGTTCGGAGATGTTTAATTTTTAAGGTTTCCATTTTTTTAAATAGAAACGTGTTTGGCTCTACCTTGGTGTTTTAGTTTCTGTAAAATTCTACCAAAATTGTTTTTCTAAACAAAAACTAAAAACAAGAATCCACAAAAGATGGATTCTAGGTTTAGTTTTTAATTAGCTTAAAAAATAATAGTTGCTATATATTTGTTTCTTTTGTAGAACGCCGACCTTCGCTCAAGTCGCCGACGCTGTCACCCACCTCTTCAGTGCTACCGCCGTCTGTCTATTGAAGGTTTGTCGATAGAAACTTACCTTTTTAACAAAAGTTTGGATTCACCGAGGTTGACTATGTTTTTCTTAGTTTTTTCGTGTTTGAAGGATTGACTGTTATCTAATATAACTTGATTATCACCATTTTCTCATTAGAGCGTAGGTGCAATTGGTAATTATTGTACCCTTGATTTTGAGGACTTAGTGTGTATCTTTTAGAGCATAGGACTTCATACTGTATTGGTGGTTTTGCTGACTTCAGATTGAAATTTCATATCATTCTGGCAATTTTTCCTAGTTCTTCCATATCACTTGGGTTTTCAGATTTTAGTTGTACAGGGATCTATTTTTCAAGTTGATCTTGATGCAATAAAGCAACAAGTATTTTGTATATTTGCTACCTCTTTGATGGATGGTATAAGTTGGCTCACCTAGCTTCAATAATGGATTGTTAAATTCAAATGATATACCCTTACCTCTTTGATGGATGGTATAAGTTTATTTAAATGCGGTTATTTAGTTGTACTTGGATTGAAATTGGAGGCAATTAGTTATAACATTCTGTTCTAGAAATAATTAAATTCCATTGAAGCTATTTTTAGCATAAAATTAAGATTTGCTTAATTGCTGGCTGTATATTGGATTTTCTGAACTTTTGGATTATATGGAACTTTAAGTCAAGTTTTCATTTAGTTTACTCAAGATACAATATATAGTTTGTTTTGGGCATACTTCACCACCATTGTTAATTTCCAAATTCCTATTTGTAGTTCTCATATTCTTCATATGGATATCATGATGCATAAGGCCAAATCTGAACTTCTCATTTGCCTCTCTTGGGCTGCATTCTTCATTAACATATTCACTAAATTTTCTTTTCCTATTGTCTTACCACTGGTTATGTGTGTCTGCCTGTATAATGTCCGTGCATGGATCAAAAATACTTGCTGCCTTTTTAGTGATTGGAATCTGAAATTTCTAACTAGACATAAATGCCGTTTGTCTACGTTGCTATTTGCTTTTGAATATTTGTTCTAGGCAGTGCACAAGTTCAAATTATGGAGATTTATGTGTTTCTTAGGGGAAACAGATGAGCGAGAGGAAAACTAAAAATTAGGATTTGTAAATGCTCATTGTTGGGAAAGGCTTTCATATTTTGATTATGCTTGTACACTCACTCTTTTTCCTGATGTTTGATTGGTAAAAGGATATTGTGACATTATTTATAGTTTTATAATCTCGGCTATGAGGTTTCTACTGCTAAAGATGAGGTTAGCTTGCAAAAGTTCATAGATAAGAGCTACGCATGTTGATTTTTTTTCTAAGGAGATCTCATATCTTAGACATAGGGTTGTAGGGAAGGCAAAAATACAAACTGAAGGAGAAGAGGAGATGAAACTGGAAATCATAAGCAGTTGATTGGAAGATTCACCAGATGTTGAAGTAAGCAAACAAGAGTTATTTAGCTCCCAATTTATGGGTGGGTTAGTTATGAGTTTGTTGGTTGGAGTATTCCTCACATAGAATCCAATTGAAATGCAAAGTTTGTATTTCTAGAGTTCAAAGAGCTAATTCTTGGGATTTTGCTCAGTGCCATAGCTTTTTGATATTTGCTCAGTGCCATAGCTTTTTTTTTTTTTTTGCATGTGACAAGGGAATTTGATGCATAACATGTGATGATAATAGCCAACACTTGAAATTTTGCCTTGATAGTGAAATCCTCATAGTCATCTCTGTTATCATTGATATGAAATTGATGGTTTTTAATTATTTTTAATTATCAATTATTTCTTGTATTTATCAAATTATTTCTTGTATTTATCAAATTATTTCTTGTATTTATCAAATTAAACTTCATTATTAGTTGAGGAAGTAAATAATGGAACTCGAAAAACAACCACTCTCACTAAAAGTGCATGGACACGAATTAGAGACCTTATGAAAAAGAAGACCAATCGAGAATATAGTCCTATTCAATTTAAGAATAAGTTTAATAATCTTAGAAGCCGATGGAAGCATTTCAATAATTTATTGAAAGAGATTGGAATTAGATACAACTCAATGACTGATCAAGTTATTGCAAGTGATGATGTGTGGCAAAAATTGTACAAGGTAAATTTTTATATTAATGAATTTATTTATTAATTATTATAAGTAGTGCATAATTAATATCATGATCAATTTTTAGAATAATAAATATATTTTTTTGCCAATAGGTGAATAAGATGGCAAGAAAATTTAGAAAAGAAGGTTGTAAAGAATATGGAAAGTTGTGCATTATCTATGGTGATACAACTGCAATCGGAGCTCATTCTCATCCTTCTACTAAAAGTCCTTTTGTCAGTGAAGATGAAAATAATAATAAAGAATTTGATAGTTCTGATGAGGAGGTTGAAGATATAAATAAAAACAAAAGGTTAAAGAAAACAAGTGATAAAGGATCTAATAGTAGAAAGAAAAGAGAATCATTTCAAAATGCAATGGCTCAAGCATTGATTAACGTTGGAGAAAGTTCAAAGAAAAAACAATAGAATTGTTTGAGAAGAGCATGAGTTCAAGAACAACATTCACTTCAGTTGGTAATTCAAGGGATAATTTTCAAACACAATCGAGTTGTGATAAAGAATCAATTTTTAAATGTCTTGAAGCATTGCAAAACCTTGATGGAATAGATGGATTGTCTTTTGCAAAAACTGCTAAACTTATCCATGATGATTCATTATGGAGGGAGATGTTTTTGGCAATGTCCGAAGAAAGAAAGAAAGAAAGACTAGGTTTTGAATATTCAAATTTTATTTATTATTATTATTATTTTTTTTTACTTTTTTTTAGTTTGTTATCTATTGACCTATATCATTATTTTATTTGATGTTGGATTTTATTAATTGATATTTAAGATTTGGTTATTATTAAAAATTGATTGGAATATATTTATTTTGTTTTATTATGCATAGATATTATTTTTAGTGATTTTTTAGGTTAATTGTTTTTTATTTTGATAGGGATATGGATTTTGATGATTTTTTTCTCGATTCTGATGAGAAAATCGAACAATTATTGACGATTTATGTGAACTATAAGTACAATTTTATGTGCAATGATAAACCTAGACCTCAAAGAATTTCAAAATTGACAGGTCATAAATTGGTTGTTGAGGTACTAAATGGTTATCCAATGACATACTATGATTTATTCCGGATGGACAAATATATTTTTATTAGTTTATGTGAGGAATTAAAAGGAGAACAACATTAAAAAATTTCAAGTTTTTATCCGTGCAAGAACAAGTGGCAATTTTTCTTCTTATCATTTGTCAAAATGACCGACAGAGAGTTGTAGCAAATCGCTTTCAACATTCAACGGATACTATTTCTAGATATTTTCGGAATGTCCTATATGCGATTTGTTCAATAGCTAAACATGTGATTGTCCCTCCATCATTTGATAAAACACCTTCAGAGATAAAAAATAATTCAAACTAATATCCATTTTTCAAGGTAACAAAAAATTTTAATTTTTTATAATTATTTTTAATATTGCTTAATATTTTTTACTTTTGTAACAGAATTGTATTGGAGCTATAGATGGCACACACATTTCTGCACGAATTTCAATTAATCAACAAATTCCATACCGTGAAAAGAAAACAATCCCTACACAGAATATCATGTGTGCTTGCTCATTTGATATGCGATTCACATTCGTCATGACTGGATGGAAAGGAACGACAAATGATTCAAGAATTTTTTTAAAATGTATTTCTAATCCAGCAAATAAATTTCATATGCCTACACGAGGTAAATATTATCTGGTTGATTCAAGGTATGCTAATATGTTTGGATTTCTTAGTCCATATCGTGGGAAATAGTACCATTTACGTGATTATAGAGAAGGATCAAATCCACAAGCTCCAGAAGAATTATTTAATTCTATGCATTCTTCATTACGCAATGTCATAGAACATTGTTTTGGAGTTTTGAAGGCATGTTTTTCCATCCTTAGAGATATGCCTTCATATGACATAAAGCGGCAAAAATATATATCTTTTGCATATTGTGTGATTCATAATTTTATTAGAATGCAGGGAAGTATAGACTCTTTATTTGTAGAGTATGCAAATGAAAATATTGTGCTTGAAGATTATCAACAAAATAATGAAGCTAATACTTCAGAATCGCGGGAAATTATTGATATAAATGCAAGTAAACTTCATCAGATGAACAGTATTCGAGATAGAATAGCACAGAAATTATGATTGAATTATAATAATGAACATTTATATTGTTAATTTTTCTTAAATAATAATTAATTTTTTTTATTATGATGATTTTTTAATGTACTAAATTTTAAATTTTATTAAATATTTATTATTCAATATTAATAATTATATTATATATATATATGTATAACATGTATTGATTGATATCATAATATTTTTTAAAAAATAAATAGAAAAATAATTTTTAAATAATTTTTAAAAAATTAATAACAAAAATTAAAAATATACAAATTCACCGAATGCACCCTTAATAATTGCTTCCAAATTTACTAAAAACAAAAACGAAAAGGAAAAAATATTCCTATATGAAAACAACAATCATTATTCATGCGATTATGTGTGAAATTAGGACAATTAGTCATCGATCAACGCCAGTAATCACATTTGTCTCCACCTTTCTACAGCACCTTTGATCCTTTAATTGACTAAAATACCTGCCCTCAGCAGTTTTCTTCCCCACAAGCCATGGGTGATTCGGTGATTTAACCTGGAAACATCCCCTGGCTGAGGACAGTCCAGATAAAGAAAGCTCATAAAATACTAAAATAGTACTTCACTCGGCTCGCGGAAGATCCAAGTAAATTTCAGTAAAAAAAAAAAAAAAAAAGAAGGATCCAGTTAAAATTAGCTGAATTAATGGAGGGAAAAGTGATCTCAACGGTATTGCTGTTGTTTTCTGTTGCTGTCTCGGGTGAGTACATCAGACCTCCGCCTCGCAAAACCTTGCATTTTCCATGGAGTTCGAGCCCGCCTCTTCATCCCCAGCAGGTAATTTCTATTCAATCGCTGCATTTCTCTTTCCAGTTTCACTCTTATATCGTTTCTTTTGCTATGATTGGATCTGGGTATTTCTTTCTCTTGTAAATTTGAATTCTTTTTCATTGATTTTGATGTTTCTTTGTGTTTGCATGTGTTTCTGTTTCAATTCCTTCGATTTCAGTGGTTATCCGAGCCAGCATCAGGGAATGTGTAAAGTTCCTATTTTTTGATAGGTTAGAAAAAGGAAATATCCTTTGTAATTGCGATTTATTTTTCTGGGATTTTTTCTAAGAAAATAAACTACTAATTATTCATTTCAACTTTAATTTATGGTTGCAATTTGCATTTATAAATGTGCTTTCAATTGTGTTTCTTCAATTTGGACAAATTCCATTGCTTAATTGAAATTTTTTTGTAGGTGCACATCTCTTTGGCTGGTGATAAGCATATGCGCGTCTCTTGGGTCACTGATGATAAATCTGCTTTTTCGACTGTTGAGTATGGGACTTCACCTGGAAAATACAGTGATATATCTGAAGGAGAGAGCACATCTTATAGTTATGTTTTGTATACCTCTGGAAAGATACACCACACTGTCATTGGCCCACTGGAACCTGACACAGTTTACTATTATCGATGCGGAGGACAGGGTCCTGAGTTCCAGTTCAAGACTCCTCCTGCTCAGTTGCCTATTAATTTTGCTGTGGCTGGAGATTTAGGCCAAACAGGCTGGACTAAATCAACCCTAGATCATATTGATCAATGTAAATACGATGTCCATCTGCTTCCTGGAGATCTTTCATATGCCGATTATATGCAGCACAAATGGGATACATTTGGTGAACTGGTCCAGCCTCTTGCTAGTGCAAGGCCATGGATGGTGACACAAGGAAACCATGAAATTGAAAGCATACCTTTATTGAAGGATGGCTTTGCTTCCTATAATTCTAGATGGAAAATGCCTTTTAATGAGAGTGGTTCAAGTTCAAATCTTTATTACTCGTTTGAAGTTGCAGGGGCTCATATTATCATGCTTGGTTCCTATGCAGACTATGATGAGTACTCAGATCAGTACAACTGGCTCAAGGTTAGTAATTTTTTTTCTCTTTCAAATGTCCTATTTCTTTCTTTGGTGCAATGAATTTATAGGATAGAATTTCTAAGAGCATTTAATGAATCAAAAGGTCATGTTTGCATCACATGAAATAACAAAATGAGTTTTTGATAGCTTTTTGATGTATTCATAAGCATATTGTTGACTGTTACTTAATAAAGTTCTTGTATTGCCTGAGGTTGTTTATTTACAAAGTCATTTGTATTAATGAACTTGTCAGTGTTTATAGAATTGAAATGATGCAAGCTACTTTCTCTGCTCACTGAATCGCTTTTGCATTTATTGTGACTAGATGATTTACATTATTTCCATTAGTATCTATAAAAAGCTTTAATGCAAAAAATATAAATAAGGAATCACACATATGATTCTGAATGTTGTCTTTGTCCATAAAATATAAATAGGGAATCATGTGACTGCGAATGTTGTCTTTTTATTTATAACTCTCTACTGAGCTTGCTGCATTGAAATATTAGATTGGATCAACTCGTGTGATTTATATCCAATCCATGACAATAATTGCACAGTTAAAAATAAAAATTTAAAAGTAGACTTTTGTGCCTATTATAACACCAAAAGGATTAGCGAAGAAAACTAATCATTCACTTGTTTTCATTAATCTAAGACATTTACCTAGAATTAGAGCAGGGGTTGCAAAGGAGGCTGGGCATGAATCTCCAAACTCTTTGAATATCTTGGGTATGTATACAATATTTCTTTCATATCGAACAAAATAATGCACAAAATGATGTGCCCCAGTGTAGATAAATTTGAGTTGGCACAGATAAACAGCTTGAAAATTGTATCTTTCACAGACTGTAGACTACTTTCCTGCACCATAAAGCGAGTATAGAACATGTGCCTTCTGATTTTGACATGAAATCTGACCTTCAGAGTTATTCCATGAGGCTTTAGGTTCCTTATTTTCATGAGCATACAGGTTAAGGCGCCCCATTTGTACCCTTACGTATGCTTTATTGAATCAGATTTTTTATTATTCTTTTTAATTGAAATAATAAATATTGGTTTGGTCATTCATATTATTGGATCTCCCTATTTTTCTTGAAAAACAGGCTGATCTGGCTAAGGTTGATCGGAAGAAGACACCTTGGCTGCTTGTGCTATTCCATGTGCCATGGTACAATAGCAACAAGGCTCATCGAGGTGAAGGGGACAGGATGATGGCAGCTATGGAGCCACTACTTTATGCCGCCAATGTTGATATAGTTCTAGCAGGGCATGTGCATGCTTATGAAAGGATGGTATGGTGTACAACTTCAGCTTCTCCTTAATTTTGCTTAACTTGCCTTATATTATATGGTGGTTTGTTTGTCAGAAACGTGTGAGCAATGGAAGATTGGATCCATGCGGTGCTGTTCATATAACCATTGGGGATGGAGGAAACAAAGAAGGTTTAGCCCAAAAGTATGTTCTTGCTTTTTGAGTTGAAAACTGAGTCCAGAAGTAACTTGCAACTGAAAATCATCTTATTGTCTTCAAATGCAAATGGATTAATTCTGAAAATGAAATCTTCAAGTTATAAACGGTAACTATTTATCAAGGGCCTAACATGCTTAACTGGAGAATTTATTGCTTATTTATGTGATGAATTTTTTTTATTAGTAATATCAATTAACAATCCATATATTATTGATAGATACATAAACCCACAGCCAGTGTGGTCAGTGTTCCGTGAGGCAAGTTTTGGCCATGGTGAACTCAAATTAGCGAATTCAACTCATGCCTACTGGAGTTGGCACAGGAATGTTGATGACGAGCCTGTTAGGTCTGACCAGGTATGGATAACTTCATTGGTGAGTTCAGGGTGCATTGCTGAAAAGATGCACAACCTAAGAAAGGTTCTCATGGGCCCTTAAAAATTGCTGCATCTCTGGTTTCCATGCTGCTACACTACATATGGATTTAATGTTAGGGATATACTGATGTAAATATGTGCCATGGTTATATCGTCCATCGAAACTGGTCCTGCTAGAATTGGATTGTTGAGTTCCTCGTGTCCTAACATCCAAGTGAAGAGGCTCTCGAAATGGTTGTGCATGCCTACAGCCTTTTGTGGTTGTTCGAACACCCTAAAATTAAGTCACTGTATTTGAATATGCTATTTGTTTTGTTATTTGTAAAATCTGCAACTCGCAGCCTTTCTGCTTTGTAAGAAAAAATTTAGATCGGCTATGTTATGTCTTTCCTGGTTGAAAGAAGGCAAAATATGTGAGGGAAACTGATGATCTAACATTAGTCCCAGAAGCTTCAAACAACTGGCCCTATACAATTAATTTTCTATTAGCAAGGTTGGGATTTAGATAGGATTGTGTTCAGCTGCAAAGATCAATTGTCTTACAGGCTAAAGTTATCAGTATGAGGGGTGGGCTTGGTGGTTAAGTATTTATCCGGTATCATTCATGAGATTACGTCAGAATGCAAACTAAGTAAAACCAATGGAGCAGATATTTTTCTTTGAAAAAAAAAAATATTATGTACTTAATTAGTTTTTTAAAGTACAAGTTTGAACAAGAGTACACAAGGTATAATCTCAAGTTCTATCAACCAGAGTCCTTCAAAGGAGTAATGTAATTGCAAGTGGTAACTTAACCAGACCTCATGACACCAATATTTGTTGTACTATCGGCTATCTTTCCAAAAAAAAAAAAAGTTTAACGGATTACAGGATCAATCAACCAGAATCCAAGAAGACCTAAGCATGACCCAATCCTCGTCATCTGAACATGCTTTATCACTTAGACAAGAAGGGACTCCAAGCACAGGATAATTTAAATCTTGTGAACGGAACTGCAATCCTGTCTGGGTGAAACTAATACCTACTCAACCATCTAAAGGTAGGTCTATATGGTGGTTGCTGGGTTCTCTTCCTATATTGTCTTGCCTCTCCAGAGAATAATCTGCTGGTCCTTGAATAAAATTGGAACACAAGGTACCAAATCCTGCATTTGTAGGACGCAGGGAGGAAGCAGTGGCAAGTATGAAATAACTACTCATATCAGAAATTCCTGCATGAACTTAATAAATCAAAATGAAATTCGTCCAGGGTTCAGGTCATACCCTTAGCTTCAAGCCAATCTTTTTGCAGTCACTGGTGCCAACATGGGTGCAATCAGTCTTAAGAGCTTCTCTCACTTTCTGTACTACATTCACACACACCCCATTCCGGGCTGAAAACAAAATGTCATGTTCAGCAGTTTTGTGGTCACATGCTTTTAACTGTCACTAGGCAACAAGACCCTTGAAGGATAGAATTAAAGGATAGAATTAACTTACCAAGTTTCACACGTGCTGGAGAAGATAACCCTTGGTTTCTCATATCTTTTGTTTCTTCAAACGTGAGGCCATCAGCTACATTCTTGACAAGCTTTGGATATATAGGAGCATAAGGCTTCCACAACATAAGAGGAATAATAGGCTGGTTATTGGGGTCATAGTTTCGTCCGCGGTATCGAAGAATGATATTTGATCTGCCGATAGATAATTTTCCCACCTGATTTGTCCTACAGAAGCCATTAACACCTACATCAACTAATAGTCTCCTAAAATTCAATACTAAAAACCAGAAAATTAATTTAGTACTGTATTAACTATTAAAGTAACACCTCAAGGTGGAAGCAGACATTTTCCATATCAAGAGTAGGCACTCCCAAGCATTTGATCCTCACAGCTTCAGCCCTTTTCCAATTATTGTGGATATCATCCAACATGTTGTGTGTAACGCCCCCCTTCCCTAACATCAAACAACTCTCAATCCCATAAAAACAACCCACGAACTCTTTGTTTAAACCTATTTTCTCTATTTCATAATCTAAAATTTATTGACAGCCACCTTAGACAGACATAAGATTCAAAAACTAGCACAGTGCTTTTTATAAATAGATAAATTTAACTTCTGTAACTATCTAAGAATTAAAGCGCCATATTGCTCAGATAGATACATTAACATGTATATGATATAATTAGACAGCATTTACATAGATTAATTTGCCTTGAACAATCGTTGTGCCGGTACCACTCAACGAGCCCCTCCACCTCCTCCGCCGTGAGCGGTTCCCCTAGGATCCTATTTCTCTCATCCATTATTTTCTCCATATTCACATGAGCTTGGGTTGGAGCTGCAGTTCCCGTCCATTTCCTATCAAGCCGACCAAATGGCGAAAACCTCTTGGGTTCTCGATACCCAATTGGCTCAATTTCCGGGTTAGACTCTGAATACGAGTAGCTAAAGTCAAAAGGAAGGTCAGATTTTAATGGGAGTTTGAGTTCCTCATGGGGATTTTTACTCAGCTTCGAAGGTGTTTTTGGCGGTTTTTCGGTTTTAGAGACAAGGGTAAATGGTGGGTCATATGGGTCCTCTTGAGAAACTGTATGTTTAAGAATCAAGAGATATAAACGAAAGGAGAAGACTTGGGGGTTCTGATTAGGGTTTTGAGATGCCAAAAAAGGGGCTTTTCAAGCATTTGGTTAAAAAGTTTGAAATAAATTCTGAATTTACATTGATAAAAATGATAGAAACAAGAAGGGTAGAATAGTAATTTAATGGAATGATCAGGTTGAAGAGGATTTGCTTAGCCTCTCATATTTCAAGCGCCTTTGATCTCCAACCATGGACTCAAAAACATTCAAAAGATTATCCAATTCTTCATGATCATCCCCAAATGCTTTAAGTGCATAAACAATGCTCTCAATGGTAGACAAGCACCCAGCTTGAGGTTGTTGCCTAACTTCATCATACAGGCTCAATTTATCTGAATCTAACTTCAAATGAGGCAAAAGCCTCAACCATGGATTCTCTTTATACATCCTCTTTGCCTTTGCCCATGTTCCATCTAACACTATCAAATTCTTCACTTCAATATTCATTGCTTGGAGTTCATCAACACCAACTGCTGTTTCACTTGGAAATAGAAGCACTGATCCTGGAGGTACTACCACTTCAAATTCTTCACATTCTTCCAAATTTATGCTCCCATTTGTCTGTTGCTTTTTAAACTTTTTTACTGTAAACCCTGTTGACAGAGCTTCGACAGCCACTTGAGAAGCCAGAATTTGATCAAAGCTTTGACCTTTCTTAGCAGGAGTTTGAAGTTGAAGCTTCCCCTTGCTGTGAACATCACTCACTACTCCATGTTTGCCAATTGTGAAATAGATTACTGGCTCTTCAGGATCATCAGTTTTGTCCTCCATTAGTGCAGAGCCGAATTCATTACTTATTGGCTCAGTTTCTGACACAGAATTAGAATGACCCAGATTACTGCTTTTCTCTTCTAAATACTTTGCATTTCCTTCATCGACAATTTCTCTATCTGAACTGATATCATCAAACTTCCGTTTCTGGATTGCTTTCCTATCCAAAACTCCATCGAAATCCAAACTTTTCGATCCAGTTGAACCAGAAACTGACTCCAATAATTGGAAAACGAACCGGGCACCAAAGTTGACATCGGAAGCATCAACCACAGTGACATTTTTGAGTCCTATTTTCGCAATCCTAACAGAATTGAGAGGGTGTTTCTTCTCTAAACTGTGTTGAAGAATGGTTACACTCACCTTATTCTCAAAACCTAGATTCCGGATCCGAGTGCAGAGGCAGAGACGGGTTGGTTTAAAACAAGACGGGCAAGTGGGTCGTTTGGAATTGGACTGGGATGCCGCCATTATTAGGGTTTTAGGAAGGTCCAAGCTCTGGTAATGGAAGGGACTGAGGATTGAAAAGAATGGGTTCTTCCGGGTCGGCAATCGGATCCGTACCATGGATTTTGCGGTTCAATTATCCACCTTCGCGATTTTCAGATCCGTCATGTCACCGTTACCCGTTGTCGTTTTAGCCAGAAAAAACCATCGTGCCCGGCACACTCCCGTTACCAAATGTGCCACGTGGTCACTCAAAACGCAGTCGTTTTTGAGGATATATTTGTCATTTTGGGGCCGATAAAGGGCAAATATGGAAACAAGGAGAAAAACTACAAGCATCTTGATCGTGGAGTAGTTGACCAATGAAATTCCACGCGCCAATTCTGTACATCAACGGAAGTTTCAGCAAAGGCCATTTTTTCATAGCCAAAGAACCAAAAACGCTGAAACCCAGTACGTAAAGACCCTTTCTTTACTTGATCTGGGAAACCCAAGTTTCTGTGTTGCAAATCCGTTAGAAGAGGAGCATAAAAATGCATGATTTTTCCTTCACCATCCCTTATGGACTAATTCTTGTGGCTGGAGGAATCATTGGGTATGCGAAGAAAGGGAGCGTTGCATCGTTGGGTGGAGGAGTAGGCACTGGATTGCTTCTAATTTTAGCTGGGTATCTCAGTCTCAAGGCTTTTGAGAGGCGAAAGAATTCCTATCCTGCTTTGGTTATCGAAACTGGTAATGCTTCTCTCTCTTTCTCTCTCTCTCTCTCTGCTATTGTTTCTTTGTTTTTGGTTTCAATTTTCTTGATTGTGGATCCGAAGCGCAAAAAAGTGATGCTTATCATTGCTCTTAGGATTGCTTGTGTTCCTAATCGTATTAGTTTGGCCTCTTGAAATTATCCCAAGAGAAGATTTGGGATTGATGGTCTCACTCTTCAAATGGGATAAATAAATTTTGACTAGTCTATGAGTTGGAATGAGTTCAAAGACTAAGCTTTAATGTCCGATGGAGACCCTTTAATTCACAGTTCGGAAAAAGGAAGGACTGAAATGAAGTGCTGAAGCTATCTATGTATGAAGCTGCTATAAAATCTTAAGTGATGTCCATAGTTTGTAATGGATCTATTCTTGTTTGTGATTTCCAGAATTGAGTTCAAAAATGGTGCTGGGTTCATGTATACATAAGTGATTTTAACTTGTGAAATTTTGTTGAACTGCTCAGACTGCCTCATGCCAGTCATTGATCTTTCTTTTCTTAGCACAAGAGGGTGTTTACTTTGAAGCGAGGTTGGTTATTTGCAATTGCCAAGGGAAGGACCAATGGTTATTTTACACTTATTAGTTCATGCAAGAGCATAGTTTTCATTGCCTCCAAACTTTGCTTGATAAGTTTTGGTACCGTGGGACCAAAGGGGAAAAAAAGACTTTGAATGGTATGGACTATATAAATTTAGGCAGTCATAAATCTAAGAAAGAAGAATATTCAATAGATCTTTAACTTAGATGTTGCTTGCATTCTCTCTCCTTTGTCCTTAATGTCCTCAAAAACATGTTCATTTTCATGATAGGTCCGAAGATAAAACGCAATGCTGCTTTACTTACAAGTAGTTTACCTTGTCCTTGGTGTTATTTGTAACCTACCTGTGAATTAGCTATATTTACCTGCCTTCCTGATAAGAAAGCGAGGAATTTAGAGCCTTGGATGGAGAATACCATTTTTAAAAGTAGATAGACATCATTGTTTTCCTTTTCCTTTTCTCAAATTTCGTTCTCTATATTTGTCCCTTTAAATCTACATCAAGACTTGTATTTTTACTGATTCATGTACCTGGGGAACAGTTTGTGCAGCGGTACTGACATTTGTCATGGGACAGTGCTATATGCAAACCTCCAAAGTTATGCCTGCTGGAATTGTTGCTGGCATAAGGTATGATAAATCATGTTCTTTCATGCTTATGAAGCTGGTTATATGGGATCTATATTTACTTTGGACACCTGTACTTGTTCAATATCTGCTATGACCATTAAATTATTGCTGATGAGGCAAACAATTTCTTGTGCCCCAGTGTTAGTTTTTTACAACAGGTCTCTTTAAGGTGAGCAAGAGAGACATGGTCTTTATTTTTCTCTCAAGCTTCTAAAATGATCTCGTTGAACTTTGCCAAAGGGATGCACTTTGACTTCGCTTGTTCTGAAGAATCTGGCCATCTAATATCTTTTGTCTACTTTTTGTGCATTCCAATGATCTTGAAAGAGTCAACATGGCCATTCTTTATATAGAATCCTTTTAGGTCAATGAACATTAAGATGCCATTTGCATATTGATCTTGTTAATGTTGCAATTATACATACATACATACATACATACATACATACAAACATACATTCACACACACACACGCACACACACACACACACACACTGGTTTATCCATTCACAAGTTCAGTTCTGCATAAATGCATAAGAAACTGATAAGCCACAAGGGGGATATCCTTCAGCATGAACGCCCCTTCTAACTCAAACCTCAAAATTTGAGTCATAAAAAAATAGGAAGGTGATTCATACTTTAGCCCTGAAGACCTGGAATGCTATTGCTTGCTTTAGCCAAACTAATCTATAATAGAAAGGGTCATTGAAATAGTCGTCTGAAATAAGGAAACAGTAAATCAGGTAAACCTATTTTAATGAGTTGCATCTTTTTATTTCCTAGCAGTCAGTATGATGGCTGTAATTGTTCTATAGCCATCATAATCTGTGATCCCAATTCAGTTGGGAAAATCACTGCTAATTAGAGCATTTAAAATGCAGACAGAAAGATATGAAATATATGAATGGACAGATTGCTAATGTGTGAAGGAGTAAAGTCAGAACAACCTGTTAGTATTATTGACTAAAATCCAAAGCATAAAATAAAATATCCTGGGGAGGATTACATTTCTTGGAAGGAGATATGCCCTAGTAAGTCGTCAACAATACATTACGTTAAGTTTATGGTTATGCTTATCATGGTAAGTCGCTATCATTTAGAGGCTAACAAACTTTTGTTCAAGGGTTGAAATGTCAGTTTGCACACAGGAACCAACACATGCTGCTCGACAGCATCTTTTCTTGAATACGCTAGTGCATTCTGGTTTTCTTGTTAACAACTTTGTGATATTTTATTCTATGATATGCTTTCTATTACCATTCATCCTGTAAGCCCTTCTATTGATATCACCAAAGGCCTATTTTGAAAGTTCCTCATTGTTTGTTGGACTATCTGACAAGAAGTTTCCGTTGTTAGATGAAATTATCATTTGAAAATATTTTTGAGCTTCAACTTACAATTATGGTTTCTTGCAGTGCTCTTATGACTATGTTTTATGTGTACAAAAATTGCAACCGGTGCAAATCACATTCCTGCCAAGGCTGATTGATGGCTTTGAGGATTTGTATACCACTAATTTCAGCAGATGTATTCAGATACAGAGACTTGGATATTTGTATTGGAAGTTTTAGGGTGTGTTTGGCATTGCTTTTCAAGGAAGAAAAAGCTGATTATTTGATAAAAAGCTGATTATGGGATAATAATCTCTCTGACGTATCTTATACTATACCATGTCATCTCGTGTCTTAGAACAATACGTTTCTGATCTTTGAAAGAGTAATAGAAAGTTTGAACCTTGCTCTTACCTTTAATGTTGTGCTTAAGAAAGTTTCTCCTGTCTCAATGAAATCGGCTTGTTAGTTTAACATTGAAATTTCAATTCCTGATGTGCTTCTAAGATTGGATTGAGTATGGTGGAGGACTTGAACGCTCAGCATCAGAGATGAAAACAATTCAAAAGGAAATTTCTATCAGCATTATTTGATTTGTTGTCTTGTAACTTCTAGCAATTTTCTAAGAAAAAGATCCAACTATTAGAACTATTATGGGAAATGCAAACAAAATGACAAATTTCCAGAAACGGAATCTTTTCTCGAGATACCGAAGCATACTAAATTATTTTTAAAGAACTGATAACTACCAATTTTTCTTAATTCTATTGGTTGTTTTTAATTCTAAAGTTCTTGTTAAGAGGATTGTGACACATTCCTAAGCTCAAGCAAGTAATATTCCAACTTATAAACAAACAAAATAGTGCTTGGATTTCTTCTCTTAAATTCTCCTGTATTCTCATAATCCATGATCCCTATTACTCCTCTCTCACTTGCACTCAGAGGTCCAAGAAAGTAGGAAAAGATGGACACCCTTTTCATAATTTTTATGTTTCTTGTTCCTATCTTCCTTCTCTTCGCCAAGAGAAGAAGTTCATCACAGAAACTTCCTCCTGGCTTACTAGGATTTCCCATAATAGGCCAAAGCATTAGCCTTCCCCAAAATATGAGAGCAAATACTGCAGAAAAATGGCTGCAACAAAGAATCCAAAAATATGGTCCGATATCCAAGCTAAGTCTCTTTGGCAAAGCAACCGTTTACATATATGGTCCGGGGGCAAACAAGTTTGTGTTTGCCAGTAATTGCAACGCTCTCGGTAATAACCAAACATAGTCAATTAAGGCGCTTTTAGGTGATCGATGCATACTGGAACTAAGCGGCCAAGATCATAAGCGTGTGAAGGGTGCTCTTATATCCTACTTGAAGCCTGAGTCTTTGAAGCAATATGTTGGAAAAATGGATGAGGAAGTCAGGTTGCATATCCACAGTTACTGGCACGGCCAACAGGAGGTCAAGGTATGTTGATTAAGCCTTCATAGTTATAGCTCTACACATTGGCAACACTATACTTATTTAACCAATGAAAAAAGGAAATTCAAAACATGATTAGTTATTGCTCTTGATGAGGCATTTGCTTTTCTTGGATTGACGATAGGTCTTGCCCTTGATGAATACACTGACATTCAATATAATATGCACTCTTCTATTTAGGATTGAACAAGGAACACGAAGAGATAAATTTGTGGGTTGGTTCCAAGAAATGATATTAGGAACGTGATCAATCCCGATTAACTTACCTTTCACACGATACAACTGCAGCATCCAGGCAAGCAAAAATATTAGAAACATTTTGAAGGACCTCAAAAGTGAAAAAAGAATGGAGCTTGAGAAGAAGGATGCTAATGCTCACCAAGACCTCATCACTTGCTTAACATTCACAATGAAAACAATGGAGCAGCACTAACCACAAAGGAGATTGTGGACAACATTATGCTTGTTATGACTGCAGGACACGATACTTCATCTGTTCTAATCACTTTCTTGATAAGACTTTTTGCTAATGAACCTTCTATTCGTGCAGCTGCTTTTCGAGGTATATACCTGCAAAACAAAACTCTCGTTATCAACTGATACATAAGCACTAAAATGCTTCATTCTTAACTTGGGATTGCAGAACAGGAAGAGATAGCTAAGAGCAAGAGAAAAGGAGAGTTCTTAACTTAGGAAGACCTTGCCAAGATGAAGTACACGTGGAGAGTGGCAATGAAGACCATGAGAGTGCACCCTCCTATCTTCGGTGGCTTTAAAAAAGCTATCAAAGATATAGAGTATGAAGGTTATTGATGCAGATGCAACCAGTGAAGAAGCCCAAAGGCCCAGAGTCTAGAGAGTATACGTAAGGATGCCCAAACCAAAGGTTGGACGCGGACTGGAAGAAGAGCGTGATGTGGCATGAGTTAGTTAGGAATGTTTATATATCAATTTTTATGTGAGAGAGAGGGTATGAATGTTGTGGTTTTGTATGAGAAGGGTAAGGGAGAGGAAGAATAACCGGCTGTTTGGTTGAGAGGTTGTTCTTAGTATAGTGGCCCTTGTTTGTTGTTTCTTTTTCTTTTCTTGAGAGATTGTATTGTTTCCTGAATACTCTGTTTTCTCTTCTTATTAATCAATACAAATTGTGATTGACATTCAGTCATTCTTGTGAGCTTGATTGTGAGTCTGTAAATTTGTATCATTGGTCCGACCTGCTGGATAATCACCGATGGAGACGAGATACCAAAATCTCTCTTCTCGAGTAGATGATAATGAGAATTGGATAGGGGAACTAGTCTCTCAAATACAAGATCTAACCAACGTTGTAACAGAAATGCAATAGAGTGATCGTGTGAGGGAGCAAAAAAATGAAGAATTTCAAACATTGGTTTTGGGATGGATGAAACGGATGGAGAAGTAGCCTTTCATGGGAGAGGAATACAGTTCAAGAGGAGGTACTAATCTGGTAGGAACAGGAAACACATCTGGACAAACTCCAGTGCAAACAATGGAATTTGTTATGATATGTACAGCTGTTAGCTTAATTATAGGGATTTGTTATTAGCTTCATTATAGGGATTTGTTTCCTAATTCAACTCTTGTATACATTATAAATACCTGTATATTTTTCAATGGAGAATAAGAATTATCTCTCACTTTCACATGGTATCAGAGCGAGGTTGAGTTTCTGATCTGAGGGTTGCGATTCCCTGGAGTTCTTTCTCTTTTCTATTTTTGGGTTTTTGATTTTTGAGATCCTATTTTTTTTATTATTTGGGTCACCTGTTTGTGACCATTCCTCCTTCTCACCACTATCATAAGGAGGTCCGGTCGGTTCACCTTTTTCGGTGACCATCGGAGCCTCGAGTGAGCCTCACATGTCGCTCGAAGATTACCACCGTTCTCACGCGCCGGCGAGTGACAGCGCGTGGGCTGTCCATCGGACCTCCAATTTCAGATCCGGCGTCACCTGAGTGTCTCCGACCAGATCGCAGTGTCGGTTTTCTCATCCGGTCTCTTCTAAAGCTCTCTCTCTCTCAAATTTGTTCCTGCCTCTCTCCGGTGTGGGTTCTGATCTCACATCTACCTGCTGCTGCTTCTTGGTGAGGTATACTAATCTCTTTGTTGCATTGTTGATTTTATTGTCTAAAGTTATTTGCGACGGGTTTAAATGGATGAGAATAGTGATAAGAGGATAGTTACTGAAATTATGTTTGGTTCGTCTAAAATGACGGATAGAAAACTGACTGAAAGTAACAATTATGCACAATGAAAAAGAACAATTCGTAGATTTGTGACGAGTGTAGACTTGGAGGACTATTTAACTAGTAATCCACCACCTAAGGATGATTCTGTTAGTCGAAAGAAATGGTTAATGGAGGATTATAAGTTGTTTAATCAAATTCAGAATACTTTAAATCCCGCTGTTGATGATATTGTGAATCATTGTAATAGTGTGAAAGAATTATAAGAATATTTAGAATTTTTGTATGCCTGCAAACAAGATATGTCTCGTATCCGTGATTTATTGCTAAAGATTTATCGAGCGGAACAAAAAGGTCGCTCCCTATTCCAGTATTATACAGAAGTGAAAGAAGCCTTTAAAGAAAAGCGGGCTATGTTTCCTATTGTTGCTGACATTAAACAAATGCAAAAACAAGAGGAGTAGATTGTGGTACAGTGTTTCTTAGCAGGATTGGGTTTTGAATATGATGTGGCACGCACATAATTGTTAACTGGTGAGTCACTCCCTTTTTTTTACTGAAGTTTATGCTCGTTTACTTCGAGTTTGTAAAGATAGTGATTTGCCATCTGGTATGGTGCCCAATGATACAGTGGCATTGATTGGTAATGTTTTGAATAGTAATCACGGAGGTAAAGATGAAAATAGTAGTTCTGTTGTTGGGAATAGTAGTAATTCTTATACATGTCATTATTGTGGAGTTGAGGGACACATTAAAAAGATTTGTTGGAAATTACATGGAAAACCCTCCAAGAACTCAAGTCTAATGAATAATAAAAGGTTTGCCAATGTAGCTACTCAAGATGGTATCCTACCGCTTCCATAGTCATCCTTACCATCTGTCACCATTTCAGCAGATAAGTATGCTCGTTTAACTGCCACTTATTATTCACAACAGTTATCTTCTGGGACTTCAGCTTTGGCTAATACAGGTAACCCTACTGTATGTCTTTCCAACTCAACTCATAGTTGGGTTATTGACTCAGGTGCTACTGATCATATGACTAGCAACACATGTATTCTCTCTTCTTTCAACTCTACTGCTAATTTACCTTGTGTTACTTTAGCCAATGGATCTACTGCTTCTGTAATTGGGCGTGGGACAGCAAACCCAACAAAATCTCTTCCATTGTCATTTGTTTTATATTTACCATCATTTCCTTTTAACTTGTTATCTGTTAGCCAAATTACCCAAAATCTTAATTGTCGTGTTATTTTCTATCCTAATTATTGTCTTTTTCAGGATTTTGTGACGAAACAAATTCTTGGTAGAGGGTGTCTAGTGAATGGCGTGTATGCTCTTGAATCAACTTCTCAACTAGTGCCTCCATCCATTGCTGGCACAAGTTCATCTTCTCTGTTGCAACTTCATTGTCATTTTGGTCATCCTCCTCTTTCAATTTTACAAAAGTTATGTCCTAGTCTTAAAAAGGAATCTACTTTAGAGTATGAAGCTTGTCAATTTTCTAAACACCATAGAGTATCTTATTTTCCTAGACTAAATAAACATGTTGAGTCTTCTTTTTTCTTAGTTCATACTGATGTATGGGGTCCATGTCTTGTTATATCCAAACTTGGTTTTCATTATTTTGTGACATTTATTGATGATTATTCTCGGGGTTACTTGGTTTTATCCTATGAAATCTCGATCAGAGTTATTTACTATATTTTGTGCTTTTCATGCTGAAATTAAGACTCAATTCAATAAATCCATCTGTATTTTGAGAAGTAATAATGCTAAAGAATATGTTTCTCATTCTTTTAAATCTTATCTCTCTAAGCATGGTATTATTCATCAGTTTTCTTGTATTGTTACCCCTCAGCAAAATGGTGTAGCTGAGCGAAAGAATCGTCACTTATTAGAAGTTGCTCGGGCACTAATGTTTTATATGCAAGTTCCTAAAATATTTTGGGTAGATGCTGTTTCTAATGCTTGTTTTCTAATCAATAGAATGCCCTCTTCTGTTCTTAACGGTCAGATATCGTATTCTCTTCTTTTTTCCTCATCTACCCTATTTCATCTTGCTCCTCGGATTTTTGGATGTACTTACTTTGTTCAAGAAATGTGACCTCAGGTTTCAAAACTTGATCCTAAATCTCTTAAGTGTGTCTTCCTGGGATACTTGCATGAACAAAAGGGACCCAGATGATTGTTTGATTAAAGGATTAGCTAGGTTCACAATCCTGAAAATTCAAAAGTACATTTTCCTATTTGAAGTTCTAAGCCTTCAAATTACAAAATTAATTTTCCTTGTTTGAACCAAGTAGGAAAAGATTTTCCAAATTTTCAATACATTCTAAATTTTGCAAATAAGTTTTGTTCTCTAAATGCAGTAGTAAAAATACTAATTTACCCTCATCATCTGCTCTAGAACTCTATTTTGCCTCTCAAACTATTTTGAGAAAGAAATACCGCTGTAATTGTTGAGAGTGCTAAAATTTCTTCGTAGTTATTAGAAATAAATGATGATAATAGCATAAGATTCTAAGGACTCCGATATCACAACATACACTTTATATATTACACTAATTGAAAAAAGTTAGAAATAGTACATTTAATTAAATATATGATTACTTACCTTCTTTGGGTCATTATTTGATATCTGCTGATGTTACATTTTTTGAGCATACACCTTTCTTTGGTTTCTCTGCGTCCTCTCCTTCACCTTCTAGTGATTCAGGGGATGATTTTCTTATTTATACTGTTAGTGAACAGATAGTATCTCCTCCTTCTCGACCTGTTATCCGTCAAGTTTATTCTCGACGTGTGCACCATTCTATAGAGACACCTCCTGCCCCTGCTTCGTCTTCAGATCCTCCACCACAACCAGATACTAGCCTTGACCTTCCTGTTGCTCTTCGCAAAGGTAAATGCACATGTACTTACCCTATTTATTCTTTTGTATCTTATCATGCTTTATCACCTTCCTCCAAGTCTTTTGTAGCTTCCTTAGACTCTATTGTTGTTCCAACGTCCCTTAATGAAACATTAGCTCATGATGGTTGGCGAGCTGCAATGAAAGAAGAGATGATGGCCCTAGAGTTGTTAGTTAGTTCATGTCATCCCCTAGAACCTCACACTGGGATGTCGTTGTACATATTCTGAGATATTTAAAAGGTGCACCAGGACATGGCATCTTATATCGAAATCATGGTTACCACGCTATAAAAGGTTTCACGGATGTAGACTATGCAAGAGATCTTTCAGACAGTCACTTAACACCGGTTATTGTGTCTTTATTGGGGGTAATCTTGTTTCTTAAAAGAGTAAGAAACAAAATGTGGTATCCCGATCAAGTGCAGAATCCGAATATAGAGCTATGGCACAGACTACCTGTGAACTTATATGGCTACGTCATTTGCTTGGAGAGATTGGATTTGTTCAGTCTAAACCAATGAGCTTATGGTGTGACAATTAAGCATCTATTTATATTACAAATAATTTTGTGTTTCATGAGAGAACCAAACATATAGAAGTTGACTGTCATTTTACTCGGGAAAAACTAGAAGATGGATCAATCTCAACTTCACATGTCAGAACAGGAAGCCAATTAGCTGATGTATTCACTAAAGTGTTACCTGGGAATCGGATCGATTACATTTGTAACAAGCTGGGCATGATCAATATCTATGCTCCAGCTTGAGGGGGAGTGTTATGATATGTACAGTTATTAGCTTAATTATAGGGGTTTGTTATTAGCTTAATTATAAGAATTTGTTAGGCATTTGTTTCTTAATTCAACTCTTGTATACATTATAAATACCTGTATATTTTTCAATGGAGAATAAGAATTATCTCTCACTTTCACAGAATTCAACATGAAACCAAATTATTTTGCTAATTCAAATGGTTTGTTTAAGAAGATGAAACTTCCCAGTTTTAATGGGACTGATCCTCGTGGTTGGGTTACTAAGATAGAAACCTATTTCAGGATCAATCAAATACCCTCAGATATGAAGATTAATGTGGCTGAAATTTCTATGGAAGGGTCTACCATTAATTGGTTTTCCATGCTTCTTAACACCCAACCAGAGCTGACTTGGGAGCGATTCAAGCTTGAATTCACGCGACGGTTTAGTAATAGTCGATCCACCAGCCCATTTGAGGAGCTAGCTGACCTCCACTAGTTAGGAAGTGTAGATGAGTATGTTGAGTTATTTGAATTGGTGGCTGCTGCCGCTCCTAGACTACTGGAGGAACAGTACATCAGATACTTCATGAGTGGCCTTAGGGATGAGATCAAAGGCTGGATCAAGGTTCATTAGCCTGAAGATCGAGTGGAGGCGATGAGGTTAACACAATCCAATGAAGTTTCTCTGTAGATGGGGAAAACGGGATTGGCATCGTCCAAGGCAACTGGGTTCTCGATAAAGGAGATGCAAGGAAAAACTCAGATGGGACCCAACTCAAGCAACGGGCCCAATAGATATGGGTCTTCTCCAGGACTGAACCAATTTCCCTTTGGCCCAATTCCTGGTCGGTACTCCACAACTCAGAACTCACCTACCTCATTGCTGTCAGAACCTAACCGTTGGGGAAATCGCCGATTTAGAGTTCAGTACCTTACCAAAATGGAGTGGGAGGAACGCCGAAAAAAGGGACTTTGCTTTCAGTGTGGCCACAACTATTCTCCTCAGTATAAATGTCCCAAGGCTCAGTTGCGGGTGATGTTACTGGGAGAGGGAGAAGACATTGAAGGGGAGGAAGAATTCTATGATGTGGAAAACGATGAGAGAGACGACCCAGCTGATGGTGAGTGTAGGGCCTTTGATCTCCATCCACTTCACTCTCATATGCTTACTCCGGTGAAGAGAAAGGGGGAATCGCAAACCATCAAGCTTGCTGGAACCGTTAGTGGAATTCCAATGGTGATGTTGGTTGACAGTGGAGCATCGTACAATTTCCTTTCTTCTCAAATGGCATCTGCTCTTGGTTTCCAGGTATGTCGTATTAAGACTTTTGGAATTAAGCTTGGGGATGGAAATAGAATTGCGGTAAATAAGAAATGCACAGGTGTTCCCATAACCATTAGAGACTATCAATGCTCCATTTATGCGCTAGTGACAGATATTGGTGGGTTAGATGTAATTTTAGGCGTTGAATGGCTAAGAACTCTTGGGGATATCACTGCTAATTGGGCATTAAGGAGTTTGAAATTTGAAGGCAATGGGACGACGGTGGAGTTGCGGGGTATGAAAATGGGGCAGTGGGAGCTTCAGGCTCTGCAATATTGGTTGGAGGGTCATTTAAATCAGCTCATTACTGAAGACAATCAGTCTTCTTTAATCCCATGGAATGCATTGCAGCATCTGGATCAAGCATAATGGCAACAAATGACTGCAAATTTCCTCAAGTACCGTTCTATTTTTGGGAACCAAGAGGGCCTGCCACCCAAAAGAGCAGTTGACCACTCCATTACACTCCAACCTGGTCAAGGACCAGTGTGTGTACGCCTTTATCGTTACCCATATCACCACAAGACAAAAATTGAATGTCAGGTAGCTGAAATGTTGGAGAAAGGGATAATCTGACATAGCCAAAGTGCCTTCTTAAGTTCGGTTATACTGGTCAAGAAGAAGGATCAATCATGACGGACGTGTGTTGATTATCGCGAGTTAAACAAAGTGATGGTTCCAGATAAATACCCCATTCCTGTGATTGAGGAATTTATTTGACGAATTAGGAGGAACCAAATTTTTTACTAAATTGGACTTGAAGTCTGGTTACCATCAGATTTTGGTTTGTACAGAGGATATTAAGAAAATAGCCTTTTGGACACATGAGGGACATTACGAATTCTTGGTGATGCCCTTCGGTCTGACTAACGCTCCTGCCACCTTTCAAGCAGCCATGAACAATATTTTCAGACCCTTGCTTCGCCATTGCGTGTTGGTCTTTTTTGATGACATTCTTGTATACAGTCGGACTTGGGAGGAACATATTCAGCATGTGGGAATTGTCCTAAGCATCGTAGCACACAATCAATTTGTGTTGAACCCCAAGAAGTGTAGCTTTGGCCAAACCGTAGTGGAGTATCTTGGGCACGTCATCAATGGGGAAGGAGTGATGGTGGATGCCAGCAAAGTAAGTGCTATTCAAGCATGCCCTACTCCTACCACTGTTAAAGGAGTGCGAGGCTTCCTTGGCCTTACAGGTTATTATCGGAAGTTCATCCATAATTATGGAAAGACCGCTAAACCCTTGACCGAGCTAACCAAGAAACATGGTTTTAAATGGAATGTAGACGCTCAAGCAGCCTTTGAAGCTTTGAAACACAAACTTGTGACTGCTCCATTGTTGGCTCTTTCGGATTTTTCCAAGCCATTTGAAATTAAATGTGATGCTTCTGGTTATGGTATAGGGGCAGTGTTGATGCAAAATAGTCGACCGGTGGCATATTTTAGTAAGGCTTTATCACCTCAAAATCTGGCCAAATTCGCATACGAAAAAGAAATTATGGCAATCGTTCTTGCTGTCCTCCATTGGCTACCATATCTGTTGGGAGCACCATTTATTGTCCATATCGACCACCAGAGCATCTGTCAACTTCTTTATCAGCACATCACCACCAGTGACCAGCAGAATTGGATTGCCAAACTTATGGGGTATCGATTTGAAGTCAGATATAAACCAAACAAGGAGAACCAGGCAGCAGATGCTTTGTCTCGCATACCCGGATTCACAGGGGAACTATTAGCTTTTTCAGTCAACCCTTGTTTATTGGATGGACTTGAATTGACACAGGGGTTAGCCCAAGATCAGCAACTTCAAAAAATCCTTGCTGACTTGCGACTGAACCCCCTCTCCCATCCTGGGTTTGTAGAACGCAATGGCAAGTTGTTTTTCAAGCACCGGTTGGTCCTCTCGACTGCCTCCCCTTGGATTCCTATCCCTCTTGCTGAATTCCACTCCAGTACATTTGGAGGACATTCTGGTTACTATCGTACTTATCGCCGACTAGCTTCCCTCTTTTATTGGTTGGGCATGACTAAATCAGTCCAAAAATTTGTGCAATCATGTGATGTTTGTCAACAGTATAAGGCGTCCACCTTGGTTCTTAGAGGTTTGTTTCAGCCATTGTCCATTCCGAAGCAAGTTTGGGAAGAGGTATCTATGGATTTCATTACTAGTTTACCGCGATCGAAAGGATGGAATACGATTTGGGTGGTAGTCGACCGCTTATCGAAGTATGCACATTTCATTCCACTTAAACACCCATTTATTGCCAAGATGTTTGCTGAAATTTTTATCCGAGAGGTTGTTCGCTTGCATGGGTTACCCAAGTCTATACTAAGTGACAGGGACCCTCCATTTATCAGCCGTTTTTAGCAGGAGCTATTCAGGTTTCAAAGGACCAAGCTGCATTTCAGTTCAGCCTACCATCCCCAAACCGACGGACAAACTGAGGTTGTAAATAGGTTTGTTAAAACTTTCCTGCGTTGTTTTGCTACGGATCAACCTAAGTCTTGGTCTCTATGGTTGTCTTGGGCCGAATTTTGGTATAATTCCAACTACCATGTGTTCATCAACAAGACTCCATTTGAAGTAGTTTATGGTCGCAAGGCACCTACGATTTTCCAGTTTGTTCCTGGCGAAATTCAGGTGGCTGTTGTAGGGCGTGAATTATTGGACAGAGATGAAGCATTGCATCAATTGAAGTCTCATTTAGCTCGTTGTCAATCCAAGATGAAACAGGCAGCAGATAAACATTGATGTCATGTAGAATTTGTAGTAGGCGACCAAGTGTATGTGAAGCTGCGCCCTCATCGTCAGGTGTCTGTTACTGCCCGTATTACGCCCAAGTTGGCCCCTCGGTTCTATGGACCTTTCACAATTAGCCAAAGGGTTGGACTCGTTGCCTACAAATTGGAGCTGCCTCCTGGGGCCAAAATACATCTCATCTTTCAAGTTTCTCTGCTGAAGAAAGCATATGGCACACCATCAGTTCCTGCTTCCTTACCAGCAGGTCTGGAACTGGATGAGGTAACTACTCTCTACCCTTTTTTGTGTTTTGGCCAAACGTAGCATCTGCAAACATGGGGAGACTATTCCTCAATTGTTAATACAATAGAGTGAAGGATGTAAAAAACTGAAACACGATTACTAACATGCTTTTGAACTAAATAGCACGAAAGATAGAATCAAATGTGAAAATTAATCAAGCTAACCTCCAGCCATTGTTGAGCTTGTTGAAACTAGAATTCTTCTTCAACCTCTTAGAACTCAAAGCAACAAAATACCAACCAATTCACTCACAATTTTGATAGTGTATTTTTTTTTTGCACGTGAATGCTTGGTTTAGACCCCTTTTATATCAATTGTGAGCCTCATGTAACAGCCTTCCATCAAGGCTGTTACTACAATGGTGGAATATTGCCATAAGTGGTGAAAATGGAGATCATGGATGGTGGAGGAAAAACTGCAAAAACGTGGGCAAATTGGAAGAGGAAAAACTGCAAAAATTGAATTAAAAAACTCCCTACAATAATGGGATCAACAACAGCTAACATCCTCCCACTTGATCCCAACAAGTATTATCCAACCAAATCCATGAAAACTTTATGCTTACAGTAAAGAAACAAAATGCATGAATCATGGCGATATGTCCTCTATGAACGAGTAGTATCTTCCATGTATTACAATGCAGTCTATCCCCTTAATGTCAGCCTATATGTGGCAACATAATTTAATGAATAAACCTTATGTTTATTCTAGGTCCAAAAATAAATATTATTCTCAGAAATTAATAAATGTGTACACCAAATTTGAGAATAATATTACAAATGAATAAGAGTTTCATAAAACAAAATCGTTCATATAACGAAAAGTCACATGATGGGACCAAGTCCCATCTTAGCTACATGATCCTTATAACTCATCGGTGGCATGCCTTTAGTTAAAGGATCAACAATTATCAATTCTGTGCTAATGTGTCTTATGACCACTTTGTTCTCCTTAACACATTCTCTTATGGCTAAATACTTAATGTCAATATGTTTACTTCAAATACCACTTTTATTGTTTCTAGCCATAAAAACTGCAGCTGAATTGTCACAAAACATCCTCAACGGTCTAGAAATTGAATCCATAACTCTAAGCCCAGATATGAAACTCTTCAACCATACACCATGCGATGTAGCCTCAAAATAAGAAATGAACTTAGCCTCCATAGTGGAAGTAGCAGTGAAAGTCTGCTTTGCGCTCCTCCAAGACACAGCTCCGCTAGCGAACATGAAAACATAACCAGATGTTGATTTTCAAGAATCAACACAGCCAGCGAAGTCCGAATCCGAATAACCAACTACCTCCAAATTGTCAGTTCATGTATACATAAGCATGTAACCTTTTGTACCTTGAAGGTACCTCATCACCTTCTTTATAGCTCTCCAGTGGTCCATTCCTGGATTACTCTGATATCTTCAGGCACTGGTTCAAATTGAACATGTCATTCTTTACAATAGGTGCTACACTTGGTGAAAAATCTTTCATCCTAAATCTTTCTAAGACTTTATTGATATAGGTTTCTTGAGATAGTCCTAAAATACCTCGAGGTCTATCTCTATGGATCTTGATGCCAATGACATAAGATGCCTCACCCATATCTTTCATGTCAAAACTCTTAGAGAGGAATTGTTTCACCTTATGTAGCAACCCCTTATCATTGGTTGCAAGTAAAATGTCATCCACATATAGGACAAGAAAACAAATTTTTCTCCCACTAACCTTATGGTATATATATTGATCCATAACATTCTCTTCAAAACCAAATGAAGAGATGACATCATGGAATTTTAAATACCATTGGCGAGATGCTTGTTTCAATCCATATATAGATTTCTTAAGCTTGCACACCAAATGCTCACCATCACTAGAGGAGAATCCTTCTGGTTGTTTCATATAAACCTCCTCCTCTACATCCCCATTGAGGAATGTTGTTTTCACATCCATTTGATGCAATTCCATGTCAAAATGGGCAACCAATGCCAAAATAATACGGAGAGAGTCTTTCTTAGATATAGGAGAAAAGGTCTCCGAGTAATCAATTCCCTCCTTTTGAGTGAATCCTTTGGCAACGAGTCTAGCTTTATATCTCTCAATGTTGCCCAATGAGTCCTTCTTTGTTTTAAAGACCTATTTACAACCAATGGCCTTTGCAACATTGGGCAACTCAACCAAATCCCTGACTTTGTTAGATGCCATAGAATTCATTTCCTCCTTCATAGCATTGTACCATAATTTAGATTCATTGCAACTCATGGCTTGTGAAAATGTTTCAGGATCATTCTCAGCTCCGACATTATAGTCAGCTTCTTGCAGATACACAATGTAATCACTAGGAATTACTGATCTCTTCATTCTGGTAGATCTCCTTAATGTTGTGTCAACATTCTCCTAAGAAGCATGTTGTTTAACTGGTTGCTCAACAGTTTCTGGTAATTGTTGAACATTTGGATCTACTAGATCAATGTCAGCAGGTTGTGGAGCTTCAATGATTGGTTGTTCAATAGCCGATTGAACTGAAGGGGCATTGTGAATAACAACCAATCTAACACTTGAGGTGGAAGGTTAAGTATCTGAATGATCTTTCTCAGAAACAAAGTTTCGAGATTGATCGCTCCTATTGATCAAGTCATTCTCAAGAAACTTAGCGTTTCTTGATTCTACAATCCTAGTCGTATGAGATGGACAATAAAACCTGTACCCTTTAGACCTTTTGGCATATCCAACGAAATACCCACTAATAGTCCTTGGGTCCAACTTCTTTTCCTATGGATTATACACTCTTACTTCAGACGGGCATCCCCAAACGAGCATATGTCACAAACTCGGTTTCCAACCTTTAAACAACTCAAAAGGCATCTTTGGGATAGCCTTGGTTGGAACTCGATTTAATACATATGCTTCCGTCTTAAGAGCTTTAGTCCACAAGAACTTAGGAAGTTTGGTTTTACTACGCATGCTCCTGACCATGTCCATCAAAGTTCGGTTTCTTCTTTCTGCTATGGAGAACCAGGCATGGTATATTGGGCCACTATCCCATGCTCTTGAAGAAACCTCGCAAATGGACCAGGTGCTTGTCCATCTTTAGTGTATCTACCATAGAATTCTCCACCTCTATCTGATCTCACAATCTTAATTTGCTTACCGCATTGTTTCACTACTTCGGTTTTAAACACTTTAAACGCATCTAATGCTTCGTGTTTATTCTGAAGTAAGTAGAGATACATGAAATGTGAGTAATCATCTATGAAAGAGATGAAGTATTTCTGACAATATGAGTCCATATCCGAACTACAAATATCTGTATGTATGATTTCCAATATTTCTGAACTCCTCGTGGCACCTTTCTTCGTCTTGTTTGTCTGCTTTCCCTTTATACAGTCCAAACATGTGTCATAATCAATAAAATCCAAAGCACTAAGTACTCCATCATTTACTAATCGCTTAATTCTCTGTATGGAGATGTGTCCCAATCTCTGATGCCATAACATAGAGGAATCCTCATTCATAACACACCGTTTCGTACCGGCATTATCTTGAACGTGCATTGCATTATAAAAGGAATTGTTTTGTAAATTAATTTGAAAAAGACCATCAGACAAAATGCCATTCCCAACAAGATCAGATTTATAAAATAAACTGAAGTTTAAATCTAAAAAATTACAGGAATAACCCAACGGCAATAGTCTTGAAATTGAAATCAAATTCCTAGAGAAACTAGGAACATAAAAGGTCTTCTCCAAATTTAAAACAAAGCCACTATTAAGAACTAATCTGCATGTCCCAATAGCTTCCACATGCGAACGCATCTTGTTTCCTGAATAGATGCACTGCTCACTTCGTACTGGCTTCCTGTGGTTTTGAAAACCCTGCAAGGAATTTGAAATATGGATTGTAGATCCAAAATCAATCCACCAAGTGTTATGACTCACATTTACCATATTAGATTCATAACAGACATAAGAGATTGAAATACCTTTCTTCTTGAGCCAGGCCTTAAATTTTTGGCAATCCTTCTTTACATGCCCATTCTTTTTACAAAAGAAGCACTTGGATTCCTTCTTTATATCAGTTTGGGGGGGGGGGGTATCTTACCCTTACCCTTCTGATTTCCTTGCCCTTGGCCTTTATTCTTCCCTCGTGTTGCCAGATAAGCGCTCTCTCCTGTTTCCATAACCAGCCTTCCCTCCTCTTGAGCACACATGGTCATCAGTTCATTAATTGACCACTTATGGTTATGTGTGTTATAGGAGATTTTGAAAGGGGCATACTGTTGTGGGAGAGTGTTCAGAATGTAGTACATAAGGAAAGACTCAGACATGTCAACCTTAAGGTTCTTAAGCTAAGCCGCTATATCCCTCATCCTCATGATGTGCTCATGCACACCTTGGACACTGGTGAGCTTTAGAGATGAGAACTTCATAATCAAGGTCATGGCATGTGCCTTTTCAAAAGTCTCAAACTGCACATTAATGGCATTCAACAATGCCCTAACATTGCTATGCTGACTGACTGAATTACGGATACTAACAGGAATTTTACTCCTTATGAACAACACACTAAGGCAGTTGGACCGCTCCCATTGTTCATAAAGAGCAATCTTAGCTGTAGTGCTAGTGTCCGTAGGAGCCGATGGTTCGTCTTTCCTTATAGCATAGTCAATGTCTATGCACCCTAACTGAAGAAGGATTGATTCCTTCCAGACTTTATAGTTCTCACCATTTAGCTCGGGAACATCAATTTTATAATCAGAGAAATTCATAGGTTGAGAAACTATATAATGACAAATACATGCTTATATCACAAATTTGAGAAAAAATAATTATATATCATGCTTTACCAATGTAAATCATGCCATAAAAAAATGAATCAAATAACATGTAAAAACTACCTGTGGGCGAAGTTTCTAATTTAAATAGATTCATAATCACTTTTATGATGAAACTATCATATTGTATTCCTTTTTCTTAATCCCTGTGGGTAAATTAAGAAAAACAATTTGCTATTTCATCCTAATTAATCATATTAATATAATAAAAATTCCTGTGGGATAAATTTTATTATGTTAATGTGATTAATTACAATGTTGGTAAATTAAATATCACTCTCAAGGATAGTTCCCAGGAAAGGCTGGAGGGGTCACAAACCGGTCTCACTTAAAATCCAGTCTCCTTAGACAGAACTTTTTCGATAGCAATATTTAAGTATCCAACACTTGTGAATCACAATATGTTTCACATTTAAAGTCATTTCCTTTATGTTATCCTAAAACTCTTAAATATATATTTTAATCAATTATCAATGCTGTGGCTAATCTCTAATCAATTAAAATATATATGGATCACTAGACTTATAGTTTTTTTTATGCATAATATCTACTAAAAATTGCATGCATCAAATATAATATACACACAATTTTATTAATAATGCACAAACATTGACTTAAATGATAACATTCTCCAAACAGTGACTAAATAGTAAAGAAATAATTACTAATATAGTCCCTATAAATTTTATACGCATAGAATAAAATTTATAGACTTCTAACTATTATAGACTTCCATTTATACACACTTGTTGCAATGTACCGAGCAACTATATATGGAACTTTCATTATTAAAATCTCATCAAAATGGAAATGGAAGCATAACACCATTAGGAAACTACCAACAAATTCCAAGGCAATTGATCAATACATAAAGCCCGAATTTTATTTATTTATTTATTTTTATTTTTATTTTTATTTTTTTCTTCTTTCTTTGCGCAAACTTACAAAATACATGCACACAAAGAAGTGAAACCCAATTCTCCATTTCTAAAGCAATATTGAGTACTTCTGAAAGCATTATACTTTTGAAGTTATAGCAAACATAATTAATGGGATGAACTTCTGAAAGAGATATGCTTCCTGCTGTTTTTCTTTCTTTCGAACAAAGTAATATAAATGAAAAGGTACAAGAACGATTTTTTCAGAAAAAACAATAGAAACACGAAAACCAACCAAAACCCCATCAAGAAAAGAGGAAAGAACTCAATTCTCAAAATCAACAAGGTAGAGGCATGTCAAGGCTCTGATACCAAATGTAAAAAAACTTAAACACGATTCTTAACATGCTTTTGAACTAAATAGCACGAAAGATAGAATCGAATGTAGAAATTAATCAAGCTAACCTCCAACCATTGTTGAGCTTGTTAAAACTAGAATTCTTCTTCAACCTCTTAGAACTCAAAGCAACAAAATACTAACCAATTCACTCAAAATTTTGATAGTGTATTTTTTTTTTTCACGTGAATGCTTGGTTTAGACCCCTTTTATATCCATTGTGAGCCTCATGTAACAGCCTTCCATCAAGGTTGTTACTACAATGGTGGAATGTTGCCATAAGTGTTGAAAGTGGAGATCATAGATGGTGGAGGAAAAACTGCAAAAACGTGGGCAAATTGGAAGAGGAAAAATTGCAAAAACTGAATTAAAAAACTCCCTACAATAATGGGATCAATAACAGCTAACAAAGGAGGCATTGATAATGCCACATGGGAAGACGAGTTTGTTATTTTGAACCAATTCCCTAACTTCAGCCTTAAGGACAAGGCTGTCACCCCACCCGGAGGCAATGATGCAGATGCAACCAGTGAAGAAGCCCAAAGGCCCAAATTCTGGAGAGTATACACAAGGAGGCCCAAACCAAAGGCTGAACGCGGACTGGAAGAAGAGCGTGATATGGCATGAGTTAGTTAGGAATGTTTATATATCAGTTTTTATGTGAGAGAGAGGGTATGAATGTTGTGGTTTTGTATGAGGAGGGTAAGGGAGAGGAAGAATAACTAGCTATTTGGCTGAGAGGTTGTTCTTAGTATAGTGGCCCTTGTTTGTTATTTCTTTTTCTTTTCTTGAGAGATTGTATTGTTTCCTGAATACTCTATTTTCTCTTCTTATTAATCAATAAAAACTGTGATTGACATTCAGTCATTCTTGTGATCTTGATTGTGAATCTGTAAATTTGTATTAGTTATCATATTCCTAAAGGATGGCAAGTAAGTGAACGCCTCTTTCTTCATTAAGCTATATCATCTATAACATTGAGCTGAATTAGATGATGACAGTTCTTTGTTAACAAGATATTTTGGGTTACCAATATGACACACATGGATAATAGCTTATTCCAAGAGCCATAAAAGTTTGATCCAGACAGATTTGAGAACCCAATTCACCCTTACTGCTATATTTCGTTCGGAGGGGGTCCTCGGATATGTCCAGGATATGAGTTTGCAAGGATTGAAACTCTCGTCCCAATACATTATTTGGTCACTCAATTTACATGGAAGATGTTTGCCGATAATTCCTTTGCCAGGAATCCAATGCCAGAGCCGGCAGAAGGATTGCCCATCAAAATCACGCCGACACAACATATTTTATGAATATCCTAAATAGTACGACAAAAGGAATAGGTGTCTGTTGGAAGGTCTCAAACAAAATGATGTGATACTTGTACCTTTTGATCAGAAAATCAGAGCTCACAACATAATTAGATTGCGATACATAATAAATTGAAATCAACGAACCTTAGACCTATTCCTCTTAACATGTATCAACTCCAATCATGGAAAAGAACAAAATGAAATAGTCTAATTGTTCCTGTGCAGAAGTTCACTTGCGCTGAGTACTCTCTACACTATGCAATATTCTCTAATGATACATTACATTGCGTAAATTTAAAGCCAACATCGGCAAACCTTTCTTTTGAAAGCTTTGATAGTTGTATCAAGGAACACAAATGAGAACATGAGAGATAATCTCAAGAAAGCAGAGTTGTTTAGCAGTTCTGTGGCCTGAAGTATTTGGGGGGCAGTGATGGACACCTTTCATTCATATGGGTATAAGGATCCATGGTATTGTATCCTGGTAGCTCCATTCGATACTTCCCCTTAATCTGACAAAAGGGGAGCTTCACGTCATCCCCATCATTACACCACTTTGGAAGACGACTTGAGTTATTTTCAAAAAAACTAAGCATGTAAGCATCTTTAATCTGCATTTTCAGAAATTAACCATATATTAGTATTTATTGTGTAAATTAACTCAAAGCAACCCAGATAACAATTAAGAGAAAATATTCACCTTTCAAGCAAACTCAACATAAAAGCAGAAAAAATTGTTATCTACTAAGTAGCAATTAAAGATATATTTTTTCAATTTTTAGTTGTTTCTTATCAAAGTAAAAAAAATGCATATCTTGATCCTATATAAAGATATGCATATTTTGATTTTTTAAAATATAGCTAGTTAGACTTTTTTTTTTTGTAGAATCCATTTTTTTAACAAACACTTAGAAAAATTAGAAATGATAGAATAATTCTATTTTCTTTACATCCCAATCTTTTCAAAATTAACAAACACTATCTTAGTAGACTATTCTGAACATTCAATTCTATATAGATAATCTATTTCATGAAAAAGTGGCATCCTCTGTACACAAGGCTCTCTGCTTTGCAACAATGTGGGAGGATCATCTATAATGCACACACATTTCCCACAAAGATCATAGTTTGCAACTTTTTAAGTCTCACAGGAGAAATGTTATGAACACATTAGGACCACAATTTGGCATGCCACCTAAGTTGAAGTGAAGGCTACAAAACTAGACAAAGTAATTGCAAATGCACAAGGATAAACTGTATTTTTAATGCGTTTCCTCTTTCTACGGTTAATGAGATTGGTTCAAATCACCAAAGTTGAACTTTGAGTGTGCATGGATTCAAGTATAATAAAAGATTTCATTGGCTAAGAAAATAAAAGAAAGCTAAGTATCAATTTTTGATCCAAAAGAAAAAAGAATATATAATTCAAAAACTAACCGTAAACTCAGTAGCTTGTATTGAGCTAGCAAGTGGATCAAAGAGTCCCGCTCCCTTGTACAATTCAAGAACAAATGCAATGCAAGAAGTTGACTTCCCATCAGAGTATACCCAATCATCCTGTTCAGGAATTGTCAACAATTCACCAAAAGATGACCCACGCTTTTCAGTTTCTACCAAGATTTCAGAAAGATTGAGCCCCTGCATGAAGCACAAATGTTACATCAGTTGCTAAGAAAAATTACTTTAGTGGCACCATTAGACGATGATATACAACTAATAGCAGCACTTTAAAGAGATGTTAACAATCAACAACTGATCCAACTCTCCAGAACTCGAGGATCAACCAATCATTTAATTACCATCAAAATAAAACTTAGAGATCAAGAATAACTTTGTATCATATAGAACCTAGCAGAAGATTCACTAGCTTAGAACAATAAAGTGTCAGGAGTTAGTGACATTAGACAAATTCCTTAGTTTTTCCAATCAGTAATATGTGACTTGTACAGGATTGATGTCATTCACTTGGAGAAAGCATCATATAGATAGTAATTTCCTTTTATCATCTTTTCCATTCGTGGGGACAAAAGGAAAATCAGTTGAAACAAAAAATTAATTTAAAACCTGATTTTTCCAGCCAGTCTGCATCAAAGGAAACATGGCAAAATAACTCTGTTAAAATACCTGAGTTCCAAGTCGCTTGTTCAAGGCTTCATTCCACATGTCAGCTGATGATGCAGGTTGTATTTTGCTCCAAACTGTCATGGCAGATGCAACCTGTTGGACAACAGGCCAACAGTAAAAGTGTATGAAAATTGCTGAACCTCTAAACTTGCATTTGAAAAAGCTATTCACACCAACAAGCAACACCATTTTCAGATACTTTAATTGATTCTTTTTTTGATTGATGGCAGCAAATTTAACTTATTTCAAATTGGCTTTCCAAAATGCCCAAATACTTTTGATACAATAAGCATAGTATGAGAGCAAATTCCAAATCCACTTCCAGAAAGTGTTGAAAGAAAGCTTATATCCATTGAAAACAAATGAAATTTGCCCAGACAAGTTCCTTGCAGAATACCATAAATTGCTTCAATTCAAACTTCGCCAAAATAGTTCCTCAATTAAAAACATAAATAGCAAGTTAATAAGCTAAAAATGACACCATTTCATTGGCCATATAAGTTTGCGCCATCATTCTGCATCTCTCGTCATGAGGTACACCTTAAGATATCAGCAGAAGCAAGACAAAATATACAAGGCAAAAGCAAGTTTCTTAGTGAAATATGCAAGTTGATACAAATGCTCAAAACAGAGAATTGAACCCTAATTGTGCAATGACCCACCAAATTAGAGGACAGAAATGAAAGATAGAGGTTATGGCAAGAATGAAGTTGGAAAGTACATCAGAAAACCATGTATTCAAATGAGATAATGACATTACCATGTGAGCATCCAAGGGGGGTGGATAGTTCCCTTCTATAGTGTCTATCCAGCTAAAAATCATGTTGTGATATCCATAACTTTGGCCATTCATGCTCATTGCATACTCCCATGCAGCAGTCTCATTAAGCTTGGCTCGCACATCAGGATGTAGAGGAAGAAGTGCAATATGCTGATCAGAATTATCGTTTGTCAGCTCAAATTCCCACCACTCATCCCATGGTATGACAGTCACAATATTTACTCCCTACAACCAAAAAGTGAAGAACCACTTCAGATTTAATCCTAAACAAAATTACCCTAAGAAAACACCAATCTTAATTTACGCTTATAGTTGCCATTTCTATCCTAGAAACCATGTTCACTCAGATTTCAAGAGCGCAAATTTAGAATTTGCCATTATCAAGTATTAGCAATGTGAAAAATGAAATACGTTCTCCCGATGGAATTTGGATAAGGTGTTTTTGAAAGACCAATAAAAGGCTTCTATAATCTCCTCCTTTAAATAAGAGTGCCATAAGGTGATCTTTAACAAGACCATAATGAACCTGTATTATCCCCATATGGTCAGGAAAATTTAAAATGGCTCTAGCACTAGAATTACAAAAGGAAAGTCAACAAAAGAGGATAAGAAATTTGCCATTTAGACTGATAACAAAATGTATCATCAACAAAAAAAATTTCAATCCATAGAAGAACTACATTTTACCTCTTCGTTTTCATGTCCTGATTCACCAACCCACAATTTTCCTTCAGAATCCCTTAAGCAAACAGCAGTATGAGCGGCAAACGCTCCAGTTACATATTTCTCCAAAGTCTCAAAAGCACCCCACCTCCCGCGAATTTTTGATACTGCAATGAGATCTCCAGAGTGAATATCATCAACACTGATGTTGGTAATCCATGGCTGAGGACGTATTTCAAACTTAGCACCCATGTGTTTTTCGAGGAATCCAATATTAGAATTCTCTCCCCATCCAGTATCTGTAAGTAGAGGAAAGATATCCCACAGTGCTTGAAGGGTCCCAAGCGTTCCTGCTTGCATCAGAAAAATCGAAATACCCTTTTTCTTCACCTGGAAAAGAGAGAGAGAGAGAAAGAACACGTTTGCAATTCAAATCTGGCAACAAAACTAGTAGAAATTCTGGGTGATTAAAAGATAAAACTTACATGTTCATACTCAGCTTTCCCTTCCCACTCTGTAAATTCCAAAGTGTGCTCCCGGGAGAGAAAGTAATAGTCCCATGTAACACGGTATGGAGTTGCGAAGACATAAAGATCAATACAACTCCAGCTATGAGCTTCACTTACCTGAATAAATTCCCACAATTTTGAAGCCATTACTACTCCAGGAACTATGGCCACAAGAGTTTTCAGGTAAAAGGCATTCATAATAATAGAAATATAGGAAAAAATGAAGCTTTTTATCGTTACACATTTAATTATGCTAATTTACAATTTTCTTAAAAGACCTAAAGAGTTGGAGAGCTAAGGCTTGAATTGCCCATCCAAAGTAAAACAATTTCAATATGCTACAACACAAACAACAGTCCATCACCTTGTTCATCCAATTCAAAAATTCAATAGAAAATTTATTATAACTTGCAGACATCATATGAAAGCATACCCAGAGAGACCTAATACAACGAAATCTTACTTCAAAAGATGGAAACTCAAAAACGAAAACCACAGTTTGCAGAAGCTAAGTACATACTATGGCAATGCATTCTATAATTTAAATTCAAAAGACCATCTAATAGGAGAATTTTTCAGTAACAACCATTGTTTTCAACTGAAAAGGCTAAATAGGACTACACTAAGAATTATTCCAAAATGAAGAAGAAGAAGAAGAAGAAGAAGAAGAAATCAATCTCCACCAAAAGAAAACTTGCAGAAAAAAAATTGAAAATACGGCACCAGGTAAGAATCCCGCCAAATTCAAAAAAGTGAATGAAGCGTCAAAATAAAAATCGCCAAATACATGTGAATCAGGAGGTCCAGGTATTGCAAGTTCTGAAAGTTAGGAAATAAATGCCAGTGTTGAGACTTGAAAGCTCCCCTATTGAACAAAACCAACTAAAACATTATATTATACTGCAAAAGAGACAAGTACACAACATTCAGGGACGGGATGACGTGGAGCACACGTGTTAAGAAAAAGGATGAAAACACCTTGGAAGTTTTATAGCCCGAACAAACTAATTGAAATGGACGAAAATGCCCTTGCGATGCTCGGAAAGTGCATTTAATAACAAGACTACAAGGATAATATACTCTCGTCGGGACCATAGTATTCGTAAAAGCGTGATAGAAAATATATTATTTAAATAATATGATTTTCTTTACATAATATTATATTTTACAATTTAATTATTGATAATTATTTTACCATTTTTATTATTTTTTGGGTACACAGTTGCATGATCAGTCAAATAATTTCGGACTTAATTATTAGTTTGATTAATTTTTTTTTCATTTTATCTGGATAAAAATTAAATATCTTATAGTAATTTAAATATTGAACAACTCATTTCTCTTAATAACGAATTTCGCTATTACTTAACTAACGTATTTATTCTTATATTAGTTTGATTTCAATTCTTAATTCAATGATTAATTTTTTTTTTTTATAACTTCAATCACATTTTAAATTGTTAGAATAAATTAATTAATTGTCTCTGGAAAAACCCATACACAAATCCTCCAAATTTATAGTTAATTTCATGCACGCTAATTACACTTATACATACTAAACAGAAATTTCCGTTGGCGCTCCAGTTTAGCACATGAGCTGATAAACAGACAGACATGTCAAAAAATTATGTACAATATAAGTTATATCAAGATGACATATGGCATGATGACTATACTGAGATAATACATCAAACTAACACTTTACACATATCTTACATAGTTTGCACACCTATCTGCCCATTAGCGAGCTCCCGTACTGAGTCAAGTTAATATAATGTGTCAACTTAGATTTCCTTTTGTAGAATTAAAATTATTTGTTCTTAGGAAAAATGCATCATGCATGAGGTTCATGAACTATTTCTTTCTTGCTATTAGATCCCTAAACTTTTCTTTATTCACATACGGTCATTTAAATATACCTTAAGTCCTTTTTTAACTCTAACTACAACATGCGAATTATTTAAATATTTTTCTAATATTATCTTACATGCTAATTACCGGTTTGCACCTTACATTTAAACAATCCAGCATCTTGGATCGTTAGAGGCATCTAGCAGAATTTGTATTATCAGATTTTAAAAATGATTTAATATGTATTTAAATAATTATTTAAGGATCTTCTTATTGCATGGTATGTTATTTTGGTATTGTAACGGTGATGAATTAACCATCAAAATTCAAAAATTTTGTAGAGACCAAATTAAAAAAGAATAGAAATTGATTACCTTGATATGGAGAGTGCCACCGCCAAAGGGAGTGCCACTCTTATTGTGGAACTCCATCCAAGCAGTGTTCTCATAGAAGCAAGCACCCTTCCACTCCACGTCTTTGTTTTCCCACGAAGCATCTCCCACAAACGACGGTAATATGTCAATCGGACTATTCAGTTTCTTCAGAATTGGCCATGAAACTTCCATCGGCAACAACGCCAGCAAATCTCGCGCCTCAAATGGAACTTTCAATGCTTCACCGGAAAATAATACGGTCACAACTACGAAACTCGCAAAGATTGTGAACCGGGAAGATGGCGCCATGATTCTGGGAAAAGATATGATTTTTGATAAAAGCGTCAGGCCTCCATAGCCTAATAATAAGTTTTCTCTCATGTCCTATACACATGTCTTTCTGAGTACTCGTTAATATGTTAGAAAGAAAATAAAACAAAAGCTATGATGTAATTATTATTATTATTATTATTATTATTATTATTATTATTATTGAAAAGATGGTTAATTATTATTATTATTATTATTATTATTATTATTATTATTTTGCATGGTAATGTACGGTTATCACTATCCTAGCAAAGTTGGATAATTGTCATTTCAATGAAATTCCTACATATTTTACCTGAAAAATAATTATTATATACAAAATTTTCAGTTGTTCTGTTACACATTTTAACTTAATAGAAAACACATAGCCGAATGATAAGTTTTCTCTCATCTGTTATATATATATATATATATATATATATAAATTAATTACAGTCTTGTAAGGATTGCTCGGGCCTGAAATTTTCAAGTATTTACCCCTATGAATGATTGGCCTTAATTTTTTAATCAAATTCAATTTGAATATATAAAAAAACTACAGTATCTAAGCTATATGCATAAATTTTAAATTTTTCATTTTTTAAATTATTTAATAAAGGAATTGGGAAAGGGGATACTGCTTCTTTACATTAAAAAAATAATTTAATCTTTTTTTTTCAATTTTTTGAGTACATAAATATAGACATGGCTATAAAACAGTAAAATGAAAAAATACTGATTAAGTGACCTTTCTATTCTTTATATATTTTATTTTTTGATTTTTCTTTACTTCATATCCTAATTCGTCATTGTCCTTGACTCATCCATCATTTTGTATCGTTCCACTACTCAGCTGTATTCTATCAGTTTTTCTCTGATCGATTGGATCATAATATCCCAAACCTTAAATAAAGTGTAATGTCCCAAAAATCACGAGTTTGTGAATAGTATTCTAAACCACTAATAGTACTTAGAAATAGCATTGTCCATGACATGAATAGTATTTTATTCGGGTTATGAATAGTCATTTGAGACAAATTTAAGAATCAAATTAACGACAAAAATAAGTTTATTTACAATATTAAAATTTAAAATTAAAATTCTGATCACGATTTCACAGTGAATAGTGACATATGTGATCAAATTCAACTGTAGTCAAAATTGATCTAGGATACTAAAAAATCAAACTGACTAATATGATGTCAATTATGTATTTTAAACAGAAAATTTGAAAAAATCAGAGTTAACCTAGGACATCAAAAAAGTCAAAACCGAATTGTTAAATCAAAATCAAACCAAATATATATATATATACACACACACACACGAAAGAATTATGGTTTGGCTTTCATTTTATTCAATTTTTTAGTTCTAAGTGTGGCTTATGACTTGATTCGAAACTGCCTGAAAAATAAGTGTCATTAAAAAATAATTATCCAAAAAATCCAAACCTAGAAAAAACTAACTTGAAGTGAACCATATCCGAAAACCCATCAAACCCAACCCGTTTACGAGGCCTACATAAATGCATTTGATCAAATTATTTAATTAAATAATAAAATGCATCAATACATGAATCAATTATTACTTTGAACATAACTCAAAAATCTACATCCCACTGTTTAGAGCAGAGATATGTGAGTGTACATGTATATATATGTTGTCAAAAAAGAAAAAAGGAATCGTGTGTGTTTGTGATATATAATATAGTGATTTATCATTCAATGAATGACTTGCTTTATTTCGCCATTAGTGATTTTAATTAACAATAAAAGTATCTTTTTTCTTTTCTTTATTTAAACAATAATATAAGCTTTTATTGTTTTCAACTTTTTCATAATTTAGCATTGATGAAATTATTTGATTAAAAGATAAAGCGCATCATGCAATAATCAATCATTAGTTGAATCCTTTGATTGAATGAAATCACAAAAGGTTGTATTTTAAAATGATTACAGATATTGATAACCAGATATGAAAACCAGGCCCATTGAACAATCCGAATTTTCTTGATCCGGATAGTTTGGATCCGAAATAGCCCCTCGTATAGTGTCATCTTGATTGGTTTCAAGTAGCCACGTAACTTGGCTTGTCGTGATCCAATTGTCTGCCTTCCTCAATAGGAATTCCATGAGCATAAGGATTCCTAGCTAGAGAAGGACTCCTGCTCCTATGAATAAGCAGAATGTCAGGTACTTTGGCTCTCTGAGTCCTTTTATCAGAAAATACTTCTTTAAATCTTTTTTGACTTAACAGTCGAAGTGTCCCCATGCCGAATTTTCTTTGTTTTCAAGTACCATTGCAACAGTCTGTTATCAAAGGTAGATTCGATAGCAGATAGGTAAATCCGAACTATTATCATTTGGTGCGATGAGCATGGATGCATTCCCTCAAGAACTATGAATTTCGAAGACGAAAATACCCAGAACGGAAATGACTGTAATAGCACCCTACCCCCCCCCCCCCCCACATATCAGTCTTTCAGTCCCTAAAGCTCACTCCCTAGGGTGCTTTTACAAATCTTTCTAGCACTGGCCTACCTACTACGACCCTTTCAATTTCCACACCTGGCCTTACTCCCCAGCTTGCCTAGGCCCTCCTGGCAACTCTGTCGCATGTAGCGGTATAGGCGGCTCCACAACCAACACCACAAACCACTAAGACAAACACCACCTTTAACTTTGAAAACCCGAACTCCACACCCCAACAAAATAATGTTGCATCAACGATTACGTTAACAAGGGATGAGCTCGTAAAGATCATTAAAGAAAGGATGCAGCGACAGCAGAGTTGCAACGTGGCATAGTATTAGGGTAGTTTCTACTCTCCTCTCTCCAAAGCCATACTTTTCACTCCTTTTTCGAGCATAAAACTACCTAACCTGCTAAGGTATAATGGAAGCACGGATCCCCAGGCACATGTAGATCAGTTCCACTGCACCATGAAGGATGTTGCCCTCTGCAAGATTTTTCCATAGATTTTAACAGAGTTCACCCAGATCTAGTTCAGAAATCTACCAAAACACTCAATAAAAAACTTCTAATAGTTCACCAAGATGTTTGTAGTGAAGTTCGTGGTGGCCATCTAACCAACTAAAGCAACCTACATCAAGTCATCTAGGACAGGAAAAAACCCTTACGAAGTTATATGGACATGTTTAATGCAATAGTTATGGATATTCAGAATCTGAATTTGGAAGTTTCCATCAACACCCTCAATCAAAACACTAGGTGTCAATACTTCAGCGATTCTTTGAGTAAAAAACCCCCATCCGATTTTACCAAGCTAATGAATAGAGCCCACAAGTACATTTGGATAGATAAAGCTAGAAGGCTGAAGTATAGCAAGCAAACAATGGAAGACAATAAAAATTCTCGAGGAATAGGTCGAGAAAGAGAAAGTTTGAGAAGGAATGAGTCCCGAGCTATGAAAGGAGTGAACATGACATATATAGTTTCGAAACTGTACTTGAATAGTCAAAGTGAAGAGCAATTCATCAAGTTAAATGACTCCCCCACACAAATTCTATCCTGGATAAAGAAAGACGACCAAGTAAATTAGTCGAAACCTATGAGGGAGGGCTCGAATAGGGACCAAAGTCTATAATGTGCTTGCTATAGAGACAAGGGGCATGAAACCAATAACTGTAGGTAGCTTAAACGAGAAATAAAGTACCAGATAAAGAAGGGTGATTTGAAGTAGTTCGTTAAAGGAAGTAAAAGTGAGGACACGCGATCTCCATCAAGGCATTCAGGTAAAAGGGAAGGCATCAATAGTAAAAAGGCCCTAGTAGGAGTGATTCATGTGATTGTAGAGGGGAATCATTATGACATTTTTGGAGACTCCAAAAAGAGGAAAGCAAATGAGTTCTTCACACTCGAATCCAGCCCACTTGTCCTAATAGATGTCATTCAATTCTCCTTTAAGGATGGGAAATATGTTCGATAACCTCACAATGATGCACTGGTAGTGGAAGCAATAATTGAAGATTTCTTGGTATAGTGAATTATGGTATATAAAGCCCTGGGGATGCCAAGCCCAATGAAGGAGGTAACAATCTTACTGATCGACATTTTCGAGCATTCCGTTAAGGTAGAGGGCTTGGTCAACTTAAACCTACAGCTGGGAGATGACTCAATAGTCAGGTCGTGTGTAGCATATTTTATGGTAGTAAATATATCGCTATCTTATAATGTAATTTTTGGCCGACCTCTGTTGGCTGGGGTAGCTGCTTATATTTCTATATAGAAGCATTAAAGGGGATAACCATACTTCGAGAAAACCTGACATCAACTAGGGAGACGTATATCACTATGTTGAAAAAAGCAAAGCAGGCCCTTCTAGTGGATACATTGGATATCCTAATTGATGCTGCTTGAAAAGCAAAATCAGTAGACTCATTGCAGGAGATAGAGCTATTGCCAAGAAAGACAATGAAAATAGCCTCAGGAAAGCCCAACTCAAAAGTAAAATCGTTATTGGCAGTCTTGGAATCTTTCACAGACGTGTTCGCTTGGCAACCATCGGATATAATAGGCATCTCACCAAATGTCATATCCCATTCGCTCAGCATGCAACCAGGTTATAAACCAGCAAAAAAAGTGCATTCACGTGTCTGAGCGGTAGGTGGCAATAAATGAAGAGACGAACACTTTGCTGAAAAATGGGTTCATCAAGCAAGTACTTTATCTAGACTAGTTATCTAACATAGCACTGGTGAAGAAAGCTAACGGCAAATGGAGAATGTGCGTAGACTTCACCGACCTGAATAAAAGCATGCCTGAATGATAGTTACCCACTGCCAAACATAGATATGCTAATGGACTCAACATCCGGATTTAAAGAACATGCCTCCCTGGCTGTATTGTCAAGCTACCACCAGATCCCAATAAATCTGAAAGATGAAGAAAAAATAGCATTCATTACTCATAGAGCAATATACTATTACAAAGTGATGTCGTTCGGCCTCAAAAATGTAGGAGCCACCTATTCGAGGTTGATGAAAATGTTATTCACAGAGCAAATAAGTCAGAATATGGAAATGTATATCAATGATATGATAGTCAAGAGTAAAACATTGGTGGATTTGCCAACAAAGCTTGAAGAAACATTCTCCACCCTTAAAAAGTTTGGCCTCAAATTGAATCTAGGGAAGTGCACATTTGGAGTTTGGTTCGGTAAGTTCCTTGATTTTGTGATTTTAAAAAGGTAAATAGAAGCCAACCTGACAAACATTGAATACATATTAAAAATAGAGCCACCGAAATCGATTAGGGAAGTGTAAATATTAAATGGAAAGATTACAGCGCTCGAAAGGTTTATCTCTTGTTCAGCTAAACTGTATCTTCCATTCTATAAATCCTTGAAGAATCTAAAAAACTTTGAGTGGAGCCTAGAATGTCAGTTTGCCTTTGAAGCTTTAAAGCAATTCTTAAGTTCTCCTCCATTTCTTAGTCAACCACATTTAAACAAAAATCTATTTATATACTTGTTGGTCTCTGAAGGGGCCTTAGGCTCAATTTTGGTTAGGGTAGAAAATACCTAGCAGTTTCCCATTTACTATATTAGCAAGGTTATTCAAGGCGCCGAACTAAGATATCCGATCCTTAAATAGTTGGCCCTTACCCTAATCAATTCGACAATAAAGCTTCATCCTTACTTTCAAGCTCATACAGTAGTTATCTGAACCAACACTCCTCTCAAAAAGGTGATGCAGAAGCTGGAGTCATCAAGAAGGATAAATGAATGGGCAACCCATCTTGGAGAGTTTAATGTTCGGTATAAGTTCCATTTGGCAATAAAAGTGCAAGTATTGGCTAATTTTATGGTCGAGCTGTATGCTTCTCCTGTTAAGCCAAATAAGGTGACCTAAAAGTTGTATGTCAATGGAGCAACCTCATTTTAGGGAGTTGAAGTCAGAGTTATACTACCTAGTTCGAGTAGAATCTTCATACAAGGAATGGCTAGGATATCTTTTCCAGCATCCAATAATGTGGCAGAGTATGAAGCGCTCTGTTTTGGGTTGCAGCTCACCCTCAAGGTAAAACTTGACTCTTTACTTATCCATTCTGACTCTTAGTCGGTCTTCAGCTAGTTGATAGGAAAGTTCGAGGCTAAAAAGCAAGTAATGGTGAAGTATCAAAACCTGGTGTTGGCCTTGCTGGCTCAACTGGAAAAAGGAGGAAGCTTGTGGACAATTGATTAAATGCCATGGGAAGAAAACAAAGGGGCCGATTTATTGACCAATCAAACATCCTCAAACAACACCATACAGTTAGAAGACATAATTTGGGCTGTTATTGCTCAACCATCTTATGAAACACATTTAGTTTAGATGAATGAGTAGATGGATGGATGGTGATTACCGATCTATCAATTCCTTGAAATAGGTGCTCTTTTTAAAGATCAGGTGAAAGCTAGAAAGATAGTTCGATGTTCTAATTTTTATTCTATTCTGGACGAAAATTGTATCAAAGGTCCTACTCACACCTCTGGTCACTGTGTTTAAGCTCAAAGGAAGGCAACTATGTACTCAGAGAAATCCATGAAGGCATTTGCAGTGCATATGAGGGAGCTCAAACAATAGCTCGGAAGGCTCTTTTGTAGGGATACTACTAGCCGAGAATGGAGACAAATGCAAAAGAGTTGGTAAAAAAGTGCGATAAATGTTGGCGGTTTGGAAAAATAATTCACCAAAGATTAGCCCGACAAACCCCAATATATAACCAGTGGCCTTTCGTACCATGGAGAATAAACATACTTGGGCCCTTCCCATTGGCTACCAGGCAAAGGAAATTCATAGTAGTGGCAGTAGATCATTTCACCAAATGGGTCAAAGCTGAGCCTCTGGCGACCATCACCCCTGCAAACGTAATCAAGTTTATTCAGAAGTCAATCATAACCAGGTTTTGTATCCCACATATTTTTATTACTAATAATGGAAAACAATTCAATTGTCGATATTTTAGGGATTTCTGTAAAGAATTGCACATTCAGCTCAAGTTCACGTCATTCTACCATCCTTAGTCAAATGGCATGACGGAGGTAACCAATAGAACAATCCTGACTAGGTTGAAAAAGAGACTCGATAAAACTAAGGGCCTATGGGTGGAAGAACTAAAAAATGTACTGTGTGCATACTAAACATTGCCTTGATCAGCAATAGGAGACACCCCTTTCTCCCTAACTTATAGTGTGGAAGCAATTATCCCTTATGAGATTGGAATGTCAAACTTAAGGATCGAGCAACACAATGAGGAAGCAAATAGGGAGTCACTTTTGTATTGTTTAGATGGACTTGAGGAAAAAAGGGAGCACGCTTAGATCTGAGCAGCAATTTATAAGCAGCGAATGGCATCATACCATGATCTCAAGCTAAAGCCTTGAACTTTGCATATGGGTGAGCTGGTTTTAAAGAAGGTTGTTGAAGCCTAGACAGTAGCAGGGGTCAACAAGCTGAGCCCCAACTGCATAGGTCCGTTCGAAATACATGAAGTGGTAAATTTCGAAGCTTATCAGCTTAAAGATTTGGCTGGAAAGATATTGCCGTACTCATAGAACATTTCTAACTTGAAGAAATATCATCAGTAACCCTACTCGAAGAGGCAAATTCGCCATGAGTAGAGGTCAATAGCTCATAGGCAATTTCGCCATGAGCACTTCATCTGAGCTCACAGGCAGTTTTTCCATAAGCACTCCATCCGAGCTCACAGGTAATTTCACCATGAGCAATTCCTTGAGTTCACAGGTAGTTTTTTCGTGAGCACTCCATCCGAGCTCACTGGCAGTTTTGCCATAAGCTTTTTTTAGGTCAATTCGATATGTTTACCACGAGCAGATTGTATTTTTTAGCTCAATTTGGCATGTTCGCTGCGAGCACATTCTATTTTTTTTAGCTCAATTCGGCATATTCGCAATGAGCACATTGTATCTTTAGCTCAATTTGGCATGTTTGCCATGAGCATATAGTCTTTTTAGCTCAACTCGTATTTTTTGCCATAGCGTATGGTCATTTTTATCTTCACTCGGCATTTTTGCCATGAGAACTATTATATATAATAGCTCAGCTCGGCAGCTTAAGCCATAAGCATGTTTATTAATAATAGAAAAAGCTCAGCTCGACAGCCTAAGCCACAAGTATTTTCAACACTTAGCTAGTTGTTAATATCAAGAATATCTTAACTTTTTGATTATGATTGAAATAGCTCAAGTTTTTACAAGGCTTGAATTATTTGTTAATTAGTCCAGAATATTAATAGCTCAGCATAACAAAATATGAATCAAGGAAAAAGCCAAAAGTTTCATTAAAAGTATCAAAAACATTACATGAGTAGGCCTTGAAAGTTACAGCAAAAAATAAAAATCCTAATTAATCCTCATTTGGAGATATCTCATCCATCCAGGAGAAGTCATTGTTCGGATATTTCTCTTTAACAGCACTAAGTTTGCCACTATAGGCCACGCATTGCTTGGCAGTAAGATCTATAGCCTGGTCCTCCAGAGTAGCGCATCTATTCTCTAGCTCGGTTCAAGCTTTTTTGAGATTGGCCTTCTAGGCTTGACTTTTCTCTAATTTAGCACTAGCTTTTTCAAGCTCCACCTTGTCGACTTAGTGTCCCTCCCTCTTTTTGGGGAGTAAGGACTTAAGCTCGGCTATCTTTTTAGCTTACTCGTCTGATGCCTTCCTTTAGGTCTCTACTACTTCTTTAGCCTTAGCTTCAGCATTAACTATTTGCTTTATTGAGCTATTGGCTGCTTGCTTAGCCACTTTGAGTTTCTCCTTTAGCTCAGCAGAAACCCTCTTGTCCTTCCTTACCAAGCACACGAGCCGATTTATCTTGCCTACTATAGCATTGGATAGGATAAAGCTATGCAAAAAGAGGCGTTAAATCAAAGTTACTGCTAAAAAAAAAGAAGAGTTAAAGCAATATAAAACTTACATCAACCTGGTGTCGGCACATAACTGAAGACAAAGGATCGGCCGTTAGGTTCAGGAAAGGTAACACCTCACTAGGAATGAACGTAATCAGGGAACAAAAGTTATTAAATTATGAGTTTGACAAACAATAGACTTTGTTCTGCAGAAAGAATGCTTGGACTTCATCCAGAAATTTATCGAACTTGTCAACTCATTCCAGGGAGGGGGAAAAACTCTCGCCTTCCTCTGTGCGAGATGATGAAGGACCGAGGAGCAGAATGGAAGGCCAGCTAGGGTTTGTTAGAAGAGAGGGATTGGAAGGTACATAGGTGGGAGATGCATTAGAGATGGTGATAACATTGGAAGGGCCATTGCTAATAGGCACATTAGCTAGACCAATAGGCACGACACTCATTTGAATAAGAGTTGGGGGAACTGGAGCTTGTTCTGTAGGGGTAGGGGTATGGGATGTGTTCACCTACCCCGAGCTCTCGCCAACCTTGTTTTTCTTCACATATGATTTCCAAGGGATTGCTTAGCGGCTCTCTTCATGGATGCAAAAAAAAACACAATAAGAAAATATTAAACTCACTTGAACTTAAAAATAAAAATAGTTACCTTGTTTCTGTAATGGTCTCAATACCAAGTCAGCCGTGAATAGTACTTTCCGACAGTAAATAGTATTTTTCGAGCTCGAAAGGATATCCAAAAGTTGAAAATATTTTATTGGATCGTTGGAAAGTAATGGTCATGGTGAGCCCGGGGTCAAAATTTGAAGTGAAATTGAGGTCAAATAGACCTCCAAAAGTCAAAAATATAAAAAATGTAGCGAGTCAATTTTCTTGGTAAGAAATGAGACTTAATTTTACGTAAATAATTAAAAATAGTAAATGAACTCCGAATACTGCCAGATTTTGTATGCTTATATGAATTTTTATGTGGAATATTTTGGTAATGAGAATTGAATTTTTCGGTGATACCAGCAGTTGTCGAAACGGACCGATAAGTTTGAATCGGACCAATAACGAATTCCGATTGAGCAAAAAATTTACGTACTATCTATTTTTGATGTGATAAAAATGATGAAATTATTTTTGAAGTGATTTGAAGTAAGAAAGAGAGAGAAATTGGTTTGGGCCTTTAATAGCCTAAAATGGGCTTAAATTGACAATTGGGCTAAGCCCATAAATTAAGCTCACAATTAGGCTCACTTAAGGAGTATATAAAGAGAGAAAATCTGGAGAAAACTCTAGATTTAGCTGGTCTCCTCTCTTCCTCCTTGGTTGGCCGAAATATCTTCTTTTTTTTCTTTTGATTTTTTTCTTCTTTCACTTCAAATCACTCATAGTTCCCAATATAACAATTAAAGTTTCACCTCTCTAGCTCATCCTAGTAACCTCAAGTAAGTGGTTTGAGAAAGGGAAGGCTAGAAATCAAGTGATTAAAGAAAAGAAGGTAAGTGAGACTTTAAAAAATTTATGGATTTAAATTGCTTCTTTAGTGTTTTTCCATAGTTTTTGAGGTGTAAAAGCTAATTATGAGCTTGAATTTTGCAATTGAGGACAAAAAATAAGGTTTGAAGAGTTTTGTTGGCCGGCCATCATAGGATCAAGTGGAGAGGAAGTAGTTTTCATGGAATAAAGCATGAAAAGGGAAGCTTAGGCACCCCTAGCAAGAGAAAATTGTAAGTGACTACAAAATCCTTTGATTTCCCTTTTATTTTGAATTAATTTCATTTATGTAATTAGGTTAAAAATGGGTAAAGTTGTTAATTGATGAAATTGGTTTAGGGTAAATGAGATTGGACATTAGAAAAGATGAATGGGAAGCTAAAATGGAAGAAAGAATTTTTTTTAGGTGAAAATTAATGGTGACCAAATTGTATAGTAAAAGAAAGTAATGGGATTTTTGTATGAAAATAATATACGTTAGCCTAAATTAAGTGTAGAGATGATAAATGGTGCCCATAAATTTTTATTAAATTATTGAAACTTATTTTGGAATTTTAAAGCCTATGTATTGATTATGTTTATAGTGAAAATTGTGAAATAATGGGATATAATTGATTATTTTAGTGAAAAATAATGCTAAATAATAAATAATACATAAATAAATTTTATTGGGATTTATTGAAATTATTGAAATTTTATTGAAATTCTAATGTTAATAGACGTATTGAAATTAATTGAATTATTAATGAATAATTATGCAAAAATATTGAAAAAGGTGAATTTATATGAAATTAAATTATAGTTAATGAAAATGAAATAAAAAGTCAACCGATGAATTTTTTGAAATAATTATTAAGTCATGAAAATAATAAAAATAATGAATTATTGATAAATAATTCATAAAATGAGTGAAAATGATGAAAATTGTAAAATAATGTGTACACGAATTTTTATGAAACTTATATGCTTTATTAGAATATTTTTGAAATAAATTATTGATTATGTTTAACTAAAATATTGAATTATTAAGAAATAATTCAATAAATAAGTATGTAATTATAACGAACGCGAAGTAAATTACTCCAGTATAAAAAAAATGAAAAAGTCAAATTATGCATTTTCGAGACATAAAATAATGAATTATACCAATAGAATCCATACTTGCGTAAAAAGTTGTAAAATAAATGAGTGACTAATTTATCAAAATAAATTAGTCAGTAAAAAGTATTAAAAGAGTGAATTATTATAAAATAATTCGCCGACGAAATAAAAGTTGGCATAGTGAATGATTGAAAGGTTTGGACAGAAAAAAAGGAAAAAACCATAAAAAGTCAATCATTGAATTATTAGAGAATAATTCACAAAGAATTACACAAAAAGAATAAAAGAAAATTATGAATTATAATGCTATAATTCATAATTTGTATAAAAAACCGAAAAGCCCTAAGTACCCGAGTGAATTCTCGAAGAATAATTCACAAAAGTGACTTAAAAGATAAAGTGAAAGAAATGACAAAAAGTTATTGAATAGTCAAAAGCAATAAAAGAGTGTGTTTGATAAGAAATATAGTGTATCAAGAAATAAAAGATTTTTAAATGTTAAAAAAAAATATTGCAAATAAAAATTGATTAATTTGCCCTTAGCATAAGCAGGTAATGATATTCTTGTTTAGGATATAATTGGCTAGCCATAGGGATACCTCTATACCACGGTGCAAGTCATGACGACTTGCTTTGCTATGGGTAGGATCTTTGATCTCCATGGCTTCAGTATTTTCAGTGAAAGTGAAAGTGAAATGTTTTTCGAGAAATGGTTCCTTGGGAATCACTTCTCTCTCTGGGACCTTTGGGTCCAATCCCGAGTATCCTTTTTGATAATCATGTTATATTCCACTAGGGGTGCATTGTAATGAATAAATCGGTATTGTTTAAATGAATTGAATATAAAAAGGTTATAAACGAAAAATGTTTCGTTTGGAAGAAAATGCAAAGTTGAGATAAATATGTAAAATTTTCCGAAAAGTGTGATCAATAAGAAAAAAGAAAAAGAAAGGTTTTATAAGAATAAAATAATAAATGAAGATTAAGTTAAACTTTTATAATGAAAAAAGACTTAAAATGTATTTTGTTTTACATGAAAAAATAAATTAAATTAGTTGGTATTTTATGTACCAATTATTATTGTGAAAAATGACAAGTTGAAAAATAATATTAATTTCCTATTTTAAGTTAAAAAGTGATGGAAATGACATTAAGTGAAATTTGATGGTTAAGTAATGTATTTTTAAAAGAAAAGTCAAATGGAAAGTAAAACGATAAAAAGACATATAATTATTTAATGAGGAAAAAGTAAAAGATATAAGTTCTAAACAAAAATTTGAACATAGGTAAATGTGCAAAGAAGGAAATAGAGATTTGATTACAAAGTGTCCTAAAATAACTGTAATGGCCTCAACACTGGTTTAGTCATAAACAGTAACATCCGGTGGTAAATAGGATTATCGAGCTGTGAATAGTATCCGAAATTAAAAAATATTTTATTTAACTATCGAAAAGTATTGGTCATGATGAGTCCGGAGTTAAAATTTAAAGTGAAATTGAGGTCAAATGGGCCTCCAAATGTTAAAAATACGAAAAAATGTAGCGAGTCAATTTTCCTGGTAGGAAAGGTGACTTGATTTTGCATAAATAATTAAAAATAACAAATGAATTTCAAAAATTGCCATATTTTCAATTTCTTAATGAAATTTCATGTAGAATATTTTGATATAAAGAAATGAATTTTTTGGCGATTTCGACAGTTGTCGAATCAAATCGATTTGATTGAATCGGATCGAAAATGGACTCCGATTGAGCCAAAAATTTGTACACAACCTATTTTACATATTTTAAGAATGATGGAATCAAAATTGAAGTGATTTAGAGTGAGGAAGTGAGAGATTTCTAGTTGGGCTTTTGAAAAATGGAAATTGGGCCTTAAATTAAAATAGTTAGGCCCATTAGAATTGGCCCAATTTTGGCCCATTAGGAGAAGTATAAAAGGCAAAAATATCTGTGGAATTCTAGCAAATTTCACTTTCTTTTTTCGCTCCTCTTTTGGCCGAGACACCCTCCTCCTTTTACTCTCTCAAATTTCTTCATTAATCACTCAATTTTTCTTGGAAGTCAACCATCTTAACCCTAATTTTATCCCTTTAGATGCTTAATCAAGCCTCAAACCTTTGATTCAAAGGATTAAAGGAAAGAATTTCTAAGGAAAAAGCTTAAGGTATCCATTTGAGGTAAATGAAAACCTTGAGTTTAATTTGATTTCTTGGTATCTAAAGATGTATTAGGGTGTCTAGAGCTCATTTATGTAATTATTTTGAGCAAATAAAGTCAAAAAAATAAAGTTTCTAATGGTGATAAATTTGGCCATGGTAGGAAACAAAGGGGATTTTCAAGCTTCCAAGGATAAAGGTAAGGAAAAGGAGGGTTAGGCAAGCCAAAGCTAGGAGAAAAGGTTAGTGACCATTAAATCCTACTATTTTCCTAAGTTTTCCATGAATTTTCCTTTATGTAATTAGGGAAAATCTTGATATATATGTGTAAAATTTAAATTGATGTTATATGGATGTAATTAGGCTTTAATTATGTATGTTAGAAAGCTTAAATGACTTTTTAAATGATTATATGTTAGGATTCTCTTAGTGGCCGAATTGGATTTTTAAGAAAAATAATGTGTATTTTAAGTTTTTTATGAAATTAAGTTTTTAAATGGTACTAGAAATAAAATAAAACATATATGAATTTTTATAGAATTTATAGAAATTATTAGAATATTTTTGAGATAAACTTTTGATTATGTAAATAATGAAAATATGAAATTAGTAGAAATTATGGCATAATTTAGTGAGAAAATGATCTATTATGAAGAAATATGATGTAGTAATTCACAAAGTGTGTAAAAAGTTCGAATAAAAATTTAAGCATAATGAAAAGTAATGAAAATATTAAGAAAATGTGAAATTTTGAATAAAAAGAAATGAAAAGGTGAATTATGGTGAGATAATTCGCAATTTGTGTAAAAGGGTTTGAAAAACTTGATTGTCAAAGAAAATTAAGTGAAAGAGAAATAAAAAATATGAAAAGAAAAAAAAATAATGGCTTAAGTTTAATATTTTGGTGCGCTTAGAAAATAGTCTGGTAGTAAAAACTAGCTCAGGATATAATTGGCTGGCCATAGAAATATTTGTACCGCGGTGCAAGTCATGGCGACTTGCTATGCTATGGTAGGATCATTGATCTCCATAGTAATTATCTGTATCGGTTATTTGTTTTGTGCAGAAATGGTCCATTGGGGTTATTTCTCAATCTGTTGTGGTCCTGTGGGCTCCACATCTCGTATATCTAGTTTGAGTATTTTTTGTCCGTACTGTACTAGGCGCATTAATTGAGAAATAAAGCTAAAAGAGTGAAAAGAAGATGAAAGTAAAGGTTTAAAGTAAAAAAGGACTTAAATGAAAGAAATTAAACGTTTAGGGGTAAAATGGTAATTTTACCAAAGTTATGGTTTAAAGGGTAAATTTGATAAAGAAATAAAAAAACAAGGGTAAAATGGTAATTCAGCAACCTAATGGTATGAAAATGACCTTTGTAAGCCAAAAAGGACCAAAAGTATAATTTTGCACCAAAAATGTTAAAACAAGGCAAAATATGAAGTTTGTATGTAATTGAAGGAATTAAAACCAAAATGATGCAAAGGTAAGGGTATTTTCGTAATAATGTATTAAAAAGGGCAAAATTGTAATTATGATATAATTTAGAGGACTTAATTGAAAAGTTAAAAAGTTAGTATAATAAGTTTTAAGCAATATTATTAAAAGATAATTATGTGCATATTACAATAAAAAGGAAATTAAGAAAACTAAGAACTTTTAATTATTATGAAACCATATATGTATATAAAATAATGTTTTAAATTAGGAAAATTTTAGAATTGTTGGTCACCACTAGGCATAATTTATGCTCAGTACGTTGGTTTTTTGCGTATATATATAAGTTTTAGTTGTGGATTTGTAAAGTGTTATGTTTAGAATTTGAATAATGTAATATGCATTAAGTAAAGAATGTTCATTAGTGTCTTTTGTGATGAGATGGATGATTTGATGATGGTTTGTGATTGAAGAAATTATTATTTATTGTTTGTGGTGCCTCTGAGAGGCTGTGTTTTGCCTGCTTTTTCAGGACGCTAGTCCATTTTATAGCCGTTATATTGCCAAAATTTCATAAATTGAATAGTAATTTTGGACAGTTTTTGGTTGTCGGCAATATAACTTAAGAAGTTAATAATGGATTTTGAATGGAAATAAAAATAAGAAATTCTTAGGACTCTGGTAAGATTGTATGTTAGGTTTTGGTGAAAAAAAAATTTCCGACCAATAATACTGTTCCGGTTGGTCTGTTTGTTAAGGGTGTTACAATTTAATTGGTATCAGAGCTAAGGTTTAAGCGATTCTAAGATCAGAGTGTGAATGATTAAGTGATTTGTCTATATATACATGCCAATTGTATGGGAAAAAAGTGTTTTGAAACTAATGTGCATTGCTCCTTTGTTTTATAGTGAAAAGAATGTCTGCCGAGCAAGGAAATCAGGTAGGTGATGGCAGAAGTGAGGCATCAAGTAATGTAAGGCAACAAGAAGCCCCACAACAAGCTCCTTCTCCTGTTGCACCACCACCTGCTCTTCAGCCAAATTTCCTGAATTTGATGGCTGATTATATTCAACAACGATTACAGGCAGCTCCAGCTCCAGTGAAACCCCAGCCAACAATAGTACAGGTTCAACCAACTCCACTTAGGCGAAGACTTATTCTGGAGCAGTTAAAGAAGCTTGGGGATGAAGACTTTGTTGGGCGAGAACTTTTGATACCAGCAGTAGCTGAAGAGTGGTTGTATAGGATAAAGAGATTGTTCGAGATAACCCACAGTCCTCTTGAAGAGAAATTTAAAGGTATAGTTGCTTTGCTTCAAGGTCTTGCATTTATTTGGTGGGATTCAGTCAGAAGGCATACTCCAGTAGAGTGATTGAATTGGGAGTTCTTTGTGGAGTAGTTTGAAATGAAGTATATTGGTTCAGAATATAAAGCTGCTATGCATGATGCTTTTTGGAGGTTAAAGCAAGGGAACAAGACTGTAGCAGAGTATGATCGAGAATTTGAGCGCCTGAGCGCTTATCTGGATGAAGCCCAGGCTACAGAAGAGAAATTATGCCATAGGTTTGAGAGGGGTTTACATACAGAACTCAGGCAGATTATTGGAGCTCAGAAGTACCCTACCTTGAGAGCCATGGTTGAAGCTGCTATTAAGTTAGAAACTACTCAAGCAGAACAAGCTGACAGACAGTCTCGATTTCAGCAAAAAAGGAAACAGGGACAGACTAGTGGTAAAGGAGGGCAAGAAAAGAAGCAAAAGGGTTTTCAAGCACCTCAGGGCCGGTCACCCATATCAGCAAGCAGAGGTCAGGGTAATGTATCCCGTGGTAGAGGTTCAACAACAGGTACACCTCAGGATTTAGGCAGTGGAATAGCAGTAGCTTGTGAGCACTATGGTAAGATACACCCAGGGGAATGTAGACTTCTGACAGGAGCCTGTTTCAGGTGTGGGTCTAAGGATCACCGAATTAAAGACTGCTCGACTATGCAGATAGCTTCAGTCACTTCTTCAGTTTTTGGTACTGGGTCTTCTACACCTAGAGGTTGAGGTAGGGGATCTGCCCCTCATACTGTAGCTTCCAGACCTGTTGGACAGGCATCTCAGGGCCAGAAAAGAACTTCGGGCCAGACTTATGCTGTTAGAGCCAGAGAAGCGGGAGATGCTCCCGACGTGATCGTAGGTAAATTTCTTCTATTATCTGATTCTATGCATGCTTTGATTGATCCCGGCTCCACACACTCCTATATTAATACTGCTTTAGCTCGGGATGAAGGGTTATAAGAGGCATGCTTGGACCAGGATATCTTGGTAAGTAATCCTCTGGGGCATAATGTGGTAGTAAATCAGGTTTATAGACAGTGTCCTATCAGTGCCCAGGGACATATCTTCCTGGAAAACTTGATTGCATTGCCCTTCCACGAGTTTGATGTGATTTTGGGGATGGATTGGCTATCTGCCCACCAAGAAAATATTGATTGCAAAAGAAAGAGGGTCACTTTAAAGCTTCAAGATGACCGGGAAATCACAGTAGTGGGTGTGAGAACTGACTTTCTATTTAATGTGATTTATGCTACAGCTGCTAAAAGACTGATTAGGAAAGGATGTGTAGCCTACATGTGTTATGCAGTGGAGGTGAAGAAAGTCGGTTCAAAGATAGCTAAAGTGCCCATTGTCAGAGAGTTTCAGGACGTGTTTCCTGATGAGCTGCCAGGTTTACCACCTAATAGGGAGGTAGAGTTCTCTATTGATGTCGCTCCGGGAACCGCCCCTATCTCCATTATTCCTTACAGAATGGCACCTGCAGAGTTGAAAGAATTGAAGATTCAGCTACAAGAATTGTTAGAAAAGGGATTTATCAGACCTAGTGTTTCTCCTTGGGGAGCGTCAGTTTTGTTTGTACGAAAGAAAGATGGTACTCTCAGGCTATGTATTGATTACAGACAGCTTAATAAGGCCACCATAAAGAATAAATATCCTCTTCCTCGTATTGAAGATTTGTTTGATCAACTTAAGGGAGCGGGTGTTTTCTCAAAGATTAATCTGAGATCGGGTTATTATTAGATGGGAGTGAAAGAAGAAGATGTGCCCAAGACTGCTTTTCGTACTAGGTATGGCCACTATGAGTTTTTAGTCGTGCCTTTTGGACTCACAAATGCACCGGCCGCCTTTATGGACCTGATGAATAGGGTTTTTCATCCTTATTTAGATCAGTTTGTGGTGGTTTTTATTGATGACGTACTTGTGTACTCCAAGACACCAGAGGAGCATGATAAGCATTTGAGAATTGTTCTGTAGACTCGAGGGAGAAGTAATTATATGCTAAGTTCAGCAAATGTGACTTCTGGTTAAATGAAGTATCTTTTCTGGGTCATGTGATATTTGCAGAAGGCATTAAAGTAGATCCTTCAAAGATTGAGGTAATTTTGCAATGGAAGCCTCCTACAAATGTTACAGAAGTGAGAAGTTTCCTAGGTTTGGCAGGGTATTATAGAAGATTCATAAAGGGATTCTCTTCTATTGCCATACCTTTAACTCGACTCCTGCAGAAAAATGCCAGATTTGTGTGGACTGATGCTTGCCAAGAGTGCTTTGATAAGCTTAAATGTATGTTGACAGAAGCTCCCATTCTTGCTCAACCCGAATCAGGTAAAGACTTTGTAGTCTACAGTGATGTTTCCAGAAATGGTTTAGATTGCGTTTTGATGTAGGAAGGCAATGTGATTGCTTATGCCTCCCGGCAACTTAAAACTTATGAGAAAAACTATCTTACTCATGATTTAGAGTTAGCAGTCATTGTTTTTGCATTAAAGATTTGGAGGCACTACTTATATGGAGAAAAATGCTATATCTACTTAGATCACAAGAGTTTGAAATATTTGCTTACCTAGAGAGAGCTCAATCTTCGACAAAGACGTTGGTTGGAACTTATTAAAGATTACGATTGCTACATCGATTACCACCCTGGGAAAGCTAATGTAGTAGCTGATGCACTTAGCAGGAAATTTATGTCAGATCTTTGAGCTATGAATGCTAGTCTGAGTTTAGCATCAGATGGAGCTTTAGTAGCTGAGTTACGAGTCAAACCTAACCTTGCATATCAAGTTAAGACTGCTCAAAAGGATGATGATCGATTAATGACTATCAAGAATAAACTTCAAAATGATTCGGTGAAAGATTACTCTTTAAGTGTGGATGGAAGCATTTATTTCAAGGAAAGGTTATGTGTTCCATATCAAGTGGAATTAAAGAAGAATATTCTGACTGAAGCTCATCATAGCAGTTATGTTATGCATCTTGAAAGTAATAAAATGTACCAGGACTTGAAAGCTTTCTATTGGTGGCCAGGCATGATGCTAGATGTGACAAAATTTGTAGTAAATGTCTGATATGTCAACAAGTAAAAGCTGAGCACCAGGTTCCTTCAGGATTGCTTCATCCTTTATTAGTACCAGAATGGAAATGGGATCAAGCAACCACGAACTTTGTGACTGGTTTGCCTCTGACTCAGAAAAAGCATGATGCTATTTGGGTGATCATTGATCGGCTTACCAAATCACACTTCTTGCCAATATGGACGGATTATCCTTTGTCAAGGCTAGCTGAAATTTATATAAATGAGATAGTGAGATTGCATGGAGTGCTGTCCTTCATTATTTCTGACAAGGATCCCAGGTTTACTTCAAGATTCTGGTAAAGTTTTCAAGATGCTTTGGGTACAAGACTTCACTTCAGTACAACTTTTCACCCTCAAACCGATGGTCAGTCAGAGCGGGTGATTTAAATTCTGGAAGACATGCTTAGGTGTTGTATCTTAGAGTTTGGTACTAGTTTGGAGAAATACTTGTCTTTAATAGAATTTTCTTATAACAATAACTTCCAGTCCAGTTTGAAAATGGCTCCTTTTAAAGCTTTATATGGTAGGAAATGCAGATCTCCTCTTTGCTGGATCGAGCTAAGTGAGAAGAAACTAGTAGGTTCTGATTTGATCCGTGACTCTAAAGAGAAAGTTCGAGTTATTAAAGGTAGACTTAAGGAAGCCATGGACCGTTAGAAATCCTATGCAGATTTGAAAAGAAGGGATATAGAATTTCAAGTTGGAGATCAAGTCTTTTTGAAAGCGTCTCCATGGAAAAAGATTATGAGATTTGGCAAAAAAGGCAAATTAAGTCCAAGATTCATTGGTCCTTATAAAGTGCTTCAACGAATAGGTCTCGTAGCTTATCGATTGAGATTACCTTCGAAATTAGAGAAGATACATGATGTTTTCCATGTATCTATGCTCCGTAGATACCGGTCGGATCCTAGCCATATGATCACAACAGAAGAAATCCAAGTAAAGGGTGACATGACCTATGAAGAGAAACCAGTGAAAATCTTAGCTAGAGAAGACCGCCAGCTCAGGAACAAGTAGATTCCACTAGTGAAGGTACTGTGGCACCACCATAATGTTGAAGAAGCTACATGGAAACCAGAAGCAACCATGAGACAATAGTATCCCTTTCTCTTCAATATAGGTGAATTTCAAGGATGGAATTTCTTTTAGTAGGGGAGAATTGTAATGGCCTCAATACCGATTTAGCTGTGAACAGTAACTTTCGATGGTAAATAAGATTATCGGGCTGTGAATAGTATTCGAAACTGAAAAATATTTTATTTAACCATCGAAAAGTATTGGTCATGGTGAGTCCGGAGTTAAAATTTGAAGTAAAATTGAGGTCAAATGGGCCTCCAAATGTTAAAAATACGAAAAAAGGTAGCGAGTCAATTTTTCTAGTAGAGAAGATAACTTGATTTTGCATAAATAATTAAAAATAGCAAATGAATTTCAAAAATTGCCATATTTTGCATTTCTTCATGAAATTTCAAGTAGAATATTTTGATATAAAGAAATGAATTTTTTGGCGATTTCGACAGTTATCGAATCGGATCGAAAATGGACTCCGATTGAGCCAAAAATTTATACACAACCTATTTTACATATTTTAAGAATGATGGAATCAAAATTGAAGTGATTTAGAGTGAGGAAGTGAGAGATTTCTAGTTGGGCTTTTGAAAAATGGAAATTGGGCCTTAAATTAAAATAGTTAGGCCCATTAGAATTGGCCCAATTTTGGCCCATTAGGAGAAGTATAAAAGGCAAAAATATCTGTGGAATTCTAGCAAATTTCACTTTCTTCTTCCGCTCCTCTTTTGGCCGAGGCACCCTCCTCCTTTTACTCTCTCAAATTTCTTCATTAATCACTCAATTTTTCTTGGAAGTCAACCATCTTAACCCTAATTTTATCCCTCTAGATGCTTAATCAAGCCTCAAACCTTTGATTCAAAGGATTAAAGCAAATAATTTCTAAGGAAAAAGCTTAAGGTATCCATTTGAGGTAAATGAAAACCTTGAGTTTAATTTGATTTCTTGGTATCTAAAGATGTATTAGGGTGTCTAGAGCTCATTTATGTAATTATTTTGAGCAAATAAAGTCAAAAAAATAAAGTTTCTAATGGTGATAAATTTGGCCATGGTAGGAAACAAAGGGGACTTTCAAGCTTCCAAGGATAAAGGTAAGGAAAAGGAGGGTTAGGCAAGCCAAAGCTAGGAGAAAAGGTTAGTGACCATTAAATCCTACTATTTTCCTAAGTTTTCCATGAATTTTCCTTTATGTAATTAGGGAAAATCTTGATATATATGTGTAAAATTTAAATTGATGTTATATGGATGTAATTAGGCTTTAATTATGTATGTTAGAAAGCTTAAATGACTTTTTAAATGATTATATGTTAGGATTCTCTTAGTGGCCGAATTGGATTTTTAAGAAAAATAATGTGTATTTTAAGTTTTTTATGAAATTAAGTTTTTAAATGGTACTAGAAATAAAATAAAATATATATGAATTTTTATAGAATTTATAGAAATTATTAGAATATTTTTGAGATAAACTTTTGATTATGTAAATAATGAAAATATGAAATTAGTAGAAATTATGGCATAATTTAGTGAGAAAATGATCTATTATGAAGAAATATGACGTAGTAATTCACAAAGTGTGTAAAAAGTTCGAATCAAAATTTAAGCATAATGAAAAGTAATGAAAATATTAAGAAAATGTGAAATTTTGAATAAAAAGAAATGAAAAGGTGAATTATGGTGAGATAATTCACAATTTGTGTAAAAGGGTTTGAAAAACTTGATTGTCAATGAAAATTAAGTAAAAGAGAAATAAAAAATATGAAAAGAAAAAAAATAATGGCTTAAGTTTAATGTTTTGGTGCCCTTAGAAAATAGTATGGTAGTAAAAACTAGCTCAGGATATAATTGGCTGGCCATAGGGATATTTGTACCGCGGTGCAAGTCATGGTGACTTGCTATGCTATGGTAGGATCATTGATCTCCATAGTAATTATCTGTATCTGTTATCTGTTTTGTGGAGAAATGTTCCATTAGGGTTATTTCTCAATCTGTTGTGGTCCTATGTGGTTCACATCCCGTATATCCAGTTTGAGTATTTCTGTCGGTATTGTACTAGGGGCATTAATTGAGAAATAAAGCTAAAAGAGTGAAAAGAAGATGAAAATAAAGGTTTAAATTGAAAAAGGACTTAAATGAAAAAAATTAAAAGTTTAGGGGTAAAATGATAATTTTACCAAAGTTATGGTTTAAAGGATAAATTTGATAAAGAAATGAAAAACAAGGATAAAATGGTAATTCAGCAACCTAATGGTATAAAAATGACCTTTGTAAGCCAAAAAGGACCAAAAGTGTAATTTTGCACCAAAAATGTTAAAATAAGGTAAAATATGAAGTTTGTATGTAATTTAAGGAATTAAAACCAAAATGATGCAAAGGTAAGGGTATTTTCGTAATAATGTATTAAAAAGGGCAAAATTGTAATTATGGTATAATTTAGAGGACTTAATTGAAAAGTTAAAAAGTTAGTATAATAAGTATTAAGCAATATTATTAAAAGATAATTATGTGCATATTACAATAAAAAGGAAATTAAGAAAATTAAGAACTTTTAATTATTATGAAACCATATATGTGTATAAAATAATGTTTTAAATTAGAAAAATTTTAGGATTGTTGGTCACCACCGAGCATAATTTATGCTCAGTACGTAGGTTTTCTGTGTGCAGGTTCTGAAGGTCAAGAACAGTAATGCACAATTGGACAAAGGAGAAAGTTGAATGATTGTATTATCTTTTTGGGCATGTATATATATAAGTTTTAGTTGTGGATTTGTAAAGTGTTATGTTTAGAATTTGAATAATGTAATATGCATTAAGTAAAGAATGTTCATTAGTGTCTTTTGTGATGAGATAAATGGTTTGATGATGGTTTGTGATTGAAGAAATTATTATTTATTGTTCGTGGTGAGCTAGAGAATTAACTTCCACCTATTCTTGGTTAAACTTTTCTTAATCTTAACTCACTCAAATTAACACATAATTATAGCTTTTTCAGATTATAACCATGTATTAATCCAACTAAATCAACCTAAGAGCATGCAAATCATTACTCAACTTAAACCAATTAATTAACCAATTCTTAATCAAGTTAATAATTAATTCAATATTGAGAAAAGACAAGACTATTTTAAGAACCAAGAAATAATCAACTTGTATTAAAATTTAAGAACAAACTCAAGTCATGTCAATACAAGTCAAGGATTCAAGTATCCTTTAGCAAAAGTAAAGAAAACTACTCACAAGACATTCTTGAGAACTAAAAACAACGTTTTGGAAAAATTGTAAAAAACAACAAAAACAAAGAAAGCTTAAAACTAATTCTAAGGCTTGATGATGATGAATGATAATTCTCCCCCTTTCTTCTGTGTTTTGGACTGCTATTTATAGGCAAAAGAAGACATGGATTCCTTCTTAAACTCTGAAAACCAAAAAGGAAGTAATTTCTGCTCAAAATAGGAAGTTCGTAAATCCTTCGCGCAATTGGAGAATCAAATCACGTGGCCATGCCTCACTCTTCCTTATTCTTCACGTGGCCACGCCTCATGTGAGTCTTCTTCCACACGTGGCCACGTGATTTCTTGTGTAAGAACACACGTGGTCACGTGCTTCATATATCTTCTTCAATTTTCCCTTTCACATGGCCATGTGTTTTTACTCTTCAATTCCTTCTTTCCCTTCACATGGCCACGGCTTCTCAAGCTTATTCTTCACGTGGCCACGTGTGAATCTCTTCAAGAATTCACGTGGTCACGTTTCAGGGCTCTGGACTGGATGCCAATTTTTCTTACATCAATTCTTTAAATTTGCACTTTTGGCCCTAAACTTTGCCCTTTTTACACTTTAAACCCTTTTATGTCTAATTAACCCTGAAAATCAACCAAAACACAGAATTAACCTTAAAATCATAAATAATACAAATTAACTCTAAATTAACCTAAATAAAACCAAAACAACTAAATAATTTAACTAAAACATATTAAAAACTATATATATATTTCACACTTATCAAGGTCTATATTTGAAGTGCAGATAGGTTAAGCCAAGCATTGGGATGAAGTTGGTCGATTGTGAGGTGGTAATAATTTAAAAAGTCGATTTCAAATTGAGTAGGTGAAAGGCTAACCCTGGCTTGGAAATCAGCCCCAAAAACTACTATGTTCTTTTTTATTTTTAAATTTTTCATTGGCACGAAGGTGCTCGCTTGGAGCCTGAAGGGTGTGTTGGTTAGGAATACATAGGGTGGTGTAAAGATTGATGAGATCCTAAGTTTTAATCGCTGACCTAGTTAAGGCTACTGATCGGTGTCTAGCAAGTGTAGTAAATCAGCTTAGTAATATAGAAAAATATAATTATGATCCAAAATATCGAACCCAAAGGAAACCTATGTTTGTGTGATTTTAATTTTAAAACAAAATTTGTGTGAAGAGAAAAGAAGAGAAATCCCAAAATTGTGATAGTTGAAGATTAAAACTAAAAATAAAATAAAACAATTGAAAGAGTTGAAACAATTGAATATAAAACAAAAGCAAGCAATTAATTGAGGTAAAAATTAATATTAAAAACAACTTTCACTAAAGGACTATCCATCTTACCAATATTATCATGACTTAATCAAAAGAGAAACACAAGTGATTATGAAGAATTCATATTTATAAACCCAGATAACTTTACTCAAGATTATCATTCCAAGCATTAAAATTCTCTTATTCAGAATAATCCAACACTTAGCATAAAGATCTGAATTAAACCTCCTAGATGTCTATTAAATCCTTTCTCAAGTAATTCAACTTTCACCTATTCTTAGTCACTCCCTTCTTAATCTTAATTTACTTCAATTAACACAAAACTATATCTTATTTAGATTATAATCATGCATTAACCTAAATAAATTAACCTAAGAACATGCATATCAATGATTAACCCGAAACCAATTATTAACCAATGTTTAATCGAGTGAAAAATTAATCCTTAGCAAAATAATGATAAGACTGTGTTTAAGAACTAGAAAATAATCAAACTTGCATTAAATTGAAGCACAAGCTTAAGTCATAACAATAAAAGTTAAGGATTCAAATATCCTTTAGCAAAAGTTAAAGAAAACTACTCACTCTTCATGTTTAAAATCAAAACAAAGCTTTTAAAGAAAACAGTAAAATAACAAAGACAGAAAGCTACATAAAAACTAAAACTACTGAGCTATTGAAAACTAATGTTGATAATTGATTGATGAAAGATTGATCCTCCTTCTTTGATGCTTTAGACTCTTTTTTATAGGTAAAAATAGCAGTAGAGTCCTTCTAAAACTCCATAACCAAAGTAAGAAGTAAATTCTCTTTGATCGGGAAGTCTGGAAAATCCCTCGCTTTATGGGAAACAAAACACACGTGGCCACTTGTTGTTTCTTCTTTTGCACATGCACTGTCGCGTATCCTTTATGTTGGGATACACGAACACTGAAGATTTCTTTGCAAAGAGTGACATGGACACTCAAAGTCTTTTTGCAACACAACATACAACCACTCATTTCCCTTTGAAATAATTCACGTGGCCACTCAATTCTCCAGCAACAAATAGCACACGACCACTTGAAATTTCTTTCCTTGAAACACATGCCCACTCAAACAAGAAAGAAGGAAGATGCACAGTAACTCAAGTTTTTAAACAATGAACCACACGGTCACTCATGAACCTTCTGTACTTCACGTATATCTTCTTGCATGAACTTTCTAAATTCACAATTTTGGCCCAAATCTTCCTGGCTTTTTGAATTAAGTCATTTTCTTAACAAAATATACTTGAAAGCACCAAAACTTTAAATTAACTTCTAAAACACATAAATCAACATTTTAACTCTAAATTAACCAAAATTAAACCAAATTAACTAAATAACAACACTTAAAACATACTAAAAACTATATATAATTCACACTTATCAAATACCCCATACTTAAACCTTGCTCGCCCTCGAGTAAGTTAGAACAATCCACCTCTCAAAATAATCAAACTTTGAATAAAGAATTACGCATTTTCCACCCAAGCTTAACATTTTAACAAAAACACTTAACATAATCTCTAGATAGAATACCTTCAATCAAGACAATATAAGTTAATTTCCTTGAGTGTGCACAAGACCAAATCATTTTTAAGCATTTTATAAATCAAAACATCAATACAACTAAATAGTGAAGTGTATAATATATGAATACATATGCATATAACTGGTTTCGAGCTTGAAACTTTAGATACACCATAAGCCTCTCATTTAGCACCGAAACCCGAAGGTCATCTCCATTAAATAACTCAAAACAAACTTAAAATTACATAGGTCTTTCAAGGATTGTAATAGGGCTAAGGTTATGGTTATCAAAGAATGGATATAAGATCAACGATAAGAATAGCCACTCTAAGACAAAACAAATTTAATATTCCCATTATCAAATCAATGAATAACTTAAGCACACTTGCTTAGCTTTCATAATAAAAAATTTACCCAAGTCATATCCTTTTTCAAAGAGTCACCAATATTTTCCTTCCTTGTTCTACCCCATACTTAGATTTTTTCATAAATGCTAGCTTTCTTTTTCTCCATCTTTTATTTTATTTTATTTTATTTATTTTTTTAAGTCATATTGCTAGCACACAAATATACTCGAACAACATCAGGGTAGATACAAGGAAATTTTCTTTTTGACTTCATCAATAACTCTTGCCAAGAATCTTCTTCCTACGCCCAATAAAATATTAACTTCACATAAATCCATTTAATCATAAGTGGCCAATTCCATATGATGAGATAAAGGCTTTCTAGGTTATATGGTAAAAATTTGAGTGTAACAAGAAAACATTAATGGTACACTTTAAGCATACCCTTTTAGGCTCAACTTGGCTTCCAAAGGATAAAATTTCACAAGGGTAGGAAAAAGTTCTTTTTGAAAGCTTATCAAGAAAAATTATTGCCTAGATCATTTTTTAAGTTGCTTGAGTTGCTTAAATGTTTAGAAGGGTGATGAGAAAGATTCTAGTGCTCTAAATTTCCTTACTTCTCTACTTTATTGCATTGTTTTTTCTAAGTTTAAAAACTGATCTAAGTGCTTTAAAGAATTTGGAAACTCACAAATTATAACACCCCGAAAGTTGCACTTGACATGCATGACATGTTCTAGGGAAGAAGTAATAGTCTTAGGACAATTATTAGGGTAATCAGGGTAGAATTAGATAGTGAAAAATTGAATATATGGAAAGTTAAATATGTTTGAGCCAAGAAACTCGAGGATGGGTGACCTAGCGGACAGTTTAAACCAACATTAGAATGTGAGAATAGGTGTTAAATGGAGCGCGATGGTATGATTTGAGAGGAAATTGAGCTTGAATAAACCCTCAAATTAGACAGAGAATTTTTACCTGATACCGTAGGCTCGGTTGACCAAAAGTTTGATCAAGCCATAAAATACTCTAAAAACCTTCAAAAATTTTTCGAAGCATATAGACATGTTGTGTATGACCTAAATTATCATTTGGGATTGAAAAATAAAATTTTTGACGGTTTTAGAATTTCAGGTCCCGGACTGGCCGATTTTGCCTTCGAAGCCAGAAGTATACTGAAACAATGTCGGAATGACTTAAAATTTTAGAAATATGCTAAATATATGTAGGTGCATGTAAGAAAAAATTTCATGTTATTCTGATAAGTGGAACATTAAATTCCAGAAAAACGGTAAAAAACTGAGGTTAGGATAGATGGAGGGCTTAAAGGCTATAATTAATTAATTCAAGGACATGGAGGTCATTTGGAAGGAAGTATTAATCATATACATTCAGGGCATGGTGCCAATAAACACATAACTTAAGGAATTCATGACACATAGCTTAAAAATAAGCCATTGGATGGAATAGTGTTTGAGTGAATTTGGGCCTTAGATTTGGTGGACTTAAAGGTCATAAGAGGAGTCTGAAACGCTCTCAATTTCACTCTAGAATTCATCCATCTTCCTCTCTTTTCGCTCAAAAATCCGAACCAGCCCTATTCCTCCATTTTCACCATTTTCTCTTCTCCTCTCTCTTCTTGCACCAAATCTCAAGCCCTAATTTCACTCAAAGACACTACAAGACATCCTCTTCAACCTAGAAGCTTGATTGAATCAAAAGGAAGCTTAGAACATCAAGATAATTAGCAAGAGAAAGTAAGCCTTGGCAGGTAAGTTATGGTGTTTTGATGGTTTTTAATTAGAGGTTTTTGCATGGGGTTGTAGAGCATCCCTAGGGTGACTAGATGGTTGTGTTTAATTGCTGTAAATTGAAGTTTAAACTTATGATTTCTTTCCTCTAAAATTCGGCCAAAAGGTAAAAATCAAGAAGATAAAGGAAACAAAAAAGGAGAGGAGCAAAGAAGGCAAGCTTAGGTGATATTTAACACCATAAAGGTTAGTGGATACTCATGCTACACTCAATTTCATTTAAATTTTGGATTTCTCTCAAAATTTACTTTATGTAACTAATGAAAACTAAGAAATTATGAGAAATAAATTGATAAAACCTTATAGAATGACATAATAATATCAAAAAAGTAGGAAATTATAAAGAAAACACACATATAGGTGGAACTTCAATAGTGGCCGAATGGATGCCTTAAGTAACACCTTGAGTTATTTGATATTAATTGAGAAATTAAATATGAAATGATGAATAGGATGATGATTAAGATGTTATGATGGATTTAAAATTAATTTAGAGTGTGTACATAATAGTTACAATGTATACATAATGTTAATTATATAAGTAATATAATGATATAAGATTAGTATGCTTGTTAATTAATATGTTTATGTAAATTTCAAGTTGGGAACACGAATAGCATAAAATGGAGTAAGGAATCACATGATTTCATGAAAGACCATAAGAGGCCGAATGGAATCCTTAAAGATAATGAATAAATTCATTAAGTTTAGTCATTATTTAACATCTTTATTATGAATTTATTCATGGTATGTATGATTTTAATAAAATGATAATGTATAAGATGATACATAATAGTTAAACTTTAATAAATATAATGTAACCATAATATAAAACATAAAATACAAATGCCCTTAGTGTGCAGTGGTTGATCCAGGACCCTAGGATATAATGGCTAGCCATAGGGACCTATATATCGCGGTAAAATCATCCAGTAAATAATTGTTAAGGAATGACTACAATTTTGTGGTCACCTCACTCATACAGTCATACAAAAATTTCATACAGTCATACAGTCCTCGTCCCGTATATCCGGTTTGAGGATTTTCACTGATAACTACTAGGAAAAAATGGTAATTATGCAAGAAAACAGGACTTAATGGTAAATTTGTCATAATAGAAGTCTTAAACGGAGATAAATATGAAATAAGGTAAAAATTGAGATTAATATGTTCAAAAAGGATAAAATGGTAATTACGCAATAAACAAAGGGTAAAATGGTAAATTAGCATAAAAAGGGTGGTTAAAAGAAGTAAAAAGATTAGTGTAAGCAAAAAGGGCAAATTCGTAATTTATGAAAAATTTAGGGACTAAATTATAATTTTTCATTGAATGGGCATCATAAGGATTAAAATGGAAATTCTTCATTTAAAGTAAATTAGAAGTCAATGGTAAGTCAAACAAGTCAAAATGGAGGTCAAACAAGGCCAAATTCGACGAATTAAAAGTATAGGGACCTAAGTGAAATTTTACAATTAAGTAAGAGAATTTGTGGAAACTAACAAGAAAATTTAGTATAATAAGACTTAGGCGTTAATTTATAAGCTAAATCATTAATGGAAATTAAATTAATGAAAATAGAAAAAGGGGTGACACGGTAATTTAATAATGAATTTGTATCTTTAAATGAAATCCTATGTAGTTGTATCCACCACTAGGCAACCTGGTTGCTTAGCGCGTGATTTTGTGACTGCGTGCAGGGACAGGTACACCAAGAAATCGGAGGAAGTGGAGTTGAAGGTATGTACATGTGATGGAATGATTAAGACTGATTTTGTACTCTTTTGTATTAGCCCGTGATAGATTAAGTGGCGTATAATCTTTTGATGTGATTAAACTGCTAAGATTGTGTATGACAATATTTATGCATGTATGTGTGTGATGAGGACTTGTAAATGATTTTGTATTGTGTTGTGTTGTTGACTGTTGATCAATTATAGAAGTGCCATGAATGGGATTGAAGTTTTGGAGGTGGAGACAAGATTTGGGAGTGTAAATTTTCAATTTTACAGGTTTTGGGTAGTAAGTTTTTAAGCCGTTATGCTGTCAAAATTTAGACCTAAGGAAGGGTAAATTGGTAACACCTAATTCAAGTTGGGATAAAACGATGAAATGTGTGACGTAAATCTTTAATTTGACCGCCTAATTTTAGTATCAGTTTACAACATTAGTACGCCCTGTATGGAAGGTCATTATGTAAGTAGGGTATTACACAAATATTTATCAAGTTGAAGATTAAATTATCTAAAGATTCATCAAACAACATATTTGTTCTACTGCTAAGCAAAAGTTCTAAGCAAGCATATTCTAATATTCAAGTTCAACATGTTCATAGTTTTGAGGGAAAACTAGGGCAAACTAAGTTCTCATACAAAGAAGATGAAAAAGTGAACTACATAAGTTTCTAATATTTTTTATAAACTTAAAAAAAGAGAAACACAACAAAACAAAACAAAACAAAACACAAAACACAATAAAACTGATTCATGAATAAAAGTAAAGAAGGCTAAAAGTCAACTCTCTGAAAGTTATGCTACCCCGTCCTCAAAAATTTGCTATCCATGGCAAATGAAGGCGATCTATTCTGATGGAGGTGGAGGCGGCGGCGGATTGCGCTCCCAATATTGCTGCACAAATGTATCCACTGTGTTCTTGATGTTCAAAACAGTATCCTGCAAAGTAATCAAGTGGATCTACTGCATATCCATCCGCTGACTCAGCTGGTTAAAATGGGCTTCCCATTTTGGTGTTGCTGGCTCATTAATAGGTTGATTTTCAGCTGGTGCAGGCGGTTCTTCGTCAGGTGCATCTTGTTGCTCCTCAATCAGAATGTTATTTTCTCTCAAATATTCCTCACGAGTAGCCCAATGGCCACGTGGCCTAGGAATCAAAATTTTCATTCTTTTGAGCATTTTGTTGTCAATGCATGGTAGATCTCTTGTAAGCAGATCTCTAATGATGGGGTGTCTAACTGCATCAGCCAAAATCGTAGCAATCCAGCCAATGAAAATATTATTTACATTATCCGGCATTTTCTGCAGTTCCTTAATCCTATTAGCTACGATCAATGCTCTATTGATGAAAATGCCATCTACCATATATCGAAGGACCATGGCTTGAGAAACACTAACGGTACTTGTATTTTTTAGATTGTTGTAAACACTCTTTGTCAAAAATCAATGGATTATCCTTAATGCATGATCCTTTAAAGCATGGACTTTGCATTGACCTCCTATCCAGGGCTCATCTTACTGAGGATCTCGGATTCTCTCCTAATTATCTGCAGCGGATACAGCGGCCAATTCTACAGAGGCATCCGGTATAAATCCTAAAATTTCAGAAAACTGCTTAAAAGTCAATGAATATCCCTTCTTGCCAAACTTAAAACCCGCAGTACTCGCATCAGCATCTCCCTTAAAGTAGCATTCAAACAAATATAGGAAGTCCCATGCCATATTAGGATACACCTTAGGTTTCTTATCGATGAATTGCGTCCATCCAATGCGTTGAAGTAATGGGAGTACCTCCTCCCATAAATTTCCAGCAGGAATATTTAGGAAGTACTGGCTCAAATAAGCTGGCTAGACATATGTGCACGCGCTAAAGTAATCAAACTTATCAACCTTGGTGCGGTCCACATATGATGGAATACGTATTCCGGAGGAGCTTGCAACATCAGGATACTTGGTCCTTTTAGGTGCCACTGAAAAATTAAAAAAAAATAATGTGAGTGCAACATGACAAACCACGAACTAAAATACACCTTTTGTGCAAGAAAACTAATGGGAGATAACAATGTAAGCACACTTTGATGAAAGGAATAATGAGGAGATTACAAATGTAAAGTATATGAGTATGAATCAACATGCATGCAAGATATGTATTTAAGTAAATGTCACCATGGATAAGTCAAAAATATAGCCCAACATGTATTGATAAGGTCATGAAACAATTATGCAAGATATGAAAGAGGTGATAATTCATAAATAATGATCAAAGAGAGGTCAACCAAAAAGTTAAAAATAAGTTAAAATGAATATAAACTCATTGGGACATTTCATAGAACATGTTATGTGCACATGTTTGATCATCAAATTGAAGTTTGTAATGAAGTTCATTCTCTACCAAATTGAATCTTAAACATCTATTACATGCATATTAGGTCTACGACAAATCATATTTGCAAAAGAAACAAGCATGAAGTTTAGATCTCATGTGAAAAATGACCTACAAATATAAGTTCATAGGCTAAAATCTCAACAAATCATAGCATGCAATGTCATTGAAATAACATTAAAAAGAGTAAAGAGAGTAGTTACTTACTTGAGAGTGAAGAACCCAACAAATTTTAAAGCACAATATGTAGGTGAAGTGTGTGAATGTGAATGCCCTAGAAAAATGAAGAAGATGATGGAAAAAAAGAAAAAAAATGGAGAGAGGAGAGAAAAATATGCAAGGAGAGAAAGAGTGGTGGTCGGAGATGGTGGTGGGTGGTGGTGAGTGGCCGTGGAGGAGATTGAACTTGAAGGAGACGCGGGAGTCTGAAAGAGCAAGTGAAAGAAGTAAGAAAGAAGAAAAAAATCGTGGGGTTTTAATAGGGAGTGGTAGGCACACCCACACGCGGCCACGCACGAAGAGTGGGTGAGGATACATGGCAGTGTGAGTGTATGGCCAAAGAAAACACGTGAGCATGAGTGGATGGGGAGAAGATGCAATAGCTTCATGAGCTGGCATGCGTAAGAACAAGCCGTGGTTAGGTGCAAGTTGGCAAAGGACGATACAGTGATCGCATGCGTGGGTGAGCAGATCTAGCCAGAGAAGGACACGCGGTCATGCATAGACTTGTACCAGCTGAATAAATTTTACATGAGTGTTTCAAATAAATCTAAGTTTTCATTTGTCAAATACCTGTGCACGCCAAGTATTATTTCAACTCTATTTCCCACAACTTAACAAAAACACATAAAAGTTGTAAAATGAACAGAGGGAGAGGAGTGAAGTTTTGATTTTAGAGTCTTTGGCTAGACTATCCAAAACGCTTTTTAGTGATCTTGAAGAACCATGGTTGCCTCAGCAACCTGTTATTGTCCCATTTGATATGGTTTGAGTCGATGATCATTCACCTTATATTCACTTCCATCTTTTGGATTCTTGATTGTCACTATGCCGAATTCATTGCTGGACATGACTTGATATGGCCCGAACCACTTCGATTTCAGCTTTCCTGGAAACAAATGAAGACGACTATTATATAAAAGCACTAGCATACCAGGAACAAAATCTTTTACCCTTAAATATTTATCATGCCAACGTTTGGTCTTTTTCTTATATAGTGCTGCATTATCATATGACCATTGTTGAATTGCATAGAGTTCATTGAGCTGCAATTTCCTTCTTTCTCTTGCATTTCTCAAATCAAAGTTAAGAAATTTTGTAGCCCAATAAGCTTTATGCTCTAATTCTACTGGAAGATAACATGCTTTTCCAAAAATAATCCTATACGGGGATATGCCTATAGGGGTCTTAAATGCAGTTCGGTAGGCCCATAGAGCCTTATCTAATTTCTGAAACCAATCCTTCCTAGAACTACTAACTGTTTTTTCTAGAATTGATTTCAGCTTCCTATTAGACACCTTTACTTGTCCATTTTCTTGAAGATGTATGGGGTAGTTATCTTGTGTTTGACTCTGAATTTCCTAAGCAAGGTTTTAAATTGATGGTTGACAAAATATTTTCCTCCATCACTTATTATAGCTCTTGGTGCTCCAAACCTAGTGAAAATATTTTTCCTAATAAATTTCAGCACTATTCGGGCATCACAAGTTCTAGTGGTTGTGGCTTTGACCCATTTACTAACATAATCCATAGCGACTTAAATATATTCAAAACCAAAAGAATTAGGAAATGGTCCTATAAAATCTATTCCCCAAACATAAAAAAATTTCTACTTCAAGCACATTATTCATAGGCATTTCATCATTTTTAAAAATATTCCCAACCCGTTGACATTTATCACATATCTTAATGAAAGTTTTGACATCCTAAAATAAATTTGGCAAGAAAAACCTGATTAAAGGACCTTTTGTACAGTTCGATTGGGTCCATGGTGGCCTCCAACTTCGCCTTTATAGCACTGTTATATGATAGCTTCTTGTTTTGCTTCTGGTACACATCGTTTTAGCACTTAATCCAGGCATATTTTCATGAGGTATGGATCATCCCAAAGGTAGTGCTTGGCATCCACTTTAAGTTTTGTTCTTTATTGTCAAGTAAACTCCTTAGGTAGATATCCATCTGCCAAAAAATTAGCTATATTAGCATACCATGTAACTGAATTTTCATAAGTATAAAAAGCACAAATGTGTTCATCGGGAAATAGATCAGAAATTTCTCCCTTTTCAATGCTAGCATGATGTTAGTGTAAGCCCTAGCCCCAATACATTGTAATAAAACACTTAGTTAAAAAATGAGGCATTTGTTTTATCTTTGTATTCCCGTGCATATCAATTGATAAAACTATCCAAGAATGTCGTTTCGGTTTAAGTTATCATGTATGAGGCACATGGATTGTAAGACCTTAAAACAAATGGGACTTCATTCTAAATATCCCTAGTCAGTCATTGTTATGGGAATAACAAATGAATTAAGACTAGTATGCTCTCTCTGATATTATGAGTTCTGTCTTACGGATCATTAGGACAAGAGTGTCAATCAGAGATCATAGATATATGTTAAAGAACATGGTATCTGGATTCGATCCGCTCATGAGAACACTACATGGTACAAGTCATAAGTGTTTCTCATATGCAAGTTTTGTATCGGAGTTCTTAGACCTGAAATCTCTATGAAACTCTTTATGAATTACTGTGTACTTTGACATACACCTAACGTGCTCGTAACAGAGTGACAAGTACGGGTATGATTGGGTATGCATTGATTCATGTTAGAGAGCATGAGAGAAGTGAAGGGATTACCCCTCTCGATAAGAGAGAAAATATCACCGGCCACTTGATCAGTGAACTGAGAAGTGTATGGCCATACCGAGATGGAACAATGAGTAATCATTATTTATCTGAGAGTTCAGTGTCACTGGAATATCAAGAAAGGAATTAATATATATAAGGATGACTAGTTCCATGCCTTATATTAATTCTGATATTTAAGGGTAAGGGACTATGCAAAATTGCATTAGGTCACCAAATGCCATATGCATTTTCATTTAATTTGGATTGCTATAATATCTTGCTAGAGAATATATATAGCCTTTGAATTAATTTATTAATTCATTGCCAACATTAAATGGACCTATAGGATCGCACACAAAGCATTGGGCTTAAAATATTTAAATTAAGTATTGGACATTAATTTGGGCTTTTAATTAAAGTCAAATTAGTGTGTAATGGGTTATAAAATTGCTATTGGGCTTTGGTCCATGAGAGAGAGAAATTCAGCCCACAAGGTTTAATTTCAATTAATTAATTATCTTGTGTTAATTTAATTAATTGAGTATTAAAGCCTAAAGGATTTTAATTCAATTAATTCACTTGATAATTGGATGGTGTGGCTGAAATTCCAAGATAATATCAATGGAATTTCGGCACATGATTAATTCTTTTATTAAGTGATTTATTTGATTAATATGTCTTACATTTATCTTAGATTAAATCAAAAAGGATTATCTTGGATTAAATATATTATCTTAAGGTGTTTTAATCAATATATATTTCTTATTTTAAATAAGTGATAAAGGCTAAAATTAATTATCTTAAGGTGGTATATTTTAGCTTGATCACTTAAGAAAATAAAGGGATATATATTAAAGAAAATAAAACCCTAAAGATAAGAGATTCAATTTTGTTTTTGACGTAAATACAAAAAGCTTTTGACGTAAATCAAAAGGTATTGGCATGAAAACAAAAGGAATTGGCGTGAAATCAAAAACAATTGGCGTGAAAACAAAAGATTTGGCGTGAAAACAAAACAAAGCCAACAATTTGTTTTTGGCGTGAATTACATCCATCTCTCTCTCTTAATTTTTGGTCCAATTTTCACAAGGAGAAAGGATTGTTCCTCATTCTCTTGTGTTCTTGGGTAGTAAAAGCAACCTAAGAGAAGTACAAAATCAAATTTTGTAGCTTCAAACTATAGCCATTACACAATACCTTAAAAGAGAGCTTGCAATCTCAATTTTAAGCCGACGGTGCAATTGTGTGTGTGAGAATAGAGGGAGTGGCGTAAAAGGCTATTCCTTGGCATTGGTGATTGAGATCTAAGGCGGACAAAGTCATCTTAGTTGCTGGCCATCACCGAAATCAATATCTAAAAGGCATCTTAACTTGTAAGTTCTACAACCTAAAATTGCATGTTTTCGTTCCTAGTTTTGGAATTGTATGGTATGTATGATAAAAATTTTTGTTTTTCCGCTGTGCTATCATGATTATCATACCATGTCATATTCATAAGTGGTATCAGAGCCTAAACATGCTTATTTTAGTGCTTTAGATGCATGAAAAAATTAATTAAAAATCGTTATTTTGAAAACATGCAAATCTGAAATTTTCTGTTTTGAGTTTTTTGCATTGTTTTGGTGTAAAAACGATTTTAATTGATTAGATAGGTATTATAATTAATATAACATGTTAATATACTGTCCTAAGATGTTATTAGGACTGGTAATGGTCGGATTTAATTATTTATGCCTGATGGTACATGTTAATTATAAAACTAGGTGCTAGTTGGCATGTAAATTGCTAGTTTAACAACTAGTTTTCAAAATTAAATGTAAAAACGTTTTTGGGATGTTTGTAAGTGATTTTTGAAGATTAAATATCAGGTCTGGACATGTTTTAAATTTTTTTTTAATTCTGGTCCATGACAATTTAATTGATTAATTTTAAAATCACTTAAAACTATGTCTAGTTTGTGTTTGTTACATGTTTAATCAACATTATTTGTTTTGTTTTGATTAAAATGGTAAAAACACATTTAGATTAAAATGGTACAGAATATTAAATCAATGTTTATGAACTTATTTAGATTATTAAATGACTCATAAAATTAATTTAAATGTTTGTGCATTTTATGGCATTACATAAGCATTAAACAACTAGTTTTTGTTGTTTGTTTGTTTTTGCATGAATGCCGTGTACTATATATGTGTTCTTCATGATTTTATTTTTAATTCATGTTAGCACATATTATATGCATTTTTAATGTTTATGGGCTGTATGACATAAAATTAAAAAAATGGCAAAATTGGAAATTATACTAGAGTTGATTTATAGCACAAATCTAACTAGTTTGTGTTTTGGGCTTTTAAGAGAACTTATTCAATAAGAGGATTTAGTCCATTGGGCTTCGGCCCAGGCCCATCACGGGATCATCTCTTAAAGGTTCAAGTACACAATTTCCATTAATGGGCTTGGCTAAATTAATTCAAAATTGGACTTTGTTTTATCCATGAATGCTATGTATATTTATTTGCTAGTTTGGTGTGATGAATGGATATGCATGGTGCATTCATGGGCCCTGGGTTTTTGTAATTAAATATGGCCTGCAAGCCATTATGTTTTACTGTAAAAGTTTCATTTATTTCTTAGAATAGAATATACTTGAAGACTTTGTAAATCAAGACGAAGCCCACCGGAGTGGAGAAGCCCAACTCGAAGATTCTTATGTAATAGTATAGAATCTTAGTTGTAGGTTTTTGGGCCCATGTTTGTCACGCTTTACTTTATGCAATTATATATATATGCATGCTATGTATGGATAACAAAGCGTATGCCATGTAAGCCGTAATAAAATGAATCCCTAAAAATAGTAAGTCACAAAGTTGCCTTCCTAATTCGAAACATGTCAAGGCATCGATCATCGGTCACGTAGACTAGGAGTCCTAGATGCGCCCGATTATCTTTGTGAGGCATGGGTTGTGAATGTAGGTTGGACTTAACATGGAAAGGGATGCCCAGACCTAGGCAACTAATAAATGGGTTGTGCTATAACATCTTAAGATGTTAGCCCATTTGATCCAAGAGTCATGTACGAGACATGATTGGAGTTTTCCTACCTAAGTAACTTAACTTGTTAGGTGTACAAGCTCAGCTTGACTAATAAGTTGTTGTGAAAAGTGGATCTTGGCCCACATTAAAATCACTAACGCGAATTATTTAAAGGGATATTAATTCGGTTTGTGGGATCATAAATAAGACCTCATTTAATCTTGCTAAATTTTATTGTAGATTGAAAATGGCATCTTCAAACAACAATTTCTCATTGCGATCGGTCCTTGAAAAGGACAAATTGAACGGCACCAATTTCATAGACTGGTCTCGAAACTTAAGAATAGTTCTTAAGCAAGAGAAAAAGTCGTATGTTTTGGATGCACCCTTGCCTGAAGAACAAGGAAGAAACGCCTCTGCGGTTCAAAAGGAAACTTTTGAGACCAAGAAGAGCGACTCCAACGATGTGACCTGTCTGATGTTGGCCACTATGGTGCCTGACTTGCAAAAGCAATTTATGGACCAAGAGGCTTATGCGATCATAGTGCACCTCAAGGAGATGTTCCAAGAGCAAGCTCGTCACGAGAGGTTCGTGACAACAAAGGCCTTAATTTCTTGCAAGATGGCTGAGGGTACTCCTGTTAGTACCCATGTACTTAAGATGAAAGGGTATCTTGATACTCTTGAGAAGCTTGAGGTACTAGTGCCAAAGGAATTGGCCACTGACTTGATCTTAGGATCATTGCCTGCTGCTTATGAGCCATTTGTGATGAATTATAACATGCATGCAATGAACAAGTCAGTCACTGAGTTCATGGGATGCTTAAGAATGCTGAAGAGAACATTCGAAAGACCAATCCCGTACTAATGGTTCAAAAGGGAATTAAGAAGGGACCCGCTAAGGGAAAGGGAAAGGGAAAGGGAAAACCCAAGTCAGTTGGGAGTGCACCTCAGGCCCAATCTAAGCCCAAGGTGCCAAAACTCAAAGAGAGTGAGAGCACTTGCTTCCATTGCAACAAGATAGGGCATTGGAGGAAGAATTGCGCTCTCTTCAAGGAAGAACAAAAGAAGAATGGAGCCAAGGCATCCAGTTCTGGTATTTTTGTTGTTGAAATTAACCTTTCTATTTCTACCACTTGGGTATTGGATACCGGTTGTGGTTCTCACATTTGTTCAAATGTGCAGGGGTTAAGAAATAGGCGGTTACTTGGGAAGAATGAAGTGGACCTCCGTGTGGGGAATGGAGCACGAGTTGCTGCCATGGAGATAGGCGACTATCACCTCACTTTACCTTCCGGACTTTGTATTGTTTTGAATAATTGTTATTATGTGCCTGCTATGAGCAGAAACATTATTTCAGTTTCATGTTTGGATAATGATGAATTTGATTTTGTTATTAAAAATGGCAATGCTCATATTCGTCGCCAAGGCATTTCTTATGGCAATGCCATGTTGCAAAATGGCCTTTATATCCTTGATTTACAAAACAAAGAGTCCATATACAACATTAATACAAAGAGGGTTAAATCAAACGAATTGAACCCTACTTACTTCTGGCATTATCGCTTAGGACATGCAAACGAAAAATGCATTTCAAGACTCCACAAAACTGGAGTGCTTGGGTCATTCGACTTAGAGTCTTATGATACATGCGAGCCATGTTTGCATGGAAAAATGACAAAGAGTCCTTTTAATAAAAAAGGCGAGAGGACTAATGGCTTATTGGAACTAATACATACCGATGTATGTGGACCTTTAAGCACACATGCTAGAGGTGATTTTAGTTACTTCGTGACATTCATAGATGACTTCAGTAGATATGGCTATGTCTATCTAATGAAGTACAAGTCTGAAAATTTTGAGAAATTCAAAGAGTTTGAGAATGAAGTAGAAAACCAACTTGGCAAAAGTATAAAAGCCATTCGATCAGATCGAGGTGGCGAATACTTAAGCCAAGAGTTTGACAGTCATCTAAAGGAGTGTGGTATTATTTCACAGCTCACTCCTCCTGGAACACCTCAATGGAATGGTGTATCCGAAAGGAGAAATCGAACTCTGTTAGACATGGTTCGATCTATGATGAGTCAAACTAATCTTCCTATCTCTTTTTGGGGTTATGCATTAGAAACTGCTGCGTTTCTATTGAACCGTACTCCAACTAAAGCAGTTGAAAAGACACCGTAGGAGGTATGGACTGGGAAAGAACCCAATATGTCTTTTCTCAGGATTTGGGGCTGTGAAGCACATGTTAAGAAATTAACATCTGACAAACTAGAGCCCAAATCGACTGTCTGCTTGTTTGTGGATTATCCTAAAGAAACAAAGGGATACTACTTTTACTCACAAGCCGAGAACAAAGTATTTGTTGCTCGCAAGGCTGTTTTCTTGGAAAAGGAGTTCCTTCTCAAGAAAGACAGTGGGAGTAAAGTAGAACTTGGAGAAATTCAAGCACCACAAACTCCTATAGAGGATGGTTTGGAAATGGGATCAAGTTCACAACCAGTTGTGGAACAAGAACCCATTACACAAGAACCTAGAAGGTCCAGTAGGGTACGTCAGGAGATTGAGAGATATGGATTTCTAATCACTGACAGTGACACTATTGAGTTAGTAGATCGTGAGGATCCTACTACCTACCGAAAAGCTATTGAAAGCCCAGACTCGGATAATTGGCTAGAAGCCATGAAATCCGAGATGCAATCAATGTACGATAACCAGGTTTGGACCTTGGTTGATCCACCAGAAGGTGCTAAGGTAATTGAATGCAAGTGGTTATTCAAACTAAAAGCTGATAAGACCTACAAAGGTAGACTAGTAGCAAAAGATTTTTGACAAACTCATGGTATAGACTATGACGAGACCTTTTCGCCTGTAGTCATGCTCAAGTCCATTAGGATCTTGCTTGCCATAGCTGCATATCATGATTATGAGATATGGCAAATGGATGTCAAAACTGCTTTCCTTAACGAAAATTTACTTGAGGATGTGTATATGACACAACCTGAAGGTTTTGTCAACCCCAAGCATCCTAAGAAGGTATGCAAGCTTCAAAAATCCATTTATGGATTAAAGCAAGCATCCCGAAGTTGGAATCTTCATTTTGATGAGGCAGTCAAAGAATTTGACTTCATCAAGAACGAAGATGAGCCTTGTGTGTACAAGAAGGTTAGTGGGAGCATAGTAGTATTTCTGTTCCTATATGTGGACGACATCCTTCTCATTGGGAATGATATTCCAACATTGCAAAAGGTTAAGCAATGGTTGGGAAAATGTTTCTCAATGAAAGACTTAGGTGAAGCCGAGACAATACTTGGTATTCGAATCTATAGAGATAGATCGAATCGGCTTTTGGGACTAAGTCAAGAAAAGTACATAGACAAAGTACTAAAGCATTTTAGTATGGGAGACTCAAAGAAAGGGTACATACCTTTGGCTTTGGGAGTTCCTTTGACTAAAGAACAGTGCCCTAAAACCAAAGAGGAAAGGGACGACATGAGTAGAATCCCATATGCATCTGCTATTGGATCTATCATGTACGCTATGTTATGTACTAGATTGGATGTTGCTCATACACTGAGTATAACAAGTAGGTTTCAGCAAGACCCTGGTGAGAAGCACTGGTCTGCTGTAAAAGGGATTCTGAAGTACCTGCGAAGGACTAAGGATCACTTCTTGGTGTATGGTGGTCAAGAAGAGCTCGTCATACAAGGTTATGCCGATGCTGCTTTTCAGACCAGCACTCAGGATTCTAGATCGCAATCTGGATTTATTTTTGTTTTGAACGGTGGTGCTGTCAGCTGGAGAAGCTCGAAGCAAGAAACCGTTGCCGACTCAACTACAGAATCTGAGTATATTGCAGCAAGTGAGGCTGCAAAAGAGGCTGTTTGGATTAAAAATTTCATTAATGGATTAGGAGTGGTCCCAAGCATCCTAGATCCATTAGAAATTTTCTGTGACAATAACGGGGCCATCGCACAGGCCAAGGAGCCCCGATCACACCAGAAATCCAAACACATACTCAGGAGGTACCACCTGATCAGAGAAATCATTGATCGTGGGGACGTCAAGGTTAGCAAGATAGCAAGTAAAGACAATGTAGCAGATCCTTTGACGAAACAGTTACGTCCAAATCTGCACGAAGCTCATTTGAGAGCGTTTGGTCTTAGGGCTATGCCCAATTGGGACTAGTGCTAGTGGGAGATTGTTAGTGTAAGCCCTAGCCCCAATACATTGTAATAAAACACTTAGTTAATAAAATGAGGCATTTGTTTTATCTTTGTATTCCCGTGCATATCAATTGATAAAACTATCCAAGAATGTCGTTTCGGTTTAAGTTATCATGTATGAGGCACATGGATTGTAAGACCTTGAAACAAATGGGACTTCATTCTAAATATCCCTAGTCAGTCATTGTTATGGGAATAACAAATGAATTAAGACTAGTATGCTCTCTCTGATATTATGAGTTCTGTCTTACGGATCATTAGGACAAGAGTGTCAATCAGAGATCATAGATACATGTTAAAGAACATGGTATCTGGATTCGATCCGCTCATGAGAACACTACATGGTACAAGTCATAAGTGTATCTCATATGCAAGTTTTGTATCGGAGTTCTTAGACCTGAAATCTCTATGAAACTCTTTATGAATTACTGTGTACTTTGACATACACCTAACGTGCTCGTAACAGAGTGACAAGTATGGGTATGATTGGGTATGCATTGATTCATGTTAGAGAGCATGAGAGAAGTGAAGGGATTACCCCTCTCGATAAGAGAGAAAATATCACCGGCCACTTGATCAGTGAACTGAGAAGTGTATGGCCATACCGAGATGGAATAATGAGTAATCATTATTTATCTGAGAGTTCAGTGTCACTGGAATATCAAGAAAGGAATTAATATATATAAGGATGACTAGTTCCATGCCTTATATTAATTCTGATATTTAAGGGTAAGGGACTATGCAAAATTGCATTAGGTCACCAAATGCCATATGCATTTTCATTTAATTTGGATTGCTATAATATCTTGCTAGAGAATATATATAGCCTTTGAATTAATTTATTAATTCGTTGCCAATATTAAATGAACCTATAGGATCGCACACAAAGCATTGGGCTTAAAATATTTAAATTAGGTATTGGACATTAATTTGGGCTTTTAATTAGTCAAATTAGTGTGTGTAATGGGTTATAAAATTGCTATTGGGCTTTGGTCCATGAGAGAGAGAAATTCAGCCCACAAGGTTTAATTTCAATTAATTAATTATCTTGTGTTAATTTAATTAATTGAGTATTAAAGCCTAAAGGATTTTAATTAAATTAATTCACTTGATAATTGGATGGTGTGGCTGAAATTCCAAGATAATATCAATGGAATTTCGGCACATGATTAATTCTTTTATTAAGTGATTTATTTGATTAATATGTCTTACATTTATCTTAGATTAAATCAAAAAGGATTATCTTGGATTAAATGTATTATCTTAAGGTGTTTTAATCAATATATATTTCTTATTTTAAATAAGTGATAAAGGCTAAAATTAATTATCTTAAGGTGGTATATTTTAGCTTGATCACTTAAGAAAATAAAGGGATATATATTAAAGAAAATAAAACCCTAAAGATAAGAGATTCAATTTTGTTTTTGACGTAAATACAAAAAGATTTTGACGTAAATCAAAAGGTATTGGCGTGAAAACAAAAGGAATTGGCGTGAAATCAAAAACAATTGGCGTGAAAACAAAAGGATTTGGCGTGAAAACAAAACAAAGCCAACAATTTATTTTTGGCATGAATTACATCCATCTCTCTTTCTTAATTTTTGGTCCAATTTCCTACAAATTGAATAAGGCATCAAGTTAATAGTAGCACCCAAATCACATGAAGCATGTCCAATAAAATTTCCTCCTAATTCACAAGGCAATGTAAAACTACCAGGATCTTCTAATTTTTTAGGAATTTTGTTTGATAATATAGTATTATAATTACTGGATAATTAAATCGTTCTGATGCCTTCTAGCTTTTTTTTATTAGTGCAAAGTTCGTTCATAAATTTAGCATATTTAGGCATGTGTAATAAAGCTTCAGCAAATGGTAGATTTATATGTAGCTTCTTATACATGTCTAAAAATCTACTTAATTGTTCATTTTGCTTTTTTTTTTCTAGCTAGCACAGGAAAAGGTAATTGAGATTCATTAAGCACAGTAGAAATAAGTTTTTCTTTATCTTTATCCTTCTCAACCGTAGGAGGCACTTTCTCAACATTTTCAGAGTTAGGAATACTTACCTCCGTTGTTGGTTCCACTATTGGGAAAGAATTCTTACCAATCTCAGTCTTTTCTAACTCCTTTCCACTCCTTAGGGTGATTGCTTTAGCTTCCTCCTTTGGATTTCGGTCAACATTTGATGGAAAAATTCCTTAAGTTCAGTTGGATAATGAAGTAGTAAGTTGACCCATTTGGTTTTCTAGATTCCTAATGGATGCCTCTTGGTTCCTCATTTGTGATTTCCATCTAGCATCTTGACTAGCCAATATTGCATTTTGGAAAGCCATAAAATTTGCAATCATCTCTTCTATGTTGGATTTCTTCTCTTGTGGAGGGAGAGGTTGAGACTTTTAAAAACTGAATGGTTGATGGTATGATTGTGATAGGTATTGGTTTGGGTATTATGGTGGAGCTTGATTTTGGTATGGGGGATGGTTATTTGAAGGTTTATTATGGTTAAAAGGAGGTCTAGGATGAGGGTTAGAAGAAGAAGTTTGATTACCTTCTCTCCATTAAAAATTTGGATGGTTTCTCCATCTCGGGTTGTAGGTATTGCTATAAGGGTTCAAGGCATTCACTTCTTCTATCATTCCTTCATTATTCTTCATTCCTGGAGATCTTTAAATTCCTGCATAAGCATCTTCATTAGATAACATGGAAATATTCTTAACTTTAAGCTCATTTATTTCTCTTAAATGTTCTTTTCTCATTAATTCCATTTGAGCTTTTAATATAGCTACTTCATCAATATTATGAACTCCCTATTTTTTTGGGTTGTTCTAGAGGTTGCCCATTGAGCATCATTGGTAGCCATCTCATCAAGAAGCAGAAATGCATCTTTCAAAATTTGATTTATAAAGCTACCGTTGGAGGCTGCATCCAACAAAGATCTTGTTGAATTATTGGCACCTGCATAAAAAATATGCATTAGTTGATAAACAGGAAACTCATGATGAGGACAGCTCTTTAAAAGTCTCCTAAATCTTTCCTATGCTTCATGAAATGGCTCCTTATAAAATTGCTAGAAATCATTGATTTATTTTCTAATGAGGGTTATTTTGGTGGGTGGGAAAAATTTACAAATGAATTTTTCTTGCATTTGCTGCCAAGAATGGATGGATTGATTAGGTAGCATTTGTAGCCAATCCCTAGATTTTCCTATAAGGGTGAATGGAAAAAGTTTCAGCCTAATTGTATCAGTCAATACATTAAAAATTTTTACAGTGTCCTAAGTTCTAAGAACAAATCTAAGTGTTATGCAGAATCCTCTATGTCCGACCCTGAAAATTGGTTTCTTTGTACCATCGTGATGGTAGCAGATTTAATCTCAAAAGGCTGGTGGTGAGGAATCCTAATGGTTTTATGTTCTTTACCACCACCTAGGATCGAAGAGCAAGACATGCCTCATCAAGCTCCCGGGCCAAAAACTTGATCGGTGTATAGAAAGTGTACTAGATTGACTTAGTAATATAGAAAAATATAATAATGACTCAAAATATCGAACCCAAAGTAAACCTGTGTTTGCGTGAATTTAATTTTAAAATAGAATTTGTGTGAAGAGGAAAGAAAAGAAATCCCAAAATTGTGATAGTTGAAGAGTAAAACTAAAAAAAAGAATTTTAAAACTAAAAATAAAATAAAACAATTGAAAGAGATGAAACAATTGAATATAAAACAAAAGCAAGTAATTAATTGAGGTAAAAATCAATATTAAAAATAATTTTCACTAAAGGACTATCCACCTTAACCAATATTATCATGACTTAATCAAAAGAGAAACATAAGTGATTATGAAGAATTCAGATTTATAAACCCAGATAACTTTACTCAAGATTATCATTCCAAGCATTAAAATTCTCTTATTCAAAACAATCCAACACTTAGCATAAAGATCTGAATTAAACCTCTTAGATGTCTATTAAATCCTTTCTTAAGTAATTCAACTTTTACCTATTCTTAGTTACTCCCTTTTTAGTCTAAACTTACTTCAATTAATACAAAACTATATCTTATTCAGATTATAATCATGCATTAACCTAAATAAATTAACCTAAGAACATGCATATCAATAATCAACCCAAAACCAATTATTAACCAATGTTTAATCGAGTGAACAATTAATGTGTTTAAGAACTAATAAATAATCAAACTTGTACTAAATTGAAGCACAAGTTTAAGTCATAACAATAAAAGTTAAGGATTAAAATATCCTTTACCAAAAGTAAAAAAAAAATACTCACTTTTCAAGTTTAAAATCAAAACAAAGCTTTTAAAGAAAACAGTAAAATAACAAAGACAGAAAGCTACATAAAAACTAAAACTACCGAGCCATTGAAAACTAATATTGATAATTGATTGATGAATGATTGATCCTCCTTCTTTGATGCTTTAGACGCCTTTTTGTAGGCAAAAATAGTAATAGAGTCCTTCTAAAACTCCATAACCAAAGTAGGAAGTAAATTCTCCTTGATCGGGAATTTTGGAAAATCCTTCGCTTTATGGGAAACAAAACACACGTGGCCACTTATTTTTTCTTATTTTGAACATGCACTGCCGTGTATCCTTTATGTTAGGATAACGGCCACTCATGATTTCTTTGCAAAGAGTCATATGGCCACTCAAAGTCTTTTTGCAACACAACACATGACCACTCATTTCCTTTTGAAATAATTCATGTGGCCACTCAATTCTCTAGCAACAAATAGCACACGACGACTTGAAATTTCTTTCCTTGAGACACAAGCCCACTCAAACAAGAAAGAAGGAAGATGCACGGTCACTCAAGTTTTTAAATAATGAACCATACGCCACTCACGGACCTTCTGTACTTAACGTATATCTTTTTGCGTGAACTTCCTAAATTCATAGTTTTGGCCCACATCTTCCTGACTTTTTGCAATTAAGTCCTTTTCTTAACAAAATATTTCTGAAAAGCACCAAAACTTTAAATTAACTTTTAAAACACAAAAATCAACATTTTAACTCTAAATTAACCAAAATTAAACCAAATTAACTAAATAAAAACACTTAAAATATACTAAAAACTATATAAAATTCACACTTATCAGCTACTCTAGGGTTGGCTTTTAGAGCTCATTTTCTTGGGCGAGATGGGTTTTGTACAGGAGCTCGAAAATATATGTCTTGGAGATCAACACCTAGGGAGGTGTCTAAAATGGAAGTGGTTGGTGTTGCTATATCAACTAGGCCATTTATCCTAAACTCATTGGAACCCTCAGACTCGCTCATTTTATAAAGCTAAAAACAAAAAAGGTGCAAAAAAGGAAAAAAAAGGAAAGATTCAAGTTACTAACCTAGGAAGATGGAAGGTAGAATGTGGATAAAGGGATGATGAAGGTAGATGAACGTGAAAGAAGGAAAAATGATGTGAAAATAGCAAAAGTTGAAAATTAGAAGTGCTTTTATAAGAGGATAGTACTAGTGGTAGAGAAATATGTGTACGGTTGGGATGTGCCAGGAATTAAAGAGATCTTATGGCATTTCTGGCAGAGTGAAGGGCTCGAGGTACAATTATGTATGTAGCTAGTAATGTGTGCTTTGAGGCCTTTGGAGTTATTAAAGTTGTCAAGATCGAAGAGGCACCTTATGTCGCTCAGTTGTCAGGTGTCAATTTCTTAACAATAGCTTGGTTTAATTGATATAAATGTCCCACACCTCAGGAGGGACTTATGATAACTAGATATGGAAATCGAAGCCTATTGGATAGTTCGAATTTCCTTGATCTGGATAGTTTAGATCCGAAATAGGGTGTCATTTTAATCGATTTCAAGTAGCCACACAACTTAGCCTGTTGTGGACCATTATAATGCCTACCTTGGAAGTTATAGTTAGTTTCCTGATCCAATTGTCTGCCTTCCTCAATAGAAATTCCATGAGCATAGGGATTCCTAGCTAGAGAAGGATTCTTGCCCCTATAAATAAGCAGAATGTCAGGTACTTTGGCTCTTTGAGTTTTTTTTTATCAAAAAATACTTCTTTGAACCTTTTCTGACTTGACCATCGGAGTGTCCCCACGCCAAACCCCGCTGGATTTTCTTTGTTTTTAGGTACCATTGCAGCAGTTTGTTATCAATGGCAAATTCGATAGCAGCTAGGTAAATTCGAACTATGATCAGATATAGAGATCACTTAGAAATCTCTAAAATCTAACTATCAAAGGCAAAGAAAATACCATTTTTAACTGAGAGAATTTTTAGTAAATGAAGGGAATTCTTGAAAGTTATATATAGAAACATAAATATGCAAGACACTCTTTCTTTATATATACATATATATATTTTAAATTAAAATCCCTACTTTTGTTGAATTTAAATAATATTAATATTTATGTTTTGTGGAATTCTTGATTGGTTGGCTCTTGATGGATTTGAGGAAGGGGGCTCTCGAATTTCTCCTACTTTTGTGGAATTTAATAATATTAAAAAAACATTGTAACTTAGAGATATTACTATCCTAGATTCCCTCTTAGCAACAAGATCGGATAAATTTGAGATGCGAATGAAGAAAGACGATGGAAATGAAAAATAAAATAAAAATAATTATTTATTTTAACGTTACTTAACACATATTTTTTTATTTTAGTGTTACTTAAACACATATTGGTCATTCATTTGTGTAAAATACATGTTAACCGCACATGTTTTCCACAATTTTAATTTAGTCTATGTCCCGTGCCCGTAGGAAGTTAAAAACAATAAGTTTAAAAGTTTTGAGTACATAATGTCTTTTTTTCCAATTTTCGGAAAAGATAATGGATTAAGCCTTTTTAATTTGATGATTTTCAAATATATATAGTGAGAGTGTTAACGTTTCTTTGTACAGTTATAAGTGAGGGTTGGAATGGTAGTTTATTAAAGTATTGGTCTATAATTAGTTGATAATACTTATATTGTTACCTCCTAAGCCTTATGTTCCTAGTCCAAAGCCCAAATTGGACTCAGTCCCAAGCCTACAATCCGATCAGACTAAGGGACACAAGGAGACACAATCGTTACATCTTTCAATTAAAATGACCAGCTTGACAGAGTTCCATCCTGTCATGCCATCTAACACAAGCCGCCCACCTTTCATAGTCGGTATATCAACAATGTCAGACTACCACCTACCTGTCATAGTTGGTATATCAACTATATCAGACTACCAAGAGGCATTCAAATGCCTCGATACCTAGTACTAAACATACACTATAAATAGATTTACTCTTGAAGGCTTCAGGTAATGCCATTTGAGACCTTCTCATGCTATAATTTCTCTTTCTAAGAGTCTACTAACTTAAGCATCAGAGTGTTTATCCTAATTCGATAGAGCGCTCTTTCTTACAGGTCTCATTTAGCAAGCTAATCCGATCGAATTCTCTACTCTTTCCCTCTTATTCTCTCTTTGGACATTCTCTATAATATTATTTGGTGCTTTCATTGAGAGCAATGAGAGATTCACAAAGACAATCCAGGCATTCAAGATCCAAAGCTAAAGATCACTTTGATGATGATCACAAAAGACCTAGGTCCACTTCAAGGAAAGAAGATATAAATAGGACCCCTCCTAGATCCCCTACTTGTAAAAACCTCATAAGGGTATTTAATGAGGCTCAGCCTAAATTTACCCCTATTTGAAAATAATCCTTAAAGAATTTGGTAAGAGGATCATGAGTTTTGTTCAAAAGGGCAAGCAACCTGAAATCTCTATAAGAGAATCAGAAGGTGAAGGTGCAAGAAGGGCTATGAGAAGATGTAGGAACATAGGGTTGCAAATCAGGGAGACTAATAAAGAGCTTAGGTCTGGCATGTGATCCGAGGTACGAGAAGTTGATATAAGGGACAAGGGAAAAAGGAAAGTATCGTCAATAGGCAAGAGCTATTCCTCAAAAAATGATCCAACCTATACCCCAAAGAGATCTCCCTTACCCTTCACTAACTTGGGAGATGATTTGGGATACATGTGCACTCCTATGAGAAGGCTGACCAAAAAAAGCAAAAAGGAGGGCAATGACCCTATAAGTGATCGGAACGAGAAGTGGTTCCTGCAACAAATAAAAAATTCGGTCTGGCACATCTTAAAAAGTAGATATTCAATGGCAGTATTATTTCACCGTTCAATCAGGAAATCCGAGAGGCCGAGCTTCTAAACAAAGTTAAAGAGATCAAAATGCCCAGGTACACTGATAAATTTGACCCTAAATGCCTATTTTCAAATATTTAACACAAATGCAGATGTATTCATTTGATGTTTGAATTTTTTATCAAGTATTTCCCATAAAATTAGTAGGCGACGCTTTGGATTGGTTATATGATCTCCCTCTGGAATTAACCCATTGCTTTAGGCAGCTTCACAATCTATTCACCATAAGGTTCATTGTACAGATTCAAACTCTTAAGACTCTTAATTATCTGTGTAACCTAGAACAGGGGCTAGATAAAACCTTGAGGAGCTATATTGACAAATTCCAGAGCTTAGCCTCTAAAATAAAGAATTTACATCCCGAGGTACCCATAAATGCCCTAGCATGAAGCATAACGAGCATCCAACTATATTAATCCCTCACTACTCGACCTTAATAGATTTTGACGACCTGATGGATAGGGTTAATCAATACATTTAGCTACACAATGCTTTGAGACCTAAAGGGCACATGAACTCAATATTTGAAAGGATGTAGCCTTATGGATAGGGATATATGAAAGGGAAAAGACCTCAACGGGCAAGTGTATTGAGGAACTAAGGGAAAAAGAAAGAAATCGGTCACGTTAGGTCTGATCACCATGTTAATAATTCGGCCAAAACCTATACTTCACTCAATTTTTCTCCTCCTAAGGTCCTAGTATGGATCAAAAAGAAGCATAAAAAATGAATTGGTTGAAGAAAATGTCTAACCAAATGTATGCTTGAAGAGATAAAAGCAAGTATTGCGAGTTTTATAGGGACGTCGGCCTCACCACATATTATTATAATGCCCTGAAGGAAGAAATTGAGAGACTTGTATAGAAAGGATCACTAAAATATTTGTGGGATCAATGCCAAGAGACTCGTACAAACCACCACCTCAAAATAAAGGCAGATTGAATTCTAATAATGATAAGGAAAGGAGAAAGCCTAAAGATGTCGGTCAGCAAAGGCAAAGGCTAAGAGTCATTAACATGATTACAAGTGGCTCATCTTATGGAGAAGATTTTTCAAAAAGGAAAAAAGGTAAGTGTGTATACTTCTCAGCAAAATTCGAGAAGTCACCATCAGTTTCTATCTCCTTTGAAGATGTTGGCAACTTAAAATTCCTGCATAAATATGCCCTAGTAGTGTAAGCTCTAATTAGTAATTTCCTTATCAAAAGAATCCTTGTAGACAATGAAAGCACAATGAATGTCCTCACCTTAGATGTATACACGAAAATGATTATGCCGATCAAAGAGCTAAAGCCTATTACCAGCTCATTGATCCGACTTGGCAATGCCACTGTCTCGGTGGTTGGATTAGTAGAACTCTTCGTACGGCTAGGAGACGGAGTAGTGGCCTGTATATGCAAGACTTTGTTCATGGTAATAGACATGAAGTTTGCATACAATGCCATTTTTAGAAAACCATTGTTATTCCAGAGTAAACCTTTCACCAGGATAGGATACATGTTGATGAAAAGTCCCACAAAAAATGGAGTGGCAATCTTAGGAAGCTTACGTTGCCATGGTGTAGCGAGTGAAATAAGCTTATATAGTACAACCTAAGTTAGAAAGTGAAGAGGAGGCTGACCGGTCCAAAATAAATTTTGAAGGTGATCTCATCACCAAATTATTGTTCAAGAAGAATAAGGTGAAAATTGGATGAAGCATGTCCGAATAAGTAGAGGAAGGAGTAATGTAAGTGCTGATGATCAACCAGGCTTCTTTCGCTTGAAATATAGAAGATATCTTGGGCATAGATCCAAAGGTGTGTAGACACCGTGACCCGAGCCAGCCTAGATTAGGGTTACCCAATGATAAAGAAACAATATATCACTGACAGCAGGTCTAGATCTCGAAGCTCCGATCATGGGTTTGTCATTTCTCTTAAAGATTTTTACGATTCTCCAAATACTTCTAACATTTTTTATTGTTTTAAAAGATAGGCAAAACCCTATTTCTAGACTAACAGTGGTGACATATGGTCATTTGTCACTTGATGGGCAACTATCTGTGGGTTTTTACCTTCGGAACAGTGTAAATCAAGGGGCTTTTTGGGAAATTTAAGGTCTAGTGATGAGGGGCGACTGTCCCTCACTCATAGACACCCGTCTTTGGGTCGAAGCCCAAAAGTTACCACATTTTCCTTGAATTTCAAAAGGGGGAAAGTTTTGGATAAAGATCAGGTCCAAATTTTGGGGCTTTATCTCCTAATCTAGCGATTTTTGAGTTGGGATTGAATTAAAACAATCTTTTAGGTATATAAACAAAAATTTAGGGTTTTGAAAAAGAGAGAAATCATTATTCTTTGAGAGAAAACCATTAGAGAAAAAAATTCAATTTCTTTCTCTCTCTAAAAAGGTTTATGCCTTTGAAATCTTCTTAATTCACATCATACAAATTTCATACTTCTTTTTAAAGAATCAAAGACAGTAATTTGGAGCTGAGATCTGGACCTCAGAAACCACAAAGTCAGAATATCTCTTGAGGCTAACATTCTAGGCTTATTTATATTTTCTCTCTCTACAGTTTATTCACCTAAAATTTATGATTATTTGGATGTTAAATTGATTCATTTTGACTGTTTAAACTAAAAATTATGCGTGCTCTATTAAAGTATGATTTGTTTGTGGTTTGTGTGATGTATTAGAGGCATGATGATCAAAAGAGATTCCTCTATTATCATTTTGAAGTTTTTCTTTTTAACATATGTATGTGTGGTGCAGTTCCTTAATTTTAATGCAATATGATGTATGTTTTGTTGTTTTAATGTGTTTTTGGCATGACTTATGTTTAATTATTGCATATTTAGGACTAAGGTATTTGTTTAGGCCATTTTTTGCAATTTTTCGCACTCTGCAAAATTTATATTCTATTTAAGAGATGACAGACGAGAAGAAGGTGCGAGGGACGACCGTCCCTAAACTGAAAGACGAGACATCCTCCTGCCTTCCTCCTAGCTGTCCCTCACTCCATAGCCAACCATCCCTCAGTTCCTTTTGGCCATCCCAAGGGTATTTTTTAGGTTTTTTTCATACATCTTAGGGTTTTTTCCATGTCTTTTATTATAATAATTGTTTTATGAAGCATTTATGCAATATTTTGGTGAGTTTTGTTACTATAATTAGCTTTGTTTGTGTATATAAATTATGCAAATTTTATCATCAATGCTAACTAATTTGTTCGTTTAATCTTTTCGAGCAATTTATATGTTTATGGCCTTGAAGGAAATATAGTATTTGCTTAGGAAGTTGTGCTTCTGTTCCGGCCATTCTTTTTATTTGGGTTACTTCAATTTTATTTTGTTTGATTATTATGTTGTTATTTATTTATTTATTTTCTTTGTATTTTATTATTTTTTTGGATGTATTTATTTTTTGGGATTTAATATGTAGTAATAAATGATTTATGCACATTAAATGATAAAATTTCATTTAAATCATTTTTACTAATTAATTGGATTTTATTTAATAAATATGGACTAATGTCCACTTTTTTAACCAAAATTCACACAATATAATAAAAGCCTTTTTTGTAAAACATGCATGAAAGAACCAATATTCCTAACCTAAATGAATGCCTCGATTTATGTATCTATATTTATTTGTACTTTGGTGTTTGGATGATTTTCTTATGTAATAATTTTTAAGTAGGATTTTATTTCAAGTATTTATTTATTTATTTCGTTGTTTGATTGGAATGTTTACTTAAATTCTATTGCTTGCATCATATGAAAAAGGAAAGGGGATTAATTTTAAAACTCAATTATAAAACAACACCTAATCAAGATGCCTAATAATAGGGATGTTCCGAACACCAATATCTATTTGGATATCAAGAAAAGGTCGAGATTCAATTCCCAACGTTCTGTTGGGTGGCGACTCTATGACACTTACCTCTTTGAGCTGACTAATAGATACCATCATGAGTTGACCATCAACAATAATTAGAGTTCGGTCCTCCTTATTGTGAAGCAGCCAGTTTATGATAAAAAATGAGGCCCCTCCGATCTCTAGCCCTAAAAGCGAGCCTTCGAAGATAAACCCAAAACAGATGGGTGGGCTCCAGTGCGAGTCATAATGCTGACTCAATTGGGAACCAAAGAGACCTTGCTCTGAAAAGCATCTTATTTAAGTTATTTATAATTGCATTTTGTTATTAATCCTATCTCCTTTCTAAATTGCATTCTTTGCATATGTCTTAGAGATTTAAAATTAAATTAGTTATCCCTTTTTAGCCCTAGTGTTATCCTGAAGCACGCCTTACATTCACTCAATGTAGGGAGGTACTAAGGAGACCCACCGGCCCAAGTCAAGTACTAAATGGTATATAAAATGGCGATCCATTGGTCGTTATGCTCGTGATGAGCAAAACCTATTGTAGGGACCATGCTTGGGTAGCTCTAAGGTTTCATCACCCTTGACTTAAGCATATGTAATGACAATAGCAACTTTCCCTAGGTTGTATAACCATAATAAATTATACTTGCTACATAGACCTTTATGTATTGATTAAACTCAAAAAAATTAGGAGGGTACCAGTCAAAGGCTTCCATACCCTTGCAGGCCCAACTCGATCTACATGAGCTAGTCAAAATACATAAAAGTCAAAGACCATACTCCTGTGCTTTTAATTAGAGAGGTCATGCTGTCGATTTTTTACCGTGCATCATATGCGTCCATTGGGTACCCTGCTAACCCATGGGCTAAGCCCACCTAGGAAAGAGACTGCATGACCTCCTGTGCGGGAGTAATAAGGTTGGATGGCTTTGTATATACTTGTGTGTGTTTATGATTGACTCCTAATGAAACCATGCATTGCATTCATGCATCATGTATATATTTTGTACATGCATCATTTATCATGCATCACCCCTAAACATTTGATTCTTACAACCATCATAGACTCATTTAGGTAGTCTAGAGGGTTGGACGGGCACCTGGTTCAAAGGTTTATATCCAATCTATTGAGGTCTGATTCAAGTTCAGAGGTTAATTCTGAGTTAAGTTTCATCCAGTTATTAAAAAGTAGCCAGGGAACGAGTTCAGAAATGGCAAATGATAAAATGAATGAGGCTAAAAAAAGGAAATAAAATTGGGAAAATTGTCATTTTTAAGGGAAAGGGCGAATGCCACTCCAACTGGGCTTTCAACAGTAAGGGATGACTTAGATTGAAGGTTGGATAGGCATCTGTAAGAATTTAAGGAGAGGATGTTAGCTATGATCAGTGGAATGGTAGCTTCTATGGCATCTAATGCTAGAACTCAGCCTGTAGCACTAGCTCACAAAACAGTGGAGCTGACTCATCTTGAAAATGCTACCATAGTTAATACTACTTTGCTTCAAGATCCACCTAGGAGGGAAAGAAGATATGATCCTGAGGATGATTTCATAAAAGAAAAGGACGAAGATTATATCCCTCCAGTGATGAACAAAAGAATAAGAGGTTCTAGTGTAGAGGATCTGGCTTTCAAAAAGAAGGAAGAAAAGATATAAGCTATGTCTAGACTACTATCTGCTAGCAAGGGGATGAACCTCAAAGATAGGGATCTAGACGGAGATGAGCCATTGCCTCAAAGGTTTAAAATGCCAGACCTGCCTAGGTTTGATGGTACCTCGGACCCTTCAGCTCACATTAAGCACTATATATTAATCATTAAGGGGACTACCCTATCCAAAAAGCAGAAGGTAGAATACTTTTACCGGAGCTTGATTGGGCCTGCGATAGATTGGTATCACAGTTTGGATAGGAGAACAAAAGAGGATTGGGACCTATTGATAAAGGAATTTTTTAAGTAATACGATTACAACACGAGAATGAAGGTCACCTTGAAGAGCCTTGAGTTACTCCAACAGAAGCATGATGAGTCTTTTCATAAGTATCTCACTAGATGGAGAAATAGGGTGATAGAGATGAAGAGGAAACCTAACATGGCTGATCAAATCAGGTTACCTATCCAAAATATCATACTTGAGAGATGGTTTAAAAATGAAGGGTGTGAAAGATTGGAAATCCTTGAAGGATATAGTTATAGAAGCTAAAGGGGAGTATTTAGCTAGAAGGGTGAGTAGTGAAAATGCGAGGAGGAATTTTGGTAGTAACAAGGCTGTCGAGCATATTAATAGGTAAGAAAAGAGATGGAAAGACTGTAGAGGTATCCGCTACAGAAGCTAGACAACAAAGACATTATTCTGACTTGGAAAAATCACTATCTTAGGTGTTAAATAGGCTTGTTAAAGAAAGGAAGCTTCAGCCACTACCATCAAAGCCTGCAAAGTTAGGGGCTCCCCTACTATAAGGAGGATCAGTACTGTACATCCCACTAGTACACAGGGCATTTAACTAATTATTACCATATACTGAGGAACAAGGTCCAAGACTTGATAAATATCAAGCAGATTTTAGACCCTAAAAAAAGGGATAAGAAGAAGAAGAAGGGAGAATATAATGTTGTGCTCTCATTTGTGTATATGATCGGGTCTAGCTTGCCTGAGTGGTGCGTGATAAAGGTTTTGAATGGGAACGAGTACTTGGCTATGACTCACTTTACCCCGAAGGTAACAAAGCCAGTTGAGTAAAATCAACCAATTTCTCTGATTGACTATTAGGACACCCCTACAGAGAGTGACGATGAGGAGGCTTTAATTCCCATTGACATCTAGAGTTTAGCTAGTGAGGATGAAAAAGGATCAAAGAAAGAAGAGGGAGTGAAAGTAGTCATAAAGAGTAAGAGAGTAGTCCCAGAAGTTGAGATGCAGCCGGCTTCTACTGCATTGGCAATAGAGAAGGAAGTTAATGATGATTAGATAATCAAGCAGTTAAAGAAGATAGGCTCAAATATATATTTAGGATTTGTTTAGCCAATCTCCTTCGCATAGGCAGAAATTAGTGAAGGCTCTGAGCGAAGATACTGTTGCCCTGGGGAGACCATGGTTTCATAAGCTAAGATAGGTGCCCTTCATGTTGCACCAAATGATTAAGATTCCTTACAATGGTCAAGAAATTACTATCAAAGCAACAAAGGAGAATCAGGTGCCTGTGCTCGAAAAAGCCAAACAACCATTTAATGGGTTTCATGTGGCAGTTATTGAAGATGAAGAAAATAGGGATGACTTTCCTAACAATCTTCAGGTGATCAATATGCTCAAAAGGATGAACTTCTTTTTTGGAGCTGGTTTAGGCAAAAATTCTTAAGGACCTTAGACGGTTGTCAATTCTAAGGATCAAAAGGACTAAAAAGGATTAGGCTTCATAGGTGCCAGTAAGAAAGGGAAGGAAAAAAAGACAATGGAAGGAATCCCTCGTATTTTTTAGAGTTTTGTACCAACCTTGGGTCTATGCCTTTATTATGGGGAGAATGAACCTCAGATGATAGGAGGTGAGCTAGTATCGGGATTTGAGCTATTTAATGATGTCTTCAACTGGGAACAAGGGATCATCAAGCCAGTTGAAGGTTTCTGGGATGAGGAGATTCTGCTGCACCAATTAGCCTGGGATAAAGAAGTGCCAAAGGAAGTTATGACAAAGAAGCTACTTGCTACTAAGCTGAAAGGCAAAGAAAAGATGCAGACCAAGGAGCCACCCGCTAAACCTAAGACAGGAGAGACACCTAACGTTGACAAGATTGAAGAAGACACCTTTATTGATGTTGTTTATGTTCCTGAACTATTTGATGAGAACTATGTTTGCTCTTTTGATTACATTAATAAGATGAACAATTTTGCTTACTTGTGTGATGCTTCATCTGATTTCAATATTCATGATTATGATTATAAAGCAATTATATTTGACATTAACTCAACAAACACATGTTCATTCAATCTCAAAACTAAAGAAAACCCAAAAGAAATTTTATTAGCATCGGATATAACTCTTGATGAGAGAGAAAATTTTGAGTGAATATTAAAAAAATATGAAAAAGTCTTTGCCTGAACCTATGATGACATGCCAAAGATAGATTGAGAAACCACTAAGCATGCCATTCTAATGTACCTAGGGTATAAACTAGTTAAACAGAACCTTAGGAAACTTAGGCTAGAATGGTCTGAGAAAGTGAAGAAAGAAGTCAGAAAGCAAATAGAGGCTAAGTTCTTAGTAGAAGTCCAATACCCCACATGGTTAACGAATACAGTTCTTGTAGCAAAGAAATAAGGAAGGGCAAGAGTTTATATGGATTATAAAGACTTGTATAAAGCATGTCCCAAGGATGACTTTCCTTTACCTCTTATAGATGTTTTGGTTGATAGTGTTGTTGCCTATGCCATGTATAGTTTTGTGGATGGATATGTAGGATACAATCAGATTCTGAACAAAAAAGTGGACAGGACCAAAATGACTTTCATAACCGAACAGGGGACATACGCATATCAAGTTATGCCTTTTGGACTTAAAAATGCGAGAGCTACCTATCAAAGAATGGTCTCTAAGATCTTAGATGATTTAATTCACAAGGAAGTAGAAGTGTATGTAGATGACATGATGATCAAGTTAGTTACTAGAATAGGTCACTTCGAAGCATTAAAGAAGTTCTTTTAGAAGATCAATAAGTACAATCTCCACCTCAATCCAAAAAAGTACATATTTGGGGTTACTTCAGGTAAGCTTTTAGGTTATGTCGTGAGCCAAAGAGGTATAGAAGTAGATCCTAATAAGGTAAAGGCTATTAGAGAAATACTAGTGCCCCAAAAGGAAAAAGAAGTCAGGAGGATTTTTAGGAAAAATTTAGTAAATAAGTAGGTTCATCGCGAAGTTAACTTCAATTTGTGAACTGATCTTCAAGCTGCTCAGGAAAGATCAACCCGTAATTTGGAATGAGGATTATTAGAAAGTGTTTGATACCATCAAGGATTACTTGTTACATCCACCAATGTTAAGACCACGTTAGGTGGGGAAACCTTTGATTTTGTACCTAGTGATAGAAGGTAGCTCAGTAGGGGTTATGATGGCACAAGAGGATGATTTTAGGATTGAGTATGCATTATACTACTTTAGCAAGAAATTCCCCCCTTATGGATATTGAAGCATACGATGAAAAGTCTTGGTATTATGATATTCAGACTTACCTGAAAAGGTTAATGTTCTCTGAGGAAAAAACTGAAAAGGATCAAAGAATAATTCGTAAGCTGTCAACTCAACTCATCACTGTAGGAGGAGTGCTGTGTAAAAGATAGCCTGATGAAATTCAATTAAGATGCTTAGACAAAAAGGAAGCAAAAAGGGTAATGAAAGAAGTATATGCGAGAGTATGTGGAGCTCATATAAACGGGTTAGCCTTGGCAAAGAAGATTTTGAGACAGGATTTCTTCTAGCTTATGATGGATATTGATTGCTCTAAGTATTTCAAGAAGTGTCAATTGTGCCAACAATATACAGTTCTGAGACATTTGCTCGTTTATGAACAATACAACCTCATATTGCCATGGCCATTTGCTGCATGAGGAATACACATTGTGGGAATGATTCATCCACCTGCCTCAAATGGGCACAGATTCATCATAATAGCCATTGATAATCTTAACTAAATGGGTTAAAGCGGAATCCTTTAAAAAGATAGATGCAAGGGATATGCCCAAGTTTATCAAGAAAAACTTAATATGTAGGTATGGTTTGCCTCATCATGTGGTCTCAGACAATGGGTTACAGCTCTCGGGTGAAACTAGACATATGCTTATTAGATATGGGATTCAACATCACAAGTCTTCTCCTTACAGACCTCAAGCAAACAAAGCAGTCGAAGCAGCCAATAAGAATGTAAAGAGGATTTCGACCAAAATGGTGTGAACTTACAAATATTAGGCCGATAAGCTACCCTTTGCACTCTGGGGTTATAGGACCACAACAAAAACTTCAATAGGAGCGACTCTATTTTCCTTGTTTTATGGAATAGAAGTAGTACTACCGGTAGAAATCGAACATCAATCCTTGAGAGTAGTTTTAGAGGCTGAGATACCAGAAACAGAATGAGCTAGGCAGAGGCTATCGCAGCTTAACTTGCTGGATGGGAAAAGAATGAGGGCGTATTATCACAATCAAGTTTATCAAAATAGGTTGGCCTATTTATTTAGGAAGAAATTCAGGAAACACCTTTTAAAAGAAGGAGACTTAGTGTTCAAACAGATGAGGCCTGGGATTTCAGACATCCGAGGCACTCTATTATGTCACATAGTGATAGCAATGAATTTTGAGAACCTGTGAATGTCGATAGACTAAAAAGGTTCCATGGCTAAAGACTAAAAAGAGAAAAAGAAAAGAATAAATGCCCTACTAGTCGAAAACCGAAAAAAGGCGGCCTTGCTAAAATTGGGTGACTCACCAGGGTGAAAATTGAAAAAAGGCATCCTGGATAAAAATTAGAGTCTGAAAGAAAATAATCAATTAAGAAAACCCGAGAGGGCTGATTGATGACAGGAGTTAATGATGCTTGTAAAGTTTCATTCTGAGATTGAATAATATATGTCATTGCGATAAAGTCAAATACTGATCATGTGCATGAAAATCAGAAATGAAATATCATGCATGTATTCATAAATGTCATCCAAGTATCTGAAAGTAACACTTTCTATCATATGTTCAATAAAAACAAAAACATCATTTATGAAAGTGTCTTATCTAATCTATCAATATCATGTCTCTCTTTCCATCGAAGTGCCTCAGATGAGAAAGTCTGTTGTTAGTAGCTGGACTGGTGACCCATAACTTATATAAGTCAGAGGTAGTGAAATCACAGGCACCTACATCAGAAATAGTAGTCTTCATTGGGAGTTGAGCCCAAATCCTCTGACAATATTCGATCACAAAGTAAGTAGTAAGGATGCCTCTACGAAAACCTTAAGGTTGCCTAATAATATCCTGCCTATCTCCAAACTTGTAAACACATCTGGCAGTGATATAAAAGGTGGCTCGACGAAGTCCACAAAGAGGAACGCACCTTGACTCTCCATCCATAACCATAGAAGTGACAGGTAACCAAGGATACCTAAACCTGATATTGGCATCCATAAAACGACCAGTCAATCGATGGCATCCTGGACCAACTGAAACTCACACTAAAGACGCCTAGATGTGACAAGTCTCATAGGGTAAATCCACGTGGTTCTAACTTGAGGAGGAAGCTCAAACAATACCTGTAACTTCTCATAAAGCCATACTTAAAAAAATGAGCCACTGAGGTAGGTTAGGTTCATTTCAGGCAAAAGTAAGGCACAAAAATGTGTAAAAATCCGAAAAGATGCACATTAAAACAAGAAAAGCCAACATGAAAAGCCACAAGGGGTATGTTACCTTTAAAGATAAGGACATACCTGAAGGAGCAAAAGACTACCTATCAAGAATGAAGAAGAGCCACTCTGAGTAGAGAACCTATGATGAAAGTCATCTAAACCTATGATGTTATCTACCACAATCAAGGGAAATGGATTATACCCCCGATGGATGCTAGCAACAACATCGAATAGTTCATAGTTTGCGATCATGGGGTCACCAGCATGCATCAATAAACATTGAGAAAGGCAGCAAAACAACACTATGCCAAAATGAAAGGTAGGGACATCATCGAAGTCGGACAACATATCTATTAGCCACTTTAGTGGAAAAGTCTCTCCATGAGGCACCAGACCCCTGGCCTTAAAGGGAAAGACACCCAGGGCATGGACTACCTCTCTAAGATAAGCGATTGTGGGAGAAGGTAAGCATGGTCGGACATCAAGGTCGAACCTAACACCCACCATAGCGGCAGATTCTTTAGGTAAATGACATAACTCCTATTGAGTGAACCGAAACATGTTAAACCTACGGTCGTAGAATCAAAGTACAACTGACAAAAGGTGTTTATCTAGAGAGACTCTTATCAGAAACCTCAGGTTTGAATAAGGGGCTACAAGGGGATCCTCCCAAGTTTTCGAGTCATCCAGTAATAGGTGTAATTTCATAAGTCCAGTGGTTATGATTATGAGATTTTTAAGTGATCTAAAGATGCAAAAATGATGAAGAAATAATAATAAATTGAAGGAAAATAGGCAAGGAACAGAAAAAGAAAAGAAGAGAAGAGAGAGAAGATTGCCTGGTGGAAGTTTCCTGGAAGTTGAAAATCAATGGCATAAAATCCAAGAAAAAAGGTACTATTTATAGAAAGTAGTGAGCCATGGCCATCCCTCACCCTAAAGCGAGCCACGGGTTGCCTGTCCCTCACCACTAGAAGACCAAAAGTCACATTTTTGCATGTCCTATGCATTACATGTACATATTAGAGCATTTTATTTTGTTTCCATTTTGCAAGTAAATTAAAAAGACTGATGATCTAACTACCTAAACCTTAAGGATTTATGATGTCTAGAGCATAAAAATCAATATTTTACAGAGGATTAATTAATTTTAGGGAGTATTTCAGACTTTCGGTTACTTGTGTACAATAAAATGCAATCAGAATATGTCAATCTTGTGAAAATGATATTGAAACCTGTAAAAAGAGTGTCAATAATATTGTAAATTAATCTTAGATAGATAGAGAATGAAAAATTGAGAAAAATGGTTTAAAAATCGAAGAAAACGGAGTTAAAATGCGAAAAATATGAGAAAAAAAAAACAAAGGGAAAAATGGTCTTTTGACCTAAAAGACTGGAAATCTTGTACGTCCCGTCTGTCGCTAGGTGAAGGACGAGCTATATTAATATCTATATTGTTTGGCAGCCCTGAGGGTTTGTGCTATATTGTCTTTATTTTAAATGTGCCTTTTTGTATAGGAAGCAATCATATTCCTAGCCAGAATGCTGCCGAAATTTGGTCAAAATCTCTCGAATAATGTGAAATATGCCGTTAGTAGCCATGATGGCCTGTATATTGTTTAAATGTGTTTTTTGTACAGGGGGCAGTCGTATTCCTTGTTAGAATACTGCTAAGATTTATCTCTAGAAAAGCATGTAACTAATGTATTTTGCCTTGTTTTTCGTACATGTATACTAAACTGCAAAATAATCAAATTCTCATTTTGTCTGTGGCATGAGTCAAACACGAACTGATGTATCATATTTTGCAGGATGCCTCATAGGACAAAGCATCCACAGCCTTCACAGCTGGCACTACCATACATCACGAATGAATAAGCTGCTAGATACAGAGCTTTGAGTCAGGTTAAATTTAGAGCCAGTCGATACATGTCCAGGCAGTTCCTGAAGGAGTTCGATTTGCTATAGGAGGCTGACAGGTATTAGCCAATGCCGGTTAGACTGACTTCTTTACTCCAACCTTCAAGACATATGCAGGCGTGACTCATGAGTTACTGGCCACCTTATGGTATGGAGGATACCAGTGGTCTGACACCTAAGAGGGAGCGATCCAGTTCAGAGCTTTAGGGAGGCCATTTAATATTATTGGATGTAAATTTGTAGAGGCCATGGGGCTTCCTACTGGACTTGGTACAACCACATTCCCTAAGCTGATGGATAAAGATAGGTGGAGAACGATCACATTGCTTGAAGCAATATATAACTCGAATAAGGCAAAGAGCATGATATTGGCTCTTCAAATTTACAGGTACCTATAGAGGGTCTTATCTGCTTCTTACATTGGATGTACTGGGAGTCCAGGTAATGTCAACTTGTCAAATATTACTAGCCTTTAGGGGATGCAGGAGGGGCAGCATATAGACATCTCTCATGAGATCATCTCGACCTTTACCAGAGTCAGCACCGTGCCAGGGACATAGGTATGTGTAGGTGTTGTCATTATAAGGCTGTCGATATCGCTTGGATTAGAGAAAGGCCATTTCGAAGAGCCCCTTCAAGAGAGTATGTACAAAGACCTGCAAGCGGCCATCACTATGAGTATGGTGGAGTCTATAGAGGGATAATATAGATTACTTACAGTGCTAGAGACTTGAGATAGATGTGGTATAGACCCTATTATACCAGATCAGGTGGTAGAACAGGATGCTCAGGGTCAGGTAGTCGATAGGGTTCCAGCAGAGCATCAAGAGCAGCCAACTCAGTAGGATGCATAAGTAGATGAGCCTCGTGAGGCAGAGGGTTCTTAGGGCGTAGAGTCAAATTTGATTATGCTTTTAATATGCAGATCGACCTACACAATCTTCTAGGAGGCTCACCCCAAACACCGGCTCGCCCTAGGTCTTCACTCAGACATTAGAGATCCCTAGTTATGAGGTTTTCTCCATATAGGCACCCTGAAGCTTCATCCTCTGCCACTCCTCTACCTTATGGACATTCGAGGGCATCTACGTTGATAGCACCTCCACCATAAGCTCTATCACCTCCTACTCAGGCACCTTGTAACACCCTTATCCTACACCTAAACTGAATCACTTTATCTTAAAAGTTTAAACATACTTTACTATGTTATTGAGCCATGGATTATTAAATATAAAGATCTTCTGAAGAAAACAAATCTAACAAAAGTGTTGTAAAATTAAAAAATTTACTTTATACTTTTGAGTCTCTTAGAACGTTCAAGATTTACATCCAATAATCTTTAGCACAATACATCATTTGACAATACAAATAAAAATTCTTGTAACCAAAAAGGGATCAACATCAAAAGCTATACTTTCAGACTCTCTCTTTTGTGCTGGCCCACCTGCTGCTGACATTAACCTTGAGATGATCTCTTAACTCAAAACCTACACGGATAAAATAACTTGTGCTAAGCAATAAAGCTTAGTGGGGATACTAAATATGAAAGACAACCACTCACAGTGATCGTCAAAATCATATAACAAACATCAATTTAAACATTAAAAATGACATGTTAGAAATAGATATATAATAATATATGCAATTTTAAACAACAATGTAATCCTACATTTAATTTAGCATCCTTAAATATCAACATTGATTAAAATGATATGTACATTAATAAATATAACCCATACATTATATTGTTTCATATATCATAAGCAATAGTTATACTATAATTAACTATGATATATTTATACTCTAGATTAGCCTGCTTACAAGTATAATCACACTCAACATGCTTTATATACATACATTTATTTAACATGTAATCAAAGGAATATAATCTTGAACAATCTAACAACCTCATGTAGTAAACAATAAAAGCGTTTGAAAAGCTTAATAGTTAACTTAGCATGCTTGAATTGTATACTAACTGAGAATTCTTCATGCATTTAACTCATTTAAGCAAATTTCGAACATTTGGAACCAACTATAAATAGCATACATATATCATGTGTTGGTAACCTCTATTTATTTAAACTTATGAAACAATACTAGCAAATCGTGCCAGACATATAATCAAGCAATATCCTTAACTCTTATGTGATGCTGGCTTTGCACTTTATACTTTAATGTCCGTACTGTACTTAGATTTTAGCCTACCTAAGTTCTAAAGGTGCATAACAGAAACGGTAGATAATTAAGGGTATCTAAATAGCAATCGGTAAGATATTCGAAAGACCCAAACGATAAATGGTAATCAGAAAGAACCAAATGAGGCCAAAGGTATGGTAAGACCGATCAAGCGGACCCAAACGGAGTTGGCTAACAATCCAAATAGGGATGTTCATGATCCAAATGGGATCAATTGTAATTTAGACCGAAATGGGATCAATGGTAGCAGCTGTAACATCCCTATAGGCGCCTATCTATCCACATTTGAACTCTAGTAGCAGATAATATTATGATCATATAACTTTTATTCTTTATGCGTAAACATTTCATCTTTCATAGTATAAGTGCATATTCAAGTAAATATTACTCTATCACTAGAGTGTATACATATAAGCATAATTTCATATAAAAGCCATGTACATAAATTTGAACTTATATGATTATACACATCTTTACCATCCATCATATTATATGTTATTTATAATTCAATGTGCTTTCATGTAATCATTCATTTAACATAACAACACATAAATAAGATATATATATATATATATATATATATATATAATCATAACACAATTTATATCCCTTGTTACATGGTGTTTCAATATTAAAAGTTGCTTTATTTATATTAAAGATGGTTTAGATAACATTTATTATCAATTTGGAACCTTTAAGTGAACTTTAGGTGAAGTGAAAAGGGGTTACGATCATTAAGTAATACTCGGTAACCATGATATAGGTTGCATGTTAGTTCTGGACTGAAATCTGGACTAGCTCACAATCATTAGCTAAAAGCTAGTAACTGTGACATACATTTTACCCAGAGACAGAATTTCATATTCAACTTGTATAATATTTTTGACCTAGAAAATGTCAATTTTAGCAAAAGTTTCCTTTTACAAACTTGTTCTCCTATGTTTCTGGTTTTTGGAACATCAAAAATCATTTCAATATCATCTCTAGAGCTCAAGATATTCAACCTTTTTTTGAATACTATTCCTAATGACAGTGCTATGAAGGGTCTGGAATCAAGCTAAAATTTAACATACTTAAAAATAGAATTAAGATTAACTTCCTTCATATGAATTGTAGATCTAGAAGTCTATTTTTCATAGAATTTAACCTCATAGCATTCTGACCACTATACAAGGAAATACATCATATTTTATACAAACAATTCTAGAACCAAAAATAGTAGTTCACTACAATTTCAAGTGAATATTTGAACAACATATTTCTTTTTATTAAAACTTCTTAAAATTTATTCTCAATTCATTTGTTCAACCTATCATACAAAAATTCATGTTTCTTCACCAATTAACCACATGGATGTATGAGAATCCTATTAATCCCATATTCCTGTTGATATGCCATCATATACATGTATATATTTTTGTAATATCAAACTTGCATTCAGTTTCAATATTTATAAGTTCTTGTAAGTACCATCTGTAATCAATATATTATTATTATTTAACCCAATCATGAAAAATTTGAGAACAATCAGTAACTGTGGCCTATTCAAAGGTATTATATACATATATAAACATATTAACATTGATGTCAATAGTCATGCTTATGCATCATTCTCAAACTATACTATAGCTCTTAGCAAGTCTTTATGTTGCAATAACAGGTATGAATATCATTAATTCAAAATACACATTTGTTCACTTTACTATGTATAAACTTCATGTATATATATATATATATATATATATATATATATATATATATATATATATATATATATATATATATATATATATATACTCTTAACTAATATACATATATAAGTATGCACGTTTATTATGTTTGTACACTTCATCACTAAGCTTGTGATATAGGTTCTTAAGAGCTATTTCCCATACATGTTACTCACATGTCAAGATTTGATCTCATTCATGTATGATCATTCTTTATTCATGTCTATACATTCTCATATATTTATGTTATCTCAAATAAGCAATAAACATGCTTATATGATATTTTCGTCATTACACAAAAAATATGATTGCCTTGTATGTATAAATATATGTATATGTTCATACTGGATGATACATAATCTCAGATATAATTACACAAGCTTACATGTATAATCATAACATATGAGTATGATATTAATCATATGCATGCTTTCTCTTAAATAAATAAATATTGTTAACATACCTGATCTTGCCATTCCCATAAACATGCTTCATCAATTAATCTTACCTATTGCTTTACAATACGATATCATCACATACTTTATGTATTTATCTCTCTTTTATGTTCATTTGTATAATAAAGATGCTCTAAAAACATTCAAGAAGGTCTAGATAAGCTTTACTATCATTTTGAGAAATTTTGGTAACTTTTATGTGAAACAGGGTGGCCATGACAAATATTCTGCACAGTGGTAGATTTCAAATTTCATATTGTTACTGATATTAAAAATATAAAACATCATTTTAAGGCTAAGTGGTCTCAATAAAACTTATTCCCATGTGTTTCTATTTCCCATAACATTTAAAATCATCTTAATATCATCTTTCTAACTCAAGTTATTGGCAAAACACTAAGGACTGCTGCAATGACCAGTCAAATGAAAAAGGGCTACTGTTTTGGGCATTTTTTAGGATCTTAGAGGCAAAATTACGTTATCATTATTTCTATAACATTTGTAGGCACAAATGTCCCAGTTCTATCCCAACTAGAATCATCAAATTTGGAGTTCAGAAACTCAAACTTATGATCAAAACAGTCATCAGAGGTCAATCTGAATTTTTGGACAACACTTTCACATTAATGCCTAATATTTTAATTCCCTTACATGCAAAATCATTTGATGATCTATGCATGCATGACCTGCCATTCTCAATATCAACTTCATCACAATAAACACATGCAAGATCAAAATAATTCCCATACCTTATAATTGAAAGATATCACATATGTGCAAATTATTTTCAAAGTTCAAATCCCATACCTTTATTTAAAATTTACTCTTCTTACTTATTCACAATGCCTTTTCCTTTACTTGTCCCAATTTCTACATCAAAGTCACAATCTCTTCGTACTTTCAAATACAAATCTCATGGAAAATCCTTTACCAATTTGAGAAGAGAAGATGCGAAGATGATGGAATAGAGAAAGAACTCTTACCTTAACAATTCACAGGACTTCAATCAATAAAATCTTAACACAATTGATTTAGGAGTTTAAAGTGAAGAAAGCTTAGCCCAATTAAAAGAGAAGATGAAGAAGAAAATGGCAAAAATCTACCCTTTCCTCACGTGAAGACTCTTTAATTTAGACAATAGTGGGCAAATATCCCACTAAGTCCTTGTATGCCAAACTATCTTAACTAGTTACCCCACCATAAGCCCACTTTACACATTCACCTAGCATACTTCTTCAATTTTAATATTTGCCCCAAAACTTATTTTCAATTCCATTAATTCACCCCAAACTCAAATTAATAGTAAAATTACCATTTACCCATGTAGGAAATTTACTTCAATTTCCTATTACCATAATGGAAAGCTTAATTTAATCTTAATTGCACACTTATATATCACAATGTTATTTGACTTTATCAACTTCAACAGTTATACAGACATTACAGACAGAGGTGTAAGTACTTAGGACAGACATGCAGGCTATAGGGCACAGGTTTGATGAGTCTTTATAGGTGGTAGATGACTCCCTCACCCAGCTCAAAGAACAGAGCACTAGTATTGAGGCAGAGGCCCCTAAGGCTAGATAGACAATGATTGAGATCGATGAGCAGCTGAGGAGGTACATCGGGTACCTAAGGGGGGACCTGATGAGATATTTAGAGAGCCACTCCTGGGCAGTCCTGCAAGTGGGGTAGGGATCAGAGAGGCTGGCTGAGGTGATATCATAGATACTACAGTCGTTGACTTAAGTACTACCGGGTTTTAGGTTTGTATTTGAGCAGGCAGGTGAGCAGCCGCCTCTAGCCCCTCAGGCTAAGGCTCTAACTCGACCTCTCAAATCGTTGCCAGGACCAGCATACCATTGAGCATCAAGGCCAGGACCTTTATAATGACTGGTTATTTATTGTATTCAGGGAGTTATACTCTATCAAAATTTTTGATGTACATAAAATAGAGTTGTATATAACTTATTTTATCTTTATATGTTTTATATCATTTATATGCCTTATATTATTTATGCTTTCCTTCGCTTAGAAGATGGATGAGTGTGAACACCATGTAATTAATGATAGCTTGTAAATAACTATATCATCATAAAATAAAGGTAATAAACAATAATGACAATGAAATAACAAACATAATGACAAAAATAACAAAAATGAGGTCAAATTCAATAAGCGGTATATTAACATCCAATGTTTTTTTACATCAGGTACTCAAAACCTCGCCAAGGGGACAAATATTTACTTTGTCAACAATAATCTCTTAGAGTGGGAGAAACTTCATTATAGAAATAGGCCTGATGTTACAAGCAAAGAATTGTTGAGCAAGGGACAACCACAAAGGGTTTCACTATCCCAATGTTATCCCACATAAATATCCCCGATGGATTTAACTCTAAACATTCCAAGTGATTCACCAATGAACAGAGGCATACATACGAAGAACATCCCCGCTGGAGTATTAACTCAAACAGAGCAACCCAAATCTCTCAGAAAGAACAACCAATAGGATAACTCTAACATTCAAGTATGATGTATCGTCTTGACTCTGCATGCCGACAAACCGATGCTAGTTATGACATGTTTGCAGTAATTTGATTTTGCATACCCTAGGCGCTAATCAAATACAACCAAGTCAACCTGATTTTACATGCCCTGGGCACTAATCAAGGAAGACCTTTTATTCTTATCATAATTCTGCATGCCCCAGGCACTAATTAGATAAGTGGAGACTCGCTGCCTTAGATAGAGTTAGTCTCAAGCCATCTTGATTCTGCATGCCCCAAGCATTAATCAAACATATTCATAATAGCTTGATTTTGCATACCCCAGGTACTAATCAGAGTTTATTAATTTATTTTGATTCTGGATACCCTAAGTGCTAATTGGACAACCAACACAGGATTAACACATCAGCAAGCTGATGTTAAGTATCTAAATTCAGGGTTAATGTATCGATAAAAGGACAATAACTACCCGATTAAGAGACTCATTACCTCAAAGGGTACATGATGCAAGCAAATAAGAGATTCGCTGCCTCAGGTACATGTTTTTTTCCTTTCATTCTGAATTTTGTCTCACTTTAGCATTAGTGCACCAGTTCCCTAAAATTGGGGCCAACTATAAACATCGTGACTCGAGGCAATCTAGATCAGGGTTACCGATGATGAGAAAATAGTATATCACTGACAATAGATTCAAATCACGAAGCTCCAATCATGGATTTGTCATTTCTCTTAAAGATTTTTGTGATTCTCTAAATACTTCCAAACATTTTTGAGTGTTTTAAAAGATAGGCAAAAAATCCTATTTTTTAACTGACAATAGTGACAGGCCGTCTGAGGGGTGGCCGTCTATGGGTCCTCACTTCCAGAATAATGTAAATCAGGGAGCATTTTTGGGAAATATGAGGTCTAGTGATGAGGGACGACCGTCCCTTACTCATAGACGCTCATCCCTGGGTCGAAACTTGAATTTTCCAAGTTTTTTTGGAATTTCAAAAGGAAAAAAGTTTTAGATAAAGATCAGGTCCAGATTTTGGGGATTTTGTCTCCTAATCTGGCGATTTTTGAGTTGGAATTGAATTGAAACTCTATTTTACAAATATGAACAAAAATTTAGGATTTTGAAAAAGAGAGGAATCATTATTCTTTGAGAGAAAACCATTAGAGAAAAAGAAAATCAATTTCTTTCTCTCTCTAAAAAGGTTTATGCCTTTACAATCTTTTTAATTCACATTATACGAATTTTATAATTTTTTTTAAAGAATCGAAGACCATGATTAGGAGCTTAGATCTGGACTTTAGAAACCACAGAGTCAAAATATCTCTTAAGACCAATTACAAGAGCAAGGTCAAAGAAGTTTAAAGAAGCTCTACAAGCTTTCATTAAACGTTATGTGGCGAAGATGTAAGTTCAAGAGATCAAAAAGGCTAACTTGAACTTTGAAGACCAATTTAGTGTTTATTCTCTTTGTAATATGTGTTTAATTGAAGACACATGTATTTAAGTAAAGGAGGAAGAAGGAAGAAGTTCAAGTAAAGTGGACTTTTTGATACAGAACCTTGCCACTCAGTAGAGTGAAAGCTCACTCCACTATGGTAGAGTAGATTTCGACTCCACCAAGCCACTCCACCACTTAGTAGAGTGGATTGTCACTCCATCGAGCCACTCCACCAAGGTAGAGTGGATTTTCACTCAACCAAGGCACCATAAATTCTAGTTATGATATTTCACAATTATTTCCTATTTCAATTATTTTGGAAGTTTAGTTTTAAGAGGTTTCTTCTTTCTTTATTATTTAAATGAATTTTATCTTTTGTTACGGATACTTAACTTTGATTATTATTTAGATTAAAGAGATTTTTATTGGCTTTGCCAATCTTTGTGAGAGTTAATATATATTGATTCTTACTATTATATAAAGAATTATACTTGGTCAGATTGCATGATTATGTATACTTGATTTTTATTCTTCTTATTCTAAATCAATCTATTATAAGCATTTCCATTCATGTATTGTTTGGGGGTTCTTTAGATTAAGGATTTATTTTCTTATGTATGTTCGAATATTATGGTATGTTGGTGTTCTAGTTTGAATATAGGTTGGGGTTTCGCATCATCATTCATATTTTCTCTCTTTACAGTTTATTCACCTAAATTTCATGATTATTTGGATGTTAAATTGATTCATTTTGACTGTTAAAACAAAATAATATGCTTGCTCTGTTAAAGTATGATTCATTTCTGGTTTGTGTGATTTATTAGAGGCATGATGATAAAAAGAGATTCCTCTATTATTGTTTTGAAGTTTTTCTTTTTAACATATATATATGTGGTGTATTTTCTTAAATTTAATGCAATATGATTCATGTTTTTTGTGTTTTAATGTATTTTTGTCATGAATTAATGTTTAATTATTGCATATTTAGGACTAAGGTATTTGTTTGGGCCATTTTTTACATTTTTCCTCGCTCTAAAAAATTCCTATTCTGTTCCAAAGGTGACAGACGGGAAAAAGGTGTGAAGGAGGGCCGTCCTTCAATCGAAGGATGGGACGTCCTCCTGCCTGTCCCTTGCTCCATCCCTGACCGTCCTTTGCTTCCTTTTGGCCGTCCCTAAGATATTTTTTAGGTTTTTTTCATGCATCTTAGTGTTTTTTTCGTGTCTTTTATTTTAATATTTTTTTATTAAGCATTTATGCAATATTTTGGTGAGTTTTGTTACTATTCATAGGTTGTTGTAATTAGTTTTGTTTGTGTATATAAATTATGCAAATTTTATCATCAATGCTAACTAATTTGTTTGTTTAATCTTTTCGAGCAATTCATATATTCATGGCTTTGAAGGACATATAGTATTTACATGGAAAGTCGTGCTCCCATTTTTGTTGCCCTCTTTATCTGAGTTACTTCAATTTTATTTTTTTTGGTTATTATGTTGTTATTTATTTATTTATTTATTTTCTTTGTATTTTATTGTTTATTTGGATGTATTCATTTTTGGGGATGTAATAGGTAGTAATAAATAATTTATACAAGTTACATGATAAAATTTCATTTAAATTATTTTTACTAATTAATTGTATTTTATTTAATAAATATGAACCAATGTCCAGTTTGTTAACAAAATTCACACAATATAATAAAAGAATTTTTTGTAAAACATGCATGAAGGAACTAATGTTCCTAACCTAAACAAATGCCCCGATTTATATATGTATATTTATTTGTGCTTTGGTGTTTGGATGATTTATTTATGTAATAATTATTAAGTAGGATTTTATTTCAAATATTTATTTATTTCCTTGTTTTATTTGGATGTTTAATTAAATTTTATTGCTTGTATCGTGTGAGAGAGGAAAGGAAATTAATTCTAAAACTCAATTATAAAATAACACCTAACCAAGATACCTAATAAGAGGGATGTCTCGATACCAGTCTTTGTTTAGACATCAAAAAAAGGTCAAGATTCAATTCCCAACGTTCTATTGGTGGCAAATTCATGACACCTGCCGCTTTGAGTTTACTAGCAGACGCCTTCATGAGTTGACCGTTAGTAATAATTAGAGTTCAATCCTTTTTATTGAGAAGCCGCCAGTTTATGATTAAAAGAGAGCCCCTCCGATCTCGAGCCCTAAAAAGGGGCCTCTAGGGACAAACTCAAAACAGAAGGGTGAGCTCTGACACGCATCACAAGGTGATTACTCACAAATTGAATGTTGATCCAAACCATCCCCCTATTAAACAAAAGTTAAGAAGGCACGCCTTCGACCAAAAAAAATCATTTATGAGGAGATAAATAGTTTGATAAAAATAGGGATCATTAGGGAAGTTTAGTACCATGAATGGCTTGCTAATGTAGTTTTGGTGAAAAAGAAAAATGGGAAGTTGAGGATGTGTATGGATTTCATCTACCTCAACAAAACCTCCCAAAAAGACAGTTACCCGCTTCCAAACATTGATTAACTTATGGATGCCACTGCTTGCCACCCCATTTACTTTTTACTCGATGCTTATACAGGGTATCATTAAATCCCAATATGGTTGCTCAACTAGTAGAAGACAATTTTTATTTTGTTACAAGGTCATGCCGTTTGGATTAAAGAAAGTAGGAGTAGCATTCTAGCATTTGATTAACAAAATTTTTAAAGAGCAGATGGGGAAAAATTGGAAGTATATGTCGATGACATGATTCTAAAGAGCAAAAGCACTCAGATGATCTGATAAAGATGTTCACCGCTCCCAATAAATTTTAGATGAAATTGAACCTAAAAAATGCCTATTTGGAGTCTCCTCAGTGAAATTTATTATTTCATCTAGGTGTTCAGATGATCATAATTCAACAGCTGTTGATTTATTATGTCATCTAGGTGTTGAGAGGATCAAAATTGAAGAAAATTATGACCAAACAACTGATCATTGCACTCATTATGTGTATCAGAAAACTAAGACGGTACTTTAAAGCACACACCATCATTTTTTTATCTGATCAACTGCTAGAAAGATCATTTAAATGCCTGACTTAAAAGGAAAAATGGTAGGATGGGCAATTAAATTATAATCTTTTGATGCGAGATATGAGCCTAGCAATGCAATCAAAATGCAGGCTTTGGCAGATTTTGTTGTAAAATTCACAGGAGAACACAAAGTTAAAGAACCCAAGAAAATTTCTTGGGAGATGATTATTGATGGAGCTTCCAACAATAGGAGAGAAGGTGTTGGAATAGTCATCAAAGGCCCTCTAGGCATAACAATTAAGTGTGCGATAAAATTGAACTTTGAAGGCTCTAGTAATGTTGTAGAGTATGGGGTGCTTCTCCAAAGTCTAAGGCTAGTCAAGTCTATCCGACCAAAAAGCCTCAAGATCAAAAGTGACTCTCAACTTGTGACAAGCCAAAGTTCTTAGAAATTTTAAATCAAAAAGAGCAAACCATGAAGAAATATTCGATGAAAGTCAAGGCAGCTCTCAAAAGACTAAAAGATGGGAACACGACTTGTAGTTTAGAGAAAGTGTCGAGAGAGAAAACCATAATAGCTTATTGACTTGCCAAATTGGCAGCTTCAGATTAACATGTCATCAAAGAAAATATAATAATCAAGGAGCAATGTCAACAAAAGTGATGGAAATCGACCAAGAAGAAGAGACCTGGATAACTCTGATCCTTTGATATCTCCAATCGGTAGAATTGCCAAAAGATGATGCAGAAGCCAGAAAGATCATGAGATAAGATCTCAATTATTCTATAATTGGCAACGAACTCTACAAAAAGGCATTCAACCAGACATGGCTTAAATTTTTCTCAAGGGAAAAATGAGATTTCATCATTCGAGAAATCCATAAAGGGATATATGAGGCCTATAAAGCCAGCAAAGTGATTGTAAGGAAAGCCCTGTAGACCAGCTATTTTGGCTGAACATCCTTAAGGATGCCTAGTACAGAGTCAAGAAATGCCAGATTTATAGAAGAATCATAAGACAACCAGCTGCTGAGCAATGCCTGATTGAGATATCCCAGTCATTTAACCAATAGGGCTTAGACATTTTGTGTTCCTTACTACAAGGCAAACGACAAATAAAATTTCTTGTTGTGGCTGTAGATCATTTCTCAAAATTGATTGAGGTCGAGCCATTAATGGCAAATAATTTGACAGTTCAAACTTCATATCTTTTTGTTCCAATTTGAAAATCAATCTCACATTCACTTCAGTAACTCATTTGCAAACTAGTGATATGACTGAAGTCTTAAACAGGATGATTTTAGAAGGATTGAAGAAAAGATTGGAAGAAGCTAAAGGCAACTTGACTAAAAAACTGAAAAGTTTCTTATGGTCTTATAGGATCTCACCTAAAGTTGGAACGCTTCAAACTCTGTTCTTCCAAATCTACATATCATAAGCAGTAATACTAGTGGAAATTAGAATTCCCTCTTATCAATTGACTTTCTTCTTCAAACCAAATAACAGAGAAAAGAGAAAACATGACTTTGATCTGGTTAAAGAAAAAAGGAAAGATTCTTATGTGAAGATTATTGCTTAGAAGCAAAGAATTTCCATGTACCACAACAACAAGGTGAGACCAGGAACCTTTAACATTTGGGACTTAGTTGTTAGGAGAGCAAATATTGGCTCAGACAATATTGGAGTTGGAAAGTTCATGCCTAACTGGAAAGGACCTTATGAAATTTCTAAGGCTTTAAGTAGAAGCACTTATAAATTACAAGCCATGAATGGATTAGACATTCCCAGATTTTGGAAAGTAAAAGTACTTAAAGGGTATATGATGTAATCTCTTTTTTCAAATATTTGATGTATTTTTTGATCAATATATAATTAATGCTTATTTTCCCAATTGACATTTTCTCAATCGAAGAATTGTCCTAATCTCATTATTGATGTTTTATATATTATTCACTTGTCTATTTCTTCGACGTTAAAATTATAGCCATATGTTGATTCTGATCAGACAGAAGCACTCATTAAATTGACACAAAGACTTATACTTTGATCGACGTAGTCATCGAAGTTATAAGTTTTTATCTTAATCATTTTTATTCAAAGTTAAATCATAATCCTTGATTTTGATTAGATTAAAGTTGTCTTTAAACTTTGACAATTTGCTTTAAGTCTTTTATTTTGGACAACTCAACCAAAGGTACAAATATATAATCATTTATCTTATTTGCAAGTTGAGGTTACACTCATATATTCTAAGTTAAGAGTTTTCTAAACCTAGAGAACAAACACTTAGAAATATTTCACCTTTAAAATTACTTCTCGAACAATATTTTGCCTAAACAAAACAATGCAAGCAATCAGATAGAAAAAACTCGTTTCATTGATTGAAAATTTAAAAGGTACAGTACGAAGAAAAAATAAAACGAAATACACAAAAAAAGGAGAGATTCTATCCTACTGTTTGTCTTTTTTGGGTTGGTCATTAACCTCAGTAGGACGCTCTTCGTCCTCGCTTTTAGCAGGGAGACCAGGTAAACTTGTAGGATCCTCCATAAAGCTAAAATCATGATTAGGAAAATGCCTCTTGTACTTCAACTGTAGGCGAGTTATAAGGTAACTTTGGAGGTCCCTAGCTAATCCATTAGTTGGTCTTTCTGATCAGCCAACTCCTTCTTATGGTTTTGATGGATAAAGTCTAATCTCGCCTAGAGTTACTGATTGATCGGCTCCACCAATCCCACCTTTGTTTGAAGCTCCTTAACTTGAGCAAAAAGTTGAGCTATTTGGGAAGACAACTCCGATTAAACAAACTGAAGCTGAGAGGCGTGTTCAATCTTAGCAGCCTCTAAGTCTTTTTTTTTTTTTTTTGCCATGAGCTTCTTTTTCCAAGCCAAGTTCTCGATATAAATTTGCATGGCCTTCTGAATGACCTATTTGAAAGGGAAGAAAAGTAAGAACCTTAAACACTTGGAAAATTTTTCTAACACTTAACTACACAGGCACTCACTCAACAAGCTTCAAGGTTGATTTTGGCGAGCTCTCTACCCAGTGAAGTAACTGGACCCATGTCGTTCATGTCCTTCTCGAACATAATGCCCTTACTCAGATAATCCAACACCTGAGGGTTATTTATAGAATATCCTTGGCCAAACTTTTGAGGTAACACCTCTTTAAGAGGAAGTGATCTTATCTTAAAAGAAGGCATGACAACCACAGCATATGGCCCCTCTGACATAGCCTATTCGAAAGAAACCCGCTCAATAGGAGCCTCACCCTTTGCTTGATCTGATCGGGTGGAGATTGGAGTGACAATTGTCGAAGGAGGAACCTCTTCCACCTCTTTGGATGTTTTATTCTTGAAGGCTGATCTTTTTACTTTAGCGGGATAGGCAATCTGATCCTTGCCTCTTTGAGATTTTATTTTCTTTTGTGATTCTTGGGTCTTCTTCTCCTTTTGGCAATCTATTTCCTTATCTCAAGATCCATTGGAGTTGTACAAAAAAGAGAAGAAAAGAGAGAGAAATGACAATTCAGAATCCATGTAAAACATAAAAGAATAAAAAATCTAAATAACAAAATAGATGCTTATGCATGAAATATGATACAAAGTCCTAAAGGCTCACGTTCAGTAGGCTCGTCCAAAGAGGCTAACAGAGTCACTGAACTGGTCGGATAATTTTCGTGGTCTTTGGTATATTTCATCAATTTCTCTATATTGGATTTAAACAGCTCAAGTCTAGAAGCTAGGTCCTTTAGAAGAGTTAGCTTGGGTGATCGGCGTAGACTCACACCGAAAACTCCTTTTCGCTCGATTAGAAAAAGCTTCTCTCTGAAACCCTTTACCGAATAAGAAAGTATAGAAAGTCTCCTTTTATTATTACAAAAAAATAATATTATGTCCTGTCATCCCAACCATACAAGTAGAAAAAATAAAAGAATAACTCAAGCAAAGGAGCGACATTGAGCGACCTGTATAGAACCTTGAAGCACTACCTTTTCGGATTTAACTTATGGAGTGCAATCCCATAACCCCGAAGAATACTCTTGTCAAATGAGTGAAGTGGAAATTATAGCCCGCATTCCAAACTACTTTGAAAGCATATGAAACATTCTAGAGGGTTTCCACATGGACCGTTTATCACTAACATAGACAGAGGACGAGCCAGAACGGCTATGTCCTCGGGTAACTTGTATCTCTCCCTTAGCTCTCTTACGTGTGAAGTATTTAATTTGGTATGCCTAGCTACATGATTCTTAGTTATTTATGTTTCTAAAAAAGCAAATTCAATCCGCTTGAATTACTACTTAAGGCCATCTTTAAAGGCAGAGTTCTCAAAAAGGAATCTTTAATTTGCTTCTAAGAAGCAGACCCTAAAATACTTAAAAAGGGGCTAGGAAGTGATGATGATGATGATGATAATGATGAGGATGTGGATGAATCTGAATTCGAAATAGAAATAAAATTGCCAGACATTTAAGTAAAGAGAACTTTGTGAAAATGGCAGAAAGTTGGTGAAGTTGAGAAAATCTTAAAACTAGAATTCGAGAGCTTAAGAAAAGAGGTGAATGACCTCAAAGACTCAAAGAAAAAATAAGAGGAAATTTCTAAAAAGGTCAAAAACTGATTGTGAACTAACTATTTATAGTGGCAGAGTACAGCTTCTTCAACAAGCCAGGCGCGGTTAACGAAACATTTTGCCATGTGGCAATCTGCAATTGGAAAAGGTAGGAAACGAGGCTTCCCCTATTAAATGACATCATTAAAGAGGCATTACTTATAGTAATGGCTCATCAAGCAAATGAAGAGGCCGGTTCAGAATAGTGTCTAGGTTCAGAATCTTGAAGTGTCTAGAATTTTATCAGAATTTAAAGGACCTATTCAATAAAGTTTTAAGGGCTTTTTATAAAAATATAGAAAAAAAAATAACAAAAAATATAATTTTATTATAATTTTTAATTTTTTCATTAATACAATTTTTTAAAATTTTAATATCAATTATACAACTTAACTTTTCAAAAATATAATTTTTTACTTTAACTTTTCTAACTTTTTTATCAACTAACAGTGAAGCTTTTCCCTTAGAATTCACTGCCTTCTCCCGCCACTCTCCCGCTGCCATTTCCTTCTCTTCTTCCTCCTCTTTCGATGCTCTCTCCCTCATTCCAGAAATGGAGCACCAAGTTGTTTCTTCATGGAATGGGCAACAAATTCAGGAACCATGGAATCTTCTGCAGGCTGAATTATAGTGGAAGGAACTGAAACTTGGGGCAAAATGCTTCTTAGGTCACTCAAAAAAACAGTTTGGGCAACACTAAGTGCTACTTTAGGGTTCATTCTCCCTAAACTGTTTTCAAAATCTGATATTGCTTCTTTGTTGTCAACAGCAACTGCTGCTGGAGCAAAACCTTTTACCCAACCTGAATAATTCTGATCCATGTCTGCAAATATTTTGTTGATGTCTGACCTCTCAGATCCCCCTTCATATCCTTCATCATTCAAGTACCTGTTCAACCATTACACAATAAAATCAAGGACTATATAATATATGATATCAATTAATCAACTCAAAAAACTTTGAATAAAGGGACCAAAATTATCCATAAATTTATTAGTTTTCACAATTTTTTTAGTATGAATTTTGATTATTCATGTCGGTCAATTTGAATCTCAAATCTTATAATTCAATAAATTTTAATTTAATAATATTAGTATGGTGATTAAAACTATAAATTTGCATTCGAAATTCAATTGAATCTCTCATAATAATAGTTGAAAAGAAATCTTAGTCCTAAAAAAACAATAATAAGAAAAAAGAAAATTAAAGTCTTTTTTTGTCTTTCTGTTAGAAACTGTCTTTGATGGACGAGATTGCCAATGATTGAATAGTTTTATGATATCATTATCAATATTACACCAACAACAAAGGTTGGATTTGGTACATTTTAAGAATCCTGGGATTCTTTTTATTGAAATTGCATTATTCAATTGGTGAACTTTCATTTTCATCTTATATAATTCCACATATCATGAAAATAAAATATTCATAAATTTTGAATTGTCATGTTTATAGTTAATCAGTTGGTAGCAAATAATTCAATCATTGGCGTTTTGGTTGTTACATTAAAACTAATATATATATATTCAATATTTTTATACATTAAAACTAATATAGTACACATAGTGTGTACATGCTGTACACAATGTCTATATTTAGTATGCATCATGTGTACATGCTGTAGACAGTGTGTATATCATGTACGCTTCGTGTGTATGTGCTATACACAACGTGTACATCTAATACACACCGTGTGTATATGCTGTATACAGTGTGTACATCTAGTAAATAATGTGTACATCTAGTACACACAGTATGTACATCTAGTACACATAATATGTACATGCTATACACAGTGTGTATATCATGTACACACCGTGTGTATGTGCTATACACAGCGTGTACATTTAATACACACTGTGTGTACATGTTGTACACAGTGTGTGCATCTAGCACACATAATATGTACATTCTATACACAGTATATATATCATGTACATACCGTGTGTATGTGCTATACACAGCGTGTACATCTAGTACACACCGTGTGTACATGCTGTACACAGTACGTATATCATTTTTCCAAGATTATTTCACTGTTTGTTAATTTAGCTTGTAATTTTATTTATTCGAGTTGTTTTGTTTTATAGTGTGTGCATTAGGTTTTGTGTTAGATCATTTTCAGTGCTGATTTATAATGTTAGTTAATTAATTCATAATTCAATGTTACAATATTACACAAAAATATAAAATTATGGCACAATGGTTCTAGGAGAAAAATTTTCGTGAAAAAGCTACTTTTCTTTTATACACACAAAGCAACTCTATCTTCAATTTCATGATAATACTTCAGTTCGAAAGCAAGCATTAATGAGATAAAATTGACAATTCTGCATAGTATGGAAATAGAGATCACGCAGTCTTCCTGTCAAACTACCTAATATAGCATTCAAAGGCTTTTAGTAGAACAACAATACGATTAGGGGATCTATGCCATCCAGTAGCAATACTTAGTTTTAGATATAAATATGAGGTACAGAAAAAGAAAGCCAGTATGGTAGTGAGAAGAACAAACATACCTAGTTTGACAACGACGTTAAGAAGGTCAGCCTCGGGTTCAGGATCAGTATCAGGATCAGTATGGGTGTGGTCCTTCTGGGCCTTCACATAATTGTCAATAGCCACGAAGAGATCGTTATCGAAATGCTGGGGAAGTTGGAATTTTTTTCTGTGCTCGGAATCCAAAATCCAATAAGAATGAGTGTTGGAATTGGAAGTCCATTGTTTGATGCGATTATAGTCAGCGATCAAAGAGTTCCACTTGGTCCGACACTGATTCAAAGTGCGATGTACGTCTAAAGCAACACAGTTTTGGACAATAATTTTCCATTTCTGATAGGAAGATAAAGCCTTCAAACAATCCCCTTCAACAACAGAGATCTCGTTCACAAGAATGAGTGAATCTTTGGTGGTCCAGCCTGGAGCTACCTTAGACCGTGTACGCGGAGCACTTGCTATACACGATTCGAAGCTGCTTTCTTTCATTCCTTTCTTCGGCTTGGGTCCTCTCTTCCGTGGCGTCCGCTGTGAGTTCTCATTTTCAAACTCCTTTACTGATTCCACGGCTTCCATTTTTTAACTACCAAAAAATAATTGAATTTACTAAATCATAATTACACAGCTCAATCTTAAGCAATCAGCTTTTGAAATTGTATCACCTTTTTTTTTCACTGTAATTGATAGAATCTCAAACTGCTACTAATGGAAGCTGCAACAAAGGTGGAGGACATCGAAGGTTATGAAGAGGAAGAGATGTACTCTGGTTATTGTTGTTTTAATGGAGTCTGGTGGAGAAGAAAGAAGAAGGAGTATTTATTGAGTAAAGAAGATGAAAATGGAGATGGTTGGGTTGCAGAGAAATTGAAGAAATTGAAAGAGATATTAGAGATTTTAGCAGGACCAAAGTGGAAGAGTTGAAAATTGAAATAGATACCCGGGAAGTGCAATCGCTTTTTAGTTAAAAAAAATTGTATTTATGAAAATAAAAATTTAAAAGGTGAGATTTATGATAAAAGAAATATATAATTATATTTTTTGAAAAAAGAGAAAAAAAAAGGTTGATAATTAAGGTAATTTTCTCGAGCTTTAATTACCAATGACAAAGTACCGAAACACTTAAAGCTTAAAAATTGGTCGAAGCCATTGACTAGTACCGATTGGATTACCTAAAAAAGGGACAAAATGATGATTCTTATATTTTTACTTTTTGGGCCTCATATTCCTAGTCCAAAGCCCAAATTGGGCTCAATCCCATGCCTACAATTTGATTAGACTAAAGGACATGGGGAGATGCAACCATCACATCTTTTAACTAAACTGGCCAGCTTGATAGAGTCCCGTCCTACCATGTCATCTGACATAAGTTGTCTACCCGTCATAGTCGATATATCAACTATGTTAGATTATCAATAGGCACTCAAATGTCTCAATACCTAGCACGAAACATACACTATAAATGGCTCAACTCTTGAAGGCTCCAAGTAATGTCATTTGAGATATTCTCACTCTACAATTTCTCTCTTTAAGAGTCTATTCACTTAAGTATCATAATGTTTATTTTGATCTGACTGAATACTCTTTCTTACAGGTCTCATTTGACAAGTTAATACAATCGGATTCTCTATTCTCCCATTCGATATTCTCTGTAACATCAATTACGTTGCGTTAAAATATATTTTGAGATATGGTGGAAATTCTAGTTTATGTTTTCCTTTAGTTTTATGTCAATGTTTACTAATGAGATATAGTAATTCTGGACTAAATTTGATTTGGCACGTAGGATTTATTGAAAAAACAAGCAAGAAGAGATCACATTCCACGTGGATCTACTTAAATAGGGAATGATTTAGAAGCTTGCTGTATTGGAATGTTGTGTGTACTTCCATATTGTGAAGAACAAGGACTCACTTGAATTACAACTGTAGGAATGGGGCAGGTTGTAGTGGAAAGCCATCCGGAAAGTTAACTGTATAGGCTGCTAAAGAGGCTCATTTGCGATTAGAGGTCTGTATTCTTGTTTGGAATTAAAAGACACAAGCAACCTGAGGCGGACGCAGAATGGAGAATCCAAAAAAGTTTGTGGAGTCAAAGCCTCTTACCCTACCTTTGGTACGCCCCTGCAAGTAACAATTCATTGGCTGCTACAGAAGGTTTTCTCCTGGTTGGAGTTTAAAAGTGTGTATATATATATATATATATATATATATATATATATATATATATATATATATATATATATATAGGTCGTGAAAACTACTCGTGCATCGTTTTAATATTTCAAAGACTCGTGCAACAGAGTGCATGGGAAAATCAGAGGTTGCACAAGCAAACCCAAAGATAACAAGAGGTTGATAAAATGTAGGAGAAAATCAGAAAATTAGAGCTCACAGCACAATTGAATTGTCTTCACTTCAGAATAAACTGAAATCAGCAAACCAGTAAAGGCTCCAATCATGGTAAACAACAAAATGAAATGGTGTCATTGTCCCTATGCAGAAGTTTCAATTGTGCCGACTACTCTCTCTACTTAAAACAATACAATATTTTTGCTAAATCTACACTATCAATTGCCATATTTACATCCAACATCAGCAAACCTTTCCTTTTGAAAGCTTCTGTATGCCGGTGCCATGTCAAGGAACACAAATGAGTACATGAGATATAATCTAAAGAAAGCAGAGTTGTTTAGCAGTTTTGTGGCCTGAAGTATTTAGGAGGCAGTGATGTACACCTTTCATTCATGTGGGGATAAGGATCCATGGTATTGTATCCCGGTAGCTCCATTTGATACTTCCCCTTAATCTGACAAAAGGAGAGCTTCACGTCGTCCCCATCATTACACCAATCTGGAAGACGACTTGAGTTGTTTTCAAAAAACCTGAGCATGTAAGCATCTCTAATCTGCATTTTTAGAAATTAAACATATATCAATATGTATTGTGTAAACTAGCTCAAACCAACTCAGATAACAATTAAGAGCAAATATTCACCTTGTTGGATAAACATCAATATAAACACAAAAAGTTTAAATGTTAATCAAAATTCAGGATGATGAAGTTAAGAAATTATCCATTTAGCAGACAATATCACTCCTTAAGAAAAAAGAAGCAGACAATTCTGAACGTTCAAATATTCTACATAACAATTTATTTCACATGAAAATGGCATCCTCAGTACATAAGGCTCACTGCTTTGCGACAATTAGGAAGGATCATCTATTATGCAGACTTGGCCCCCCTGAGATGACGTTTCCAAGCTCATAATTTGCAACTTTTTAAGTCACCAAGATGAAACATTATGAACGCATTAAGACAACAATTTGGCATACCACCTGATTAAAAGTGAAGGTTCAAAACCAGGCTGAATAATTGCAAATGCATAAGGGCAAAAACTGCATTTCTAACGTGTTCCCTCTTTCTATAGGCAAAAAGATTCATTCGAAGCACCAAAACTGAACTTTGAGCAAGCATGTGTGGAAGAATAATACATGGATTCATCGACCATAGGAAATAAAAGAAACCAAAGTATCAATTCTTGATTCAGAAGGGAGAAAAAAAAAAGAGAGATAAATTCAAAGACTAACAGTAAACTCAGTCACTTGTATTGAGCTAGCAACTGGACCAAAGAGCCCTGCTTCCTTGTACAATTCAAGAACAAATGCAATGCAAGAAGTTGACTTCCCATCAGAGTAGGTCCAATCATCCTGTTCAGGAATTGACAGTAATTCACCGAAGGATGACCCACGCTTTTCTACCTCTACTAGGATATCAGAAAGATTGAGGCCCTGCATAAAGCACAAATGTCAAGTCAGTTGCTAAAAAAACTTAATATGATGGCACCATTAAATAATGATATACAACTAATAAAAGCACTTTAAAGAGATCTCATTACAATTGATGACTTATCTAAACATGCCAGAACTCGAGGATCATAAAATCATTTAACTACCATCAAAACAAAACTTGGTCATCAAGAATAACTTTGTATCATATAGACCTTGGCTGAAGATTTACCAGCTTAGAATAATAAACTGTTACACTTGTATGTTTCAGGAGTTACAGCTGACAAATTCCATAGTTTTCCCAAATCGTGACATGTAACTTGTACACAATTGATGTCATTTGCTTGGCAATTTGGCATCACACAGAGTAATTTCCTTTTATCATCTTTTTCATTGTGGAGAAGAAAAAGGAAAGTCAGTTGAAACATAAATTCAATTCATGTGCACCAAGGGAAAAATGGCAAGAGTGATTATGTGAAAATACCCGAGTTCTAAGTCGCTTGTTCAAGGCCTCATTCCACATGTTGGCTGCATATGCAGGTTGTATTTGGCTCCAAACTGTCATAACAGATGCAACCTGTAGAACAACATGCCAACAATAAAAACCTATGGAAACTGCAAACCTGTAAGCTTGCATATGAAAAAGTTATTTGCCCCAATAAGCAACCTCATTTTCAGAAATTTAGTGATTCTTGTTTTGATTGATGGCAACAATTTAACTTGTTTCAAATTGGCTTTTCAGAATACCAAAACCCTTATAAACATAGTATGAGAGCAAACTACAGATCCACTTCCTAAAATATTGAAAGAAAGCTTATATTTGTTACAAACAAATGAAATTTGCCTAACGAAGTTCCTTGCAGAATACCATAATTTGCTTCAAACTTCGCCAAAATAGTTCCCCATTAAAAAACATAGCTAGCGAGTTTGTATGTGTGTGTGTGTGTGTCTATATATATATATATTTGCAACAACATAGCTAGCAAGTTAATAAGCTAAAAATAACACCATTCCACCAACAATAAGAGTTCATGCCATCTTTCTGTGTGCTCTCCTCATAAGGTACACCTTAAGATATCAGTGGAAGAAACACAAATAATATAATGCAAACACAAGTTTCTTAACCAATACACAGGTTAATAGAAATGCAGAAAACAGAGAATTGAACCCTAATTGTGCAATGACCAACCAAACTACAGAATAGAAATGAAAGTTAGAAGTTATAGCAATAATGGAGTTGGAAAATACACAAGAAAACCATGTCTTCAGATGGGATAATGACATTACCAGGTGAGCATCCAAGGGGGGTGGATAATTCCCGTCTATAGTGTCTATCCAACTAAATATCATGTTATGGTATCCGTAAGGTTGCCCATTCATGCTCATTGCATACTCCCATGCAGCTGTCTCATTAAACTTGGCTCGCACATCGGGATGCAGAGGAAGCAGTGCAATATGAGGATTGGAATCATCCTTTGTCAGCTCAAATTCCCACCACTCATCCCATGGTATCACAGCAATAATATCTTCTCCCTGCAGCCGAAAGGGTGAAGAACTACTTCAGGTCTAATCCAAATCAAGATTACCCAAAACAAATAAAAATACTGAATCCTAATTTACCCCATAGTTGACATTTTTATCCCAGAAACCATGTTCATATGGTTTCAATAGTGCAATATGCACAGTATGAAAAATAAAAAAAGTTGTCCCAGTGGAAGCAGAAACCGAAATTTAGATAAGCTGTTTCTATAAGAGCAATAAAAGGCTTCCTTTTTTTTTTTTTTTAATTACTTCTTTGGATTAGAATTCCATAAGCCGATCTTGAATAGGACCAAAATTCATCCATAATGCCCACATATGATTAGGAGCAATTTAAAATGGCTCTGAGTGGCATTACAAAAGGAAATTCAAGTAAATACAAACGACAATAAGAAACTTGTCATTTAGACTGATACTAAAAGGTAGCATCACAAAAAAACAATTCAATCTATTGAAGAACTATACTTTACCTGTTCATTTTCATGTCCTGATTCACCAACCCACAATTTTCCTTCAGAATCCCTTAAGCAAACAGCAGTATGGCCAGCATAAGCTCCACTTACCCATTTCTCCAAAGTCTCAAAACCACCCCACCTCCCACGTATTTTTGATATTGCAAGGAAATCTCCAGAGTGAATATCATCAACACTGATGTTGGTAACCCATGGCTGAGGACGTATTTCAAAGCTAGCCCCCATGTGCTTTTCAAGGAATCCAATATTGGAATTCTCCCCCCATCCAGTATTCGTAAATAGGGGGAAGACATCCCACAGTGCTTGGAGGGTCCCAAGCATTCCTGCTTGCATGAGAAAAATCAAAATTCCCCTGTTCTTCACCTGGCCAAAAAACAAAATGATTGCAATTCAAATCTGGCAACAAAACTAATAGAAATTCGGAGTGATAAGAAGAGAAAACTTACATATTCATACTCAGCTTTTCCTTCCCACTCTTTAAATTCAAATGTGTGCTCCCGCGAGAGAAAATAATAGTCCCATGTAACACGATATGGAGTTGCAAAGACATAAAGATCCACACAGGTCCAGCTATGAGCATTGTTTACCTGAATAAGTTGCCACATTTTTGAAGCAATTACTACTCCAGGAACTGTGGCCACAAGGCTTTTCAGGTAAAGATTCAGAGAGGAGTATGGAAGGAGGAAGAAAAGATGCTAATTTACAGAAAAAATTCCATAGACAAGAAGAGCGGTCACCAATTGTTGATGTCTTGCTGTTAATGAGTTGTATACATACCTATTACCCACATGAGAGAGAAAAAATTCCCGGTAATCTCAATTGAAAAATAACGTGTTTCTGGACCAGTGAGAAACATAAGGACACCAAGCATCTAGTACAGAAATAAATAAAAACATGAAAGCCTACAGAGAGCCAAAATTGTTAAGAAACTATGTCTGGACAAAATCAACACAGTGGAATCACATAGAACCAATACAATGCATTCATACTAATAGAAATCAAGGAAAATATCAATCTTTTTATCTTTCCTATAATTCCTCAAGCGACCATCACACATCTCAGCAAATTTACATTAGGTATATTCCCAAATGCATTTTAATTTACAGTATCTTAAAGGACCTAAAAGAGTTGAGGACCTGAGGCTTGCATTGCACATCTAAAGTAAAAACAGTTTCAACATGCCACAACCATAACAACAGTTCATCACCTTAAACATCCAATTCAAAAATTCAAGAGAACATTTATTATTACTTTTGGAACATCAGCTAAAAGCATACCCAATCGTCTTCCAAAGATAAAAAAAAAAAAAAAAAAAAAAAAAAAAAAACAGAAAGAAAACCAGTGTGCAACGCATGCCTTGACATCGTACAATTTAAATTCAAAAGACAGTTTAATAGTTAAAGTTTTCAGTAGCCAATCATGTTTTCAACTGAGGCTAAATGGAACTACATCAAGAAGTACTCAAAAGAAAAAATGAAGAAGAATGAACCAAACATATCAATCTCCACCAAAAGAAAACTTGCAGAAAAACTAAATACGGCAATAAAAACAAAAGTAAACAATGCCCAGGTACCAATCCCACCGAATTCAAAAAAGTGAATTGGGCGTCAAAATAAAAATTGCCAAATAAATGTCAAATTGGGAGTCCAGTTCTGAAATTCGGGAAGTAACTGCCATTATTGAATCCTCCACTATTCAAGAAAACCAACTAAAAAATTATAAGAAAAGAAAGAACAACTGTCCAATAGCTCGAATTTACCACTAGAATCCAAATCCAGAAAAAACCATACGCCAAATCCTAAGTTTCAAGATGGCCAATACTAGACAAAAAAACATTCGCAAAACAAAACCCAAAAACAATTTCTTTTTACACACTGGTAAACCAGAAGAGCTTCAATCCAAAAGGAAAATTCAAACACGCAAAAGCTTCAAACTTTGTAGAGACCAAATCATAAATAAACCAAAATGATTCGATTTGCTACCTTGATATGAAGTGTGCCACCCCCAAATTCACTGCCAGTTTTATTGTGGAACTCCATCCAGGCAGTGTTGTTATAGAAACAAGCACCCTTCCACTCCACGGTGTCGTTTTCCGACGTAGCAGCTCCCACAAACGACGGCAAAATGTCAATCGGACTATTCAGATAATTGAGAATTGGCCATGAAACTTCCATCGGCAACAAGGGAAGCAAATCTCGAGCGTGAAATGGAACTTGCAATGCTTGACATGAAAAAATGGAGAGGAAGAGGAAAATGGTAAAGATTGTGAACGATGAAGATGGCGCCATGACTGTGGAAAAGATATGATTTTTGATGAAGAAAGGAGAAAATTTGGTGAGACGGGTAGAAGAATCAAAACCCCATAGCCTTATAAGTTTCCTTTTATGGGCTATCTCTGGGTGTGGGCATCAATTTGTATTACATAGGTATCGATTTATATATCAGGCGCCATGACATGGTTATCTTTTTGGACTCATTGCCAGAGGTCAAAATCCATGAATTGGATTTTATTAGGTGGGGTCTTCATGTTTTATTTCATCAGTTTGCTTATTATCAAGGGTTTCATACATTTACGGTAAAAAAAAAAAAGGTTTCATACATTTGTTACTTTTCTAAATAGTATAAATAAATAAAGGCAAAATAATTAATTATAAATACTTACACAAATTAATAATATTAAAATAATATTAAATAGATCAAAATATTCTATCTTAATTTAGATTTTTTTTAATAAAAATGATCATTTCATTAAAGCACATGTTGAATAATACAAGAGGAAGAAGAAATATAACTAACTCTTGAATAAATAACAAATGTCCTAGCTAAAATATAGGTAAAATCATTATCAGATCTTTTAACAAAGGTAAACAGATAATTATCAAAACTAAGGCTTGCATCTATGCAGTCCTTAATAATGCAACCAAAAGGACAAACATAAGAGAAAGGCCTTGTAAGAGCATGAAACAAGTTAAGATTATCCGTCTCCATGTGTAGATTATTAAACCCAGCTGACTTCATCCAACCCAAAGCCTCCTTCATTGACATGGCTTCAGCTAACAAAGGATCAAGAGGGCAATTTAAAGACCCATGACCAGTAGCAACAAATCTTCTCAAAGGGTCCCTGCAGATCCAGTCAAAACCCACCCGATTATCATACATAAAAATCACAGCATTACAATTGCACTTAATGAAGTTATCAAGAGGACAAGACCAAGTCTCCAACAAAATACGATTAGAAGGAGTAAAAATAAAATTTCTTTGTTGAACCACTAGCCATTGATTCAAACAAACATTAGCCAAATGGATGCCAGCCCCATTGCTCATTCTTTGCAAGCCAAACAAATTTGTTTCTCCTATACCAAATTGCCCAAACAATAAACAGTGCCGGATATAGCTCATCATGCTGAAGAGAGGAGAACCAAGACCTTAAAATATCTGCTACTGAGTTATTAACATTATAGCAAACACCAAGAGAACTGTCATACCAAACAGATTTTGAAAAAGAACACTCAAATAGAGCATGATGGACAGTCTTAACAGTAAGAGGAGAGCAGAAAGGACATACCAACAGATCAACAACACACCTTCGAAAAAGGTTATACCTGGTAGGAAGAACTTTAATAACACATCTCCATAAGAAAATATGAATCTTTGAGGGAATGTGAAGGTTCCAAAGAGCTTGTCAAAGAAATCAAAATTGACAATAGGTTGAGCTAAACCATGAATAATGCGGGAAGCACTCTTAACCGAATAATGGCCATTAGTTTCAAGAGGCCAATATAAAGAATCCGATGAAGAAAATCTGGTAAGAGGAAGCTAAAGAAATTGGCCAATATCCCTACTATTGAAGTTTGGCTGGATAAAAGACACATCCCAACCATTACCGTCTTTGGACAAAAGGGAAGAAACCTTTGCATTCAAAAGATCAGGAGAAAGAGTGGATGAGATTTTTGGGTTCAAATTATCAAGAAGCCAGGCATCTTTATAAACGTTAATACCAGACCCATCACCAACACGCCATCCAATGTTTTGAGCAACCATATCCTTTGCAGCCATAATACTGAACCATGTATAACTAGGACACCTACCTATCTGTGTTAGAAAAATATCACAATTGGGATAATATTTAGCCTTCAGCACTCTAGCAACCAGAGAATCACCTCTAGAAAGGAGTTGCCAGACTTGTTTACCCAATAGAGCCAAATTAAACTCATGAACATTGCGAAAACCAAGGCTGCCTATCTTTTTTAGAGCACAAAGTGACTCCCAATTAATCCCATTAGTATTGTTACCATTTGAATGCCACCAGAACCCATTAATTATGAATCAAATCACATATGCCTTGTGGAAGGAGAAACAAACTCATGAGATAGGCTGGGATAGCTTGGAGAACGGATTTAATGAGAATTTCCTTCCTTCCCCAAGATAGAAACTTATTCCTCCAACTATTAAGCCTTTTTCAAATTCTATCTTTAATAAAACTAAAAGCCTGATATTTATAATGCCCTATGAACATTGGCATTCCTAGATAAGAATTAACTTATTGAGAAGCTGAAATACCCAGGAGATTGCAAAAAAGTTGGTGCATGTAAGGGTCAATATTTTAACTAAAACCCAAATAAGACTTGAGGAAATTAACCAATTGGCCAGAGGCTTTCTCATATAAATGAAGGCAACCTTTAATAGTTGATGCTTCACAAAGGTTAGCTTTAAAGAAAAAATAAAAGTCATAAGTAAACAAGAGGTGGCTAATAGCAAGAGCACCTCTAGCAATCTTGCAACCGTGGATGATCCCTCTTTGTTTTAAATTTGCTAGAGCAATAGAAAATCCTTGAGAGCAGAAAATGAAAAGGTTGGGGGAAAGAGGATCCCCTTGCCTAAGTCCTCTTTTAGGAGAAATAGGACCAATCGAAAAATCACTTATACAGACTTGATAGGAGACGGATGAAATACACAACATAATGATTTTAATCCATTGCTTATGAAAACCCATCCTACACATAATATCTCTCAAATAAAACCATTCCATTTTATTGTACTCCCTAGCCATATCAAGTTTTAGCGCAATAGTGCCATTTACGCCCTGAGTTTTGTGATGAAGATAATAGGCAAGAAGTACATTGTTTGTAATCATCCTTCCAGGAATAAAGGCACTTTGGTTTTAAGAAATCATATCATTCAATAAGAACTTCATATGGTTAGCTAGCATTTTAGCCAAAATTTTATAAACAACATTACACAGAGAAATTGGTCTCTAACTAAAGATAAGCTTAGGTGATTTAATCTTTAGAATTAACACAATAATTGTTTCATTAAGTGCAACAAGCATGTCACTAGAATTAAGAATATTCAAGATAAAAGCAAAGATATTTGGGCCAATTAAATCCCATTGAGATTGGAAAAAAACTTGGATTGAAACCATCGAGTCCAAGAGCTTTGTCCAGATGCATAAAGAAAAGAGCTTCCTTAACTTTCCCCACCTCAAAAGGTTAAATCAGTTATTCATTTTGAGTTGAAGATATGCACGGTTGAACCCAGTCAATTTGCTCCCTAGTGTCACCATTTGAAGATTTAAAGATGTTCTTAAAATATTGGGAAATATGCTCTTGAAACCCTGCATTCCAATGCAAAAGAGATTCATCCAAAGTTGTCAGATGGGATATCATATTTTTCTTCCTCCTATTTGTTTCAAAGGCATGAAAGAACTTAGTATTCGAATCACCTTCCTTTAGCCTTTGGATTTTAACACATTGCTTCCAGTAGATATTTTTCTAGTACAAAAGCCCAGCAAGTTTTTCGTTAGCTTGCTTAAATCGAGCAAGACACATAGGATTAGTTTTAGGGCATAAGATATTCAACTCATCTTTGCAAGCAAAAATATCATCCATAAATTTTCAATGAACAGAGCATCCCACTTCCCCAAAGAAACAGTGTAAAAAGCAAGACACTGGATGATAGGAAGAGTACCTGATTCTGATAAACACTTAGAAATAACAACTTTAAACTCCTTATTTTGCAACCAAGCATTTTAAAAAAGAAAACTGTTTATTATATGGTTGTTGTCTTGGAGCAGTAGATAACAACAGAGCCATATGATCAAAGTTAACCACACCAATATGATTAATTTAGCTATCAGGAAAATCATTGAACCAAGAATTCAAAGCAAGCCCCCTATCAATTCTTTCACAAATCCAACCACTAGAACCCCGCGATCTCTCCCATGTGAACTGATACCCAAAGAAACCCATATCATGCAAATCACGGGATTGGATAATGTCCCGAAAATCATTAATGAGAGATGAAAGAAGTGGGTTGCCTCCATTTTTTGAAGTAGTAAGGAGATCATTAAAATCTCCCATAACACACTAAGGCCAAGAATTGTTAGTAGCTAGTTGCCGAAGAAGATTCCAAGAAAGATACCTAAGATTACGAACATGATTCCTATTAAAGCCAGTAAACTGAATATCTTGCTAAAAGGGAGAAAAAAACAAGCACATCAATATGAGACAAAGAGTAAGAGCGAAGAGAAACTAAAAAATCATTTTTCTAGAGAAGGGTTAAGCCTCTACCAAAATTAAGACTACAAACTATGAACTTTCCATCAAAATGAAGATGACTACAAAAACGTTCTATGTGAGCTTGAGAAACATGAACTTCCATAAGAAAAATAAGATAGGGACGGAGACAATGGACTGTGTCTGAAACACCCTAATCTAGCTTCTCTATCAAATATTATGAAGTCTACTTAAGTCATGTTATGTTAGGCAATTAACCCAATTAACATCTACATGCATTCATGTCACCTGATCCGTCTAATCATATAATTTATATTCTAATTAGGCTTATCACATCTCTCATGTACATTTCATTTTGAATAAGCACAGTGAGTCATTATGCAACCCATTATCTTAATCATACTAGATTCAACTATCTTAGTCATTTCACTATCATGCATAGCATTCAGCATTCCAGTACATTTGAATTAAGTTATTCTAGCTTCTAAATGCATGTATATACAAGCATTCTCACTATAAGCTTATTACAACCTTAACCTCCATATGATATAAATATATAATATAAAATTTATACATATTAACATGTAAGGAACTATAAAAAAATTAATCATAATTCCTACATCAACTTCTAAAGACTGGTGTTGGCCTGTCCTGATGTAGAGAACGTTCCTGTACAAAAGCCTTGACTACCAAAACTTACATAGATCAAAATAACTCGTGCTAAGCTATACAGCTTAGTAGGGATAATAAAAGTGAAGGATAACCACTCACAGTGATCATTAGATTCATTAAATCATACATAATTTAAAAACATTTAAAATAACACAAAAACGATAAGCATATGATAAAAGTAACAATGTCTTTGATCAGCAATGTATTCCTACATTCAAGTAGTCTCCATACATTCAACATTTCATAAAGTGTTATGTATATATATATAAGCATAAGAATAAGATACATGTATTGGAAAACTCAATTAAACAGGATACTCCATAAATTATATGCCCTGGTATACTATAACCAATTATGATGTATTTATACTGTAACATAGCCTGCTTAAGTTCTAAAGGTGGATAACGGGATCGGTGGATACCCGAGGGTATCAAAACGGTGGATATCCGAGGATATAAGATTTATGGACCCAAACGGGATCGACTGTACGGTAGACCGGTCAAATGGACCCATACGGGATCAACTAACAACCCAAATGGGGTGTTCATGATCCAATAGGATCACTGTACTTTAGACCTAATTAGGTCGATGATGGTAGCTGCAAAATCCCTATAGGCGCCTATCTATCCACAATTGAACTCTAATTACAGACGATACTTTATTTAATTCTGTTTTCATATATCATGCTTGCACTTGATTAAATCAATTTGCACATGTATAACCAAAGTACAAATATATTATTACTATAGCATAACTATGTATACAAAGTTCATATAATGTTTCACTTAGTTTTTTATCATGTTATTAGTAGGCATCATATTTTGATCATACCATGATAATCAAGTAATATATCATACTTGTTTAAGTGTTCAACATAAGTCATGTCTTGTTCTTAGAACTTTCCAATACAACACAATTTAGGTATGTGATCATGTAAAAAAATCCAAAATTCCTAGTTTATATAAATACATGTAACCAATTTGCCATTTAACGTTTCAATATTTTGACAATTGTGCATATATCATCATAATAGATACCTTAACATGTGATCCATAATACACTACATGTGAACAAGATCATACTATTGTATTTCTTATTTCAAAGTATAGGTACATGTTAAAATATACACTTACTCATCATAGGATTACATACATAAAATTAATCTTGCATATAACAATCATGTATATATAAGTTTAATCCCATATATATATATATATATATATATATATATATATATATATATATATATATATATATATATATATATATATATATATATATATATATATATATATATATATCCCTTTATTAATAGTCATATTGCATGTCGTATCCAATTCATTGTATATTAACATAGATATAAATTTAACTCAACTATATAAAAAAAATAATGTAAGATATATTAAAATTCGGCACATGGCAGTATTCTGGACCCAACTTGTGAGCCACTTATGATTTTGAAAACGTCATTTTTAGGCTAAATGACCTTTTACAATTTTATTACCCTATGTTTCTAGTTTCCAAAGCATAAAAATTAACCTTAATATCTTGTCTATAGCTTGAGATATTTGAGAAAAAACTATAGGATGTTCATAGAACCAAAACATTGTTTGTTACCACTTATAAAGATTTTTAGAATAACATTTAGAAAGAATTAGATCAACATTTCTGCATCAAAGTTATACTTCCATGTCTCTAGTTTTACCAAAATTTTACTTTGTAGCATTTTAACAACTCTACCAAAAGTTATACCCAATTTACTATGGTCTGTTCCCTAACAGTACCTCCAGTCCCTACGAATTTCTAGTCAATATTTGACATGCTTGCACACAATTTTAATTCATAATTCCTACATAAAAAATGTGAATTTAGGAGTCTATTTTGTATAGGAATTAACCTTATAGAATTCTGACCATTGCACAAGAAATTATAATACAATTACCACAACCTATTCTAGAACCCGGTTTAACAACTCTCCCAATATTCCATTAAATATAAGGGTAGTTTAGAGGCCAAATTAGTGCTAGGTTTCAACTACAAAATTATACATATAACTCTTATGTAGCTATAGAAATTAACATGGTCTCAATTAAAGGTTCCTAACTCATTTTATAATGAAAATACAACCACTAGTTTCATTAATTTCTCAAGTAACACTTAATGTAACTCATCCCAACTTCATGCCTCCTTCCATTTAATCAATCCAACACACATTTACATCTTAATTATCTAATTATTATTCACATACATGCAAGATAAATCCTATCCTATACCTTGGCCGAAATCTCCCTTCACTTTCAATCTCTTGCCACTCCTTTTCCTTTGGTCTTTCTACTCTCCTCTTCTCCTTAATCAACAATTTCATCCATTAACTCAAACTTCCAGAATTTGATCAATGAATCACTCAAAAAAATCAAGAAGAAGATGATGAATCATTAAATTAAGATAATTACCTTTTTGTTTAACACTAATGGTCTTGATTAATAATCACGTGCAAGGATTTCTTCAACAATACTAAGATAGGCTTTAAAAGATCAAAAAAGATGAAGAAGAAGAGAACCGAATTCTGTAATTCCCTTTGAAAAATTTGGCCCTCTCTCCACTCAAAATAGCTTATATAGTGACATGTAAAATTCCTTTTTTAGTCCTTTAAAATTTATCATGTCACACATTAACCTCACACCTTTTTGCATGCTTAATATTGACCCCTCCATTTAATCCTTTTCTTAATCAACCTCTCATTTTATTCCTTCTTTTAAATTAACCTCTCAATTTATTCTTCTATTCACAATTGACCCCTAAAATGTCATAATTATAAATTTATCCCAAATTAATACTTTATACTTCAATTATACCCTCGAATAATATTAAACTATAATATTAAATTCTATTTTCATGCAATTAATATAATAACAAAATAATTTATCACTTGCCCCATATTTTATATGAAATACATATTTTTAATTTAGTCATAATCAACATAATCCTATAAAAGCATACACATTTTTAACTAGGGTCATGTTAGGGTCCTTACAATTCTCTCCCCCCTTAAAGAATTTCGTCCTCGAAATCCATACCTATTCCAAATAATTGAGGATATTGCTCCCTCATGACTGCCTCCAGTTCCTAAGTCACTTCTTGTGCACTGTGATATTGCCAGAGTACTTTGACTAGAGGAATTTGCTTGTTCCTTAATTGTCTGATCTCCCTAGCTAGGATTTCTTTTGGTTCCTCATCATATGTGAAATCCGGTTGTACTTGAATATCTTGAACTTGCAGCTTATGTGACTCGTTCGAGCGATATCTTTTAAGTATTGATACATGAAACACATCATGAAGCTTGGCTAATTCTATAGGAAGGGCTAATCTATAAGCCACTAGTCTGACTCTTTGAAGAATTTCATAAGGACCAATAAACCTCGGACTGAGCTTTCCCTTTTTCCCAAATCTAAGTACCTTTCTCCATGGAGATACCTTCAGAAATACCTTGTCACCCACTTGATACTCGATATCCTTTCTTTTCAAGTCAGGATATGATTTCTATCTATCACTAACTTCTTTCAGCCTCTGCTTGATAACTTGAACTTTTTCCTCTGTATCTCTAACAAGGTCAGAACCAATTATTTTGCATTCATTCAACTCAGTCCAACAGACTGAAGTTCTACATTTCCTGCCATACAAAGCCTCATATGGTGCCATTTGAATACTTTTCTGATAACTGTTATTGTAGGAAATTTCCATTAAGGCCACATATTTATCCCAACTTCCAGAAAACTCCAAAGCACATCCCCTCATCATATCTTCTAGAATTTGAATGACCCTTTCGGATTGTCCATCTGTTTGAGGATGAAAAGTTGTACTATACTTGAGCTGTGTTCCTAAAGCTTGCTATAGACTCTGCCAAAATATCGATGTAAACCTTGGATCCTGATTAGAAATTATGGATACCGATATATCGTGTAATCGTACAATCTCATTCACATACAATTCTATAAGCTTATCCATTGAAAAATTTGTTCAAAGTGGTATAAAGTGAGCTACTTTTGTTAACTTATCCACTATTACCCAAACAACATCATATTTTCTTTGAGTAAGAGGCAAACTGGTAACAAAATTCATGGTAATGTCTTCCCACTTCCACTATGGAACCGGAATGGGATTCAAATGACCTGAAGGAAATTGAAGTTTTTCTTTCACTTGTTGACATGTTAAACATTTAGAAACATATTCAACAATATCCTTCTTCATGCCAAGCTACCAGTAAAGCTGTTTCAACTCTTGATACACCTTGTTCCCGCCACGATGCATAGTAAATGCAGTATTATGTGCTTCATGCAACAATATTTTTTTCACATATTTGTCATTAAGACTACATAACCTGTTATGGTAGTATACACCACCATCTTCTTTCACTGAAAAATCTGATTGATCTCATTCACAAACTGCTTTGACAATCTGTTGTAACTTTTCATCATCCTTCTGAACATCTATCACTGTCTGCCTAACCATAGGCCTAGCTTTAAGTTATGCTAGTAATGCACCATCCGATGCAAATTTCCATCTACACTGCTTTAACATCAATATTGCTATTGTCTTGCGACTCAAAGCATCAACAACCACATTTGCTTTTTCTGGATGGTAGTCAACTATACAATCATAATATTTGAATAATTCCAACCATCTTCTCTGCCTCAAATTAAGTTCTTTCTGAGTAAGCAAGTATTTGAGGCTTTTATGATCAGTATAAATCCTGCATTTTTCCCCATACAAATAGTGTCGCCAAATCTTTAAAGCAAAAACCACAGTTACCAATTCTAGATCATGAGTCGGGTAGTTCTGCTCATTCGATTTCAACTGTCTAAATGCATAAGCTATTACCTTACCATCTTGCATTAATACACAACCCAACCCAATCTTGGAGGCATCACTGTACATTGCATACTCTTTTCTTGACTCTGGTTGAGTTAACACTGGTGCTTCAGTCAACATTTTCTTCAACTGATCAAAGCTTGCTTGACAACGATCAGACCACTCAAACTTAATATTCTTCCTTAATAACTTAGTGAGTGGTGAGCAATGACGGAAAAACCTTTCACAAAACGACGATAATAACCTGCCAACTCGAGAAAACTTCTAACTTCATGTACATTCTTGGGTGGTTTCCAATTAACAATAGCCTCAATTTTATTTGGATCAACCCTAATGCCTTCAGCAGATATAACATGGCCTAGAAAAGAAACTTCTTTAAGCCAAAAGTCACATTTACTCAACTTGGCAAACAAGTGATTTTCTTTTCAAAGTTTGTAATACAATCTTCAGATGTTCAACATGCTCAACTTCATTCCTGGAGTAAACCAATATGTCATCGATAAACACTACGACAAAACGATCCAAGTAGGGTTTGAATACCCTATTCATAAGATCCATGAATGCATTAGGTGCATTTGTCAACTCAAATGGCATAACTAAGAATTCATAATGCCCATAATGGGTTCTAAATGTAGTTTTAGAAACATCTCCAACTTTACTCTAAGCTGATAATGACCTGATCGCAAGTCTATCTTTGAAAACACACAGCACCACTCAACTGATCAAATAAATCCTCAATTCGAGGTAAAGGATATTTGTTCTTCACTGTCACTTTGTTCAATTGTCTATAATCGATACACATTCTCATAGATTTGTCCCTCTTCTTAACAAATAAAATCGGAGCACCCCAAGGTGACACACTAGGTCTGAGGAAGCCTTTGTCTAACAATTCCTATAATTAAACCTTTAACTCTTTCAATTTAGATGAAGCCATTTTGTATGGTGCCCTAGAGATCAGGGCTGTACTAGGTAACAGATTGATAGACAACTTAACATCTCTTTCTGAAGGAAGACCAGGTAATTCTTTAGGAAATACTTCTGAAAATTCATTCACAACTGTTGTATTCTCAAGCTTCACTGTATCCCTTTTTGAGTCAAGGACTAAAGCTAAAAATGCTTCACATCCTTTTCTAAGACAATGTCTAGCTTGCATTGCTGATATAACATTAGTTAGTAGCTTAGAACAACTGCCTTCCACTACCACTTCCTTTCCTTCTTCATCCTTGAAAGTTACTGTTTTCATTTCACAATTCACCACTACATGATGCTTGGATAACCAATCCATTCCCAGAATTACATCAAACTCATGAAATGGCAACACAATCAAATCTACTGGAAACTCTCTCCCCTTAACTACTATAGGACAGTCTTTACACACCTTATTAACAATTACACTATATCCCAATGGACTAGTCATACATACATCAAAATCTAACTGTTGTATTTTAAACCTATCTCTACCCAAATTCCCAAGACAAACATATGAATGAGTAGAGTCAGGATCAATACGTGCATGTATGTCACAATTATAGAGAGAAAAAGTATCAGCTATAACTTCTGGAGCATTTTGTTCCTCTCAAGCCTTCATTGCATAAGCCCGACTAGTAACCATTTAAGTAGAAGGTCTATCAACTATTTCTGACACACTTTGGGACTGGGATCCATGATGAGTTAATCCACCCCTTCCTTTACCTCTACCTCTACCTCTACCAGATGGGGGTGCATTAGAAGCTCCCCTGCTACCCTATTACTTAAAACCTTGATCCCATTTCAAAGGATAATTTGCCATAAAATGGTCAGCACTGCCACATCTAAAGCATTCTCCAGCCAGTTTCCTGTAGTTACCCCAATGGTGTCCAGAACAATGTGGACATTTAGGTGTTTGACCCCAACTCTATCTTCCTGAAGCTTCCTTCTCATATTTAAACTTGGTAGAGGATTCTTGTTTCTTTGTTTTATTAGCAAAACTAAAAATAGACTCTGCAGGCTGACCTCCTTGAGCTCCTCTAAATCTTTTTTCTAGTGGAAGATCCTCCCCTAAAATCACTTCTTTTGTGCTCCCTCTCTCTTTTAGCTATCTCATATTTTTTAACTTTCATAGCAGTCGTAATCAATTGGTTAAAATCTACCACATTTAGAGATGTAAATACAAATAATTTTTCTTTTATTCGATCATTCAGCCCATCTTTAAAGTGTCCGCATTTAAAAACTCCTGTCAACATCTCCTTAGGAACATACTTGCACAACCATCTAAATTCTTTTTTATACTCAGCCACAAATAAAACTTTTTGTTTCAAATTAAAAAACTGCTTTAATTTCTCCTCTTTGTATGCCTCAGTAACATATTTTTCCTGAACTCCTCCTCAAAGAATTTCCAGGTAAATGGCTCAAGTAATTGAGGTTGTCTTAATATCAGTTTTCACCAATCATAAGCCATGCCTTGAAGTAAGGGCACAACACAAGATACCTTATGACTTGCAGGGCAGTTAATTTCATCAAAAATCCTCTCCAGCCTTTCCAACCAAAACTCAGCTTCTTCAAATTATTCTAGATTAGTGTCTGTAAATTTTTATGCCCCATGTTTCCTAATTTTAGATATTGGAGCTTTGGACATAATTATTTTTTTGTAGAATTTGGGCCATATCCTGAGAAATTTTCAACAAGGCTTCTCTAGGAACCGCAGCAGGAATTTAATTTTGATGTGATGATGAAGTCACTAGATTATAAGGATTTGATCTAACCGGAAAATTACTTTCAGCCGATTCTTTTATAGCATCCCTAGAGAAATTCTCCATCTTTAATCTATAAGAAAACAGAAATTTCTGCATTAGGCCAACACAACACTATTTCATATTATAGAATCCTATTGTAACACCTCAAATTTTGAATCTGTCATACATTTTAATTTATAGAACATGAAAAATTACCCTAGGTTAAATTTTGGGAAAATCGAAGTTGAATAGGGCGAGAAAACTTAGTGACAAGTATAAAGGGATAACTGTATCGGGATCGAAAAACCCCGAGACAGGGGACCCAGCAGATAGTGTGACCTGAGACTAAGAAATGAAAGTACAGGTTGAGTGGAGTCTAATGGTATAATTTAAAGAGAAACTGGGATCAAATAGGTCTCTAAACGGGCAAATAAAGAAAAATTTCACGGGTCAACCATGATTGAGCGATTGAGGGACCTAGAGATCTTTGATTTCCCAAAAATTTCATATATAACATTTAACTAATGTAAAGACACTCTAGGAACTGAAAAATAGTAATTCTGATAATTTTGAAATTTTAGGTTTCAACCTGGCTAAGCTGGCTTTTGGGGCCAGAAATATACCGAAACGATATTGAAATGGGTTAAAATTTTAACCACATATTTTTTAATATGTAAGGACACTCTTTGCAAAATTTTAGGGCAATCTGATATTGGCAACAAAAATTCAAATTTCAGGGTGCAAAATCGAGATCGAGTCATTTGAAGGTCAAACCAGAGAATTTGACCCTAAAAAGATAAATAAGACATTAATATAAGATTATGATCAAGTGTGAGTGAGCTTAGACCAGTAGGATAAGCCTAACTTGATGTATGGCCAATAAGTGACAAAAATTAGAGCCCTTGGATCTAATGGATGTGATTGAATCTTGGCCCCTCCTTTGGTACACTCAAAGACACCCTATAATAGCTCAATAAAATCTATAAACAATCCTGGAATTTTTGCAACTTCCTCCTCTTTTTCTTCAAAATCCTAATTCCTCACTTTTGTTGCCTCTCCTTCATTTTTCTTCATCCTAAGCTTTATTTCATTAAATCACAAGCCCTAATTGCAACCTAAAGTTTAGAAATTCATCCCCTTTAATCTATAAAAGGATTTTTATCAAAAGGAGGTGAAGAAATTAAGGATTTAAGGAAAAAATCCTAAGGTAAAATTTTGTGATTTCTTAAGTTTTAGGTGAAATTTGAAGGGAAAATTTTATAGGCATGTAGAATTAGGCTAGAAAATTATAGTGGTGATTTTAAATTGCTGAAAAACATGCATTAATGATGTGAATTTCTCCCTCGCAAATTCGGCCCAAAGAGGAACACATAGAGAAAGAAAGGAACCAAAGAAGAGAAGAAAAGGAAAGGAAAAGGAAGATTAGGTGGAGAATAGCCTAATTGAGGTTAGTGGATATAAATTACATTTAATTTCACTAATATAGTTGAATTTTCTATGATTTATACATTATGTAACTATGCTAAATTGCATGAAATGATGAAATAATTTGAAATAATGCGATATAATGTTGATTTGAACAATTAGAAATATAAATGAATGAAGAAATTAAATTAAAAGTGAGTGTAATTGGCTTGGCCGAATATGGTACCTTAGGGTACCTTAGTGTAATTTGATATTTAATTGGGTGTTTAAATGCTAATTGAATAAATTAAGGTATAAGGAATATAATTACATTAATTGGAATAAATTTTGAGAATTTTATTTAATTGTGCCATAGTTACATAATGATGGAACTTATGGGAACTTTAAAATATTCATGAGAAAATGGTATGTTTAACTACATTGTGTCATAAAAGGGATATACAATTATGTATGGCAAAAAAAGGAAGGATAAAACAATGTCTAAACATGAGGCCTTTAAGTGGCCGAATGGTGTACATGTATATAATGCCATGTTTTAAGTATATTTTTGTAATAATATGTGTATAATTGTGAAATGTATAGTTAATAAGCTTGAATGAATAGAAATAAAATTATGATAATGTTAAAATAGTGTGCTTGGTGTGTAAATCAGTGTAAAAATAAAATAAAGTAAGAAAATACAATAATTTGTTATGCCCTTAGTACTCAGTGGGTAACCTAGGATGCTAGGATAGTATGGCTAGCCATAGGGGTACTTACCCCGCATTGTTCTGTATAATGTATTGTTACTTTATTGTTACTCTACTGTTACTATACTGAAAGAGTGAAATTTCACTGTTAGCCGGCTCATTATACTGATATACTGGAGAGTAGCATCGTACCGTAGTGGTATAATTGCTCCCACTTACTGAATTTGTTCATCCACTTATCCAGTTCATAGTTTTTCTACTGTCTACAACTAGGGGCAAAATGATAATTTTACATAAAACTGTGAAAAAGGGGTATTTACGATCCTTAAAATATTAAAAATGTGAATAAGAGTGAAATGAGGTGAAAAATGAGATATATATGTTCAATGGGGGTAAAAACATGATTACATGATTAACCAAGGGTAAAATGGTCAAACTGCGATAAAAATGTGGTTAAAATAGTCAAGATGGGTAATTTGACTAAAAAGGGAAAATCCATAATTAAAGGAAGTTACAGGGACCAAACGGTAATTTTTCATCTAAGGAAAAATTTTAAGGGCTAAAATATAATTTGTGTAATTAAAGCAAGTAAAAATTAAAGGGAGTCAACCGTATCAAAATTAGAGTTAAATTGGGTAAATTGAGGAAAAGTCAACCAAAAAGTCAATAGTAATCCAAATTAAAAAAGTCAAACTTCAGGGGTATAACTGAAATTTTTCACTTAAAATGGTGAAATTGTGAAATTAGATACAAAAAGAATATTTTTAAGCTAGTTAGGAGAAAATTGTGATAAAAGGAGAGTAAATTTGAAATTTATGAAATCTGAAAATTCATTAAACTATTAATGAATTTAATTGATTTAAATACTTAGAATATAGTAAGTGAAATTTTATGTATATGTATCCACCACTAAACGAATATGTTGTTTAATGTGTAGTTTATCGTGATCGTGTGGGACAGGTATAGCCAGCTGACGCTGAAGACCAGTAGTGACATGTACAGAGTAGGAAAACTTTTATTACTTTTGGGTTGTAAATATTTTGCAAGATTTTCATAATACCTTATAGAGTTATTTGTAATAACTTATGACCTTAGTAAAATTTATGGTTGGTGTGCTTGAAGAGATGCTTTTAGTTGATTGCATGATGAATCATTTTGAAGTGCTGTGTTGATTGTTGAAGTTTGGGAGTTGGAGAAATGATATTTGGGAGTGTAATCTAAATATTGTAGGTTTAGGCAGCATGAATATTATGCCGTCATGCTGCCGAAATTTTTCTCAAACTAAATAGTAAATTGACTATTGTAAAAAAGTTAATAAAGTAATACAGACTTGGAATTACATAGAGGGTGTTACACCTATACTCAAATTGCCCAGAAAAGACTAAACCTAGGCTCCGATACCAAATTAAAACATCCTAATCTAACATCTCTATCAAATATTATAAAGTCTACTTAAGTCGTGTTATGTTAGGCAATTAACCCGATTAACATCTACATGCATTCATGTCACCTGATCCGTCTAATCATATAACCCGTATTCTAATTAGGCTTATCACATCTCTCATGTACATTTCATTTTGAATAAGCACAACGAGTCATTATGCAATCCATTATCTTAATCATACTAGATTTAACTATTCTAGTCATTTCACTATCATGCATAGCATTCAGCATTCCAGCACATTTGAATAAAGTCATTCTAGCTTCTAGATGCATGCATATACTAGCATTCTCACTATAAGCTTATTACAACCTTAACCTCCATATGACATATATATATAATATAAATTTTCTGCATATTAAACATGTAAGGAACTATACAAAATTAATCATAACTCCTACATCAACTTCTAAAGACTAGTGTTGGTCTGTCCTAATGCAGAAAACGTTCCTATACAAAAGCCTTGACTACCAAAACCTACACGAATCAAAATAACCCGTGCTAAGCTATAAAACTTAGTAGGGATAATAAAAGTGAAGGAAAACCACTCATAGTGATCGTCATATTCATTAAATCATACATAATTTAAAAAACATTTAAAATAACACATAAACGATAAGCATATGATAAAAGTAACAATGTCTTTGATCAGCAATGTATTCCTACATTCAAGTAGTCTCCATACATTCAACATTTCATAAAGTGTTCTATATATATATATATATATATAAGCATAAAAATAAGATACATGCATTAGAAAACTTAATTAAATAGGATACTCCATAAATTATATGCCTTGGGATACTATAATCAATTATGATGTATTTATACTGTAACATAGCTTGCTTAAGTTCTAAAGGTGGATAACGGGATCGATGGATATCCAAGGGTATCAAAATGATGGATATCCGATTTATGAACCCAAACGGGATCGACTATATGGTGGACCGATCAAATGGACCCATACGGGGCCAACTAACAACCTAAACGGGGTGTTTATGATCCAATAGGATCACTGTACTTAAGACCTAATAAGGTCGACGGTGGTAGTTGCAAAATCCCTATAGGCGCCTATCTATCCACAATTGAACTCTTATTGCAAGCGATACTTTATTTAATTTTGTTTTCATATATCATGCTTGCACTTGATTAAATCAATTTGCACACGTATAACCAAAGTACAAATATATTTTAACTATAGCATAACTATGTATACAAAGTTCATATAATATCTCACATAGTTTTTGATCATGTTATCAGTAAGCATCATATTTAGCTTGATCATACCATGACAATCAGGTAATATATCATACCTGTTCAAGTGTTCAACATAAGTCATGCCTTGTTCTTAGAACTTTCCAATACAACACAATTTAGGTATGTGATCATGTAAAAAGATCCAAAATCCCTAGTTTATATAAATACATGTAACCAATTTGCCATTTAACATTTCAATATTTTGACAATTGTGCATATATCATCATAATAGATACCTTAACATGTGATCCACGATACACTACATGTGAACATGATCATACTATTATATTTCTTATTTCAAAGTATAGGTACATATTAAAATATACACATACTCTTCATATATATATATATATATAAACCTTTATTAATAGTCATATCGCATGCCATATCCAATTCATTGTATATTCACATAGACACAAATTTGACTCAACTATATAAAAAAATGTAAGACATATTAAAATTCTGCACAGGGCAGCATTCCGGACCCAAATTATGAGCCACTTATGATTTTGAAAACGTCATTTTTAGGCTAAATAACCTTCTACAATTTTATTCCCCTGTGTTTCTAGCTTCCAAAGCATCAAAAATCACCTTAATATCTTGTCTATAGCTCGAGATATTTGAGAAAAACTATAGGCTATTCATAGAACCAAAATAGTGTTTTTTACCATTTATAAAGATTTTTAGAATAAAATTCATAAGGAATTAGATCAACATTTCTTCATCAAAGTTATACTTCCATGTCTCTAGTTTTACTATAATTTTACTTTGTAGCATTTTAACAACTCTACCAAAAGTTATGCCTAATTTACTATGGTCTATTCCCTAATAGTACCTCTAGTCCCTATGAATTTCAAGTCAATATTTGACATTCTTGCACACGATTTTAATTCATAATTTCTACATAAAAAATGTGCATTTAGGAGTCTAATTTGCATAGGAATTAACCTCATAGAATTCTGACCATTTCACAAGAAATTATAACACAATTACCATAACATGTTCCAAAATCGGGTTCAATAACTCTCCCAATATTCAATTAAATATAAGGGCAATTTAGAGGCCAAATTAGTGCTAGGTTTCAACTTCAAAATTATAAATATAACTCTTATGTAGCTATAGAGATTAACATGGTCTCAATTAAAGGTTCCTAACTCATTTTATAATGAAAATACAGCCACTAGTTTCATTAATTTCTCAAGTAACACTTAATGTAACTCATCCTAACTTCATGCCTCCTTCCATTTAATCAATCCAACACATATTTACATCTTAATTATCTAATTATTATTCATATACATGCAAGATAAACCCTATCCCATACCTTTTCCGAAATGCCCCTTCACTTTCAATCTCTTGCCACTCCTTTTCCTTTGGTCTTTCTACTCTCCTCTTCTCCTTAATCAACAATTTCATCCATTAACTCAAACTTCCAGCATTTGATCAATCAATCACTCAAAAAAATCAAGATGAAGATGATGAATCATTAAATTAAGATAATTACCTTTTTTTTTAACACTAATGGTCTTGATTAATCACCATATGCAAGGATTTCTTCAATAATACTAAGATAGGCTTTAAAAGATCAAAGAAGATGAAGAAGAAGAGAACCAAATTCTGTAATTCCCTTTGAAAAATCCGGCCCTCTCTCCACTCAAAATATCTTATATAGTGACATGTAAAATCCCTTTTTTAGTCCTTCAAAATTTTGTATGTCACACATTAACCTCACACCTTTTTGCATGCTTACTATTGACCCCTCCATTTAATTCTTTTCTTAATCAACCTCTCCATTTATTCCTTCTTTTAAATTAACCTCTAAATTTATTCTTCTATTCACAATTGACCCCTAAAATGCCATAATTACAAATTTATCCCAAATTAATAATTTATACTTCAATTATACCCTCGAATAATATTAAACTATAATATTAAATTCTATTTTCATGCAATTAATATAATAACAAAGTAATTTATCACTTGCCCCATACTTTATATAAAATAAATATTTTTAATTTAATCATAATCAACATAATGCTATAAAAGCATACACATTTTTAATTAGGGTCATGTTAGGGTTCTTACAGTGTCAACCAATTCTAAAACTACTTTGATTAGGCCTAAACCGCAATAGTTCCATGATAAGGATATCATTGCTCCTGGTAGGCCTTATTAATATGTCCTGCCTCATCCATTGAAACATCGCCGGCATCTTGTTCCTAACTTACGAAGGAAGAAGAAGTTTGTATTATGTCCAAAAGATCTAAAGTGGAACTACACCATTTGTTATCCATCTCTAAAATACAATCTTACTGAGAATTAATAATAACAGTCCTCCCTTGTCTACCTATCATATCTCCATTGGCCAAAAATTTACCATCCCCATGCATGTGACAGATATTAGTTTTAGTAAGAATATCCCCTTCCTTTTTATTTGCTAAAATTAAAGACTTGTTGCCAATTAGATTAGCTTCATTAAAATCAGGGATTCTAGAATTCCATCCCAAATTAGACTCATGCTAACTTTGGTAACAAACAATCTACATCGAACTGGTGCCAACATTTTCAAATTTTCCCATATTTGTATTAATAACTGTCATATTCAATCTGAACCACTGCTTGTTGGAGTGTAGCATCCCTATTTAAATTACCCGAAATAATAAATAAATAGACTCGACAAAAATAATAAAAGAGTGCAGTAAAATAATAAATTAAATTATATTTATATTCTAATTTGGGGATTTAATTGTATTAAAAAGGGAAGTTTTGGGGCTTGAATGGAGTTATTTTTGGTTGGAGGGACAAAAATGGGAAATTGCCAAAACGACGTCATTTTGGCTTGGCACTTAAAATCCTCCCCCCTTTTCCCAAATGGAACCATCAAGTTCCATTTCCTTTTTTTCATTTCCTTTTTGCAGCCACTCTTTTTCCCTTCTTTCCCTCTCCCTCCTTCTTAATCCTCTGCTAACTCCTCTCCTCATTGCTCGCCGTTGCCGCCTGCAAGCCGCTATCAATGCCGCCACCTCCGGTCTTCCTTCCCCGCCTCTTTACCGCATCGAACAATGCCTCTTTGCCTCCCTTCCTTGCTCGATTTTGCAAGGAAATCCACCCTTGCTTCTTGTTATTTCATCCTCCATCAACTAATAGGTAAGTCTCTTTTAAATATTTAGCTAGTAGATTATAGAATTTAAAAGGAGATAAAAGTTTGGATTTGGGATTTTTGGTTAGTGGAAAAGCGAGAGGAGGATGAAAAAGTTAAGGATTGTTTTTATTTTATTAATAACTCCATTAATTTTTCTTAGGAACTCTGCATTTATTAAATATATATATATATATATAATAAAAATAAACATAATAAAATACAAAATAATATAAAATTAATAAATATTCTTAGATTAATTGATTGACAATTTAATATGGCATTTTTGTGTGTAAGAATTATTTATTTACTCTAGTTAAGTGTTAGTATTTACCTTTGGGATAGAGATTTAAATGAAATTAATGATGTTTTTGGTTTAGGGGCTGCTATAAGTATAAAAAAGGGGTATGAAATTAATGGTATTATGTGTAGGATTTAATTATTTATTTTAATTAAGTGTTGGGGGTTAAGAATTAATAATAAAGGCTGTTGTAATTATGGAATGTATATAAAACTATGGGTTATGTAAAGAAACAAGGTAAGACAAGTGTGAAAAGAAAGGAAAAAGAAGCAAGGTGAAGGACAAAAGCTTGCCTTGATTTTGGAAAAATTGAAGAATTAGTGACAAATAGGTATGTGTTTAAGCAAATCCATTTTTCTAATTTTTATATATATTATATTAGTTAAAATCTTAAAGTGAGAGTTGATTTTTGATGGTGATGGTAGTAAGGGTGTCATAATTGTTTAATTGCATGATAGGTAATATATTTAGGCCAAATAGAAGTTTTATATATGTTTAGTTTTAGAAATTAAGAATTAATAAGGTATTTTATAAATAAAATACGTTAAGTATAGTCTAAATTAATTAATGTGAATACCATAAAGGTTTAAGTGAGCTATTATGACAATATAAAATCATTGTGATTTATAGTTTAGGTAAGTGATTGAATTATATGAATAAGCAGGTTATATAAAATAAGTAGGTAATTATAAGCTAGAGCAGTGTTGTTAATTAAAGAAGGGTACATAATAGAGCATATGCGTATGCAACTATATATGAGATTTATATGGCTAAATGCTTAGGCCTATATTAGTAAATGAGGTATAATTAATTAATGAGCTTAGAACACTTCGTGACAAATTGTGACTCTACAAGACAGTCAAATGGATAACCTTAAGGATATGTAACGCAGAGTTAGAGAAAGAATTCAATTAAATAAAAAGAGGTAAGTGATAAATATAAATAATGTTATAAGTTAAATTACTTAATTGCCCTTAGTAGAAGCTAGACAGGAATTGAAGTAATAGGATAAAATTAGCATACCAATTAAGGGAAACATGTAGCAGTACTGCGTCTTGATATGGTTACCGAATGTATGGCTCTGAGAGCTCATCCGACGGGTGTAATTGATTGAGTTAGTGGGCTGCATGGTTCTAAGAACTCAGTCTACATGTGTGTGTGTGTGTGTATTTATAAATATGTGAGTAATTAAATGTTGATTTTGGTGAAAATGATGTCGACGGATCGTATGGTTTCGAGAACTCGGTCCTGCATTTGACTCCCATTTATCCAACTAGTCTTACAATTCTACCAGATTTTACTTAGGCAATACAATCTAAAAATATTAATTTGTTTTTTTTACTATGGCTATGTCATACTTAAACTAAAAACCAGGTTTAATTATTTCTCTTCAGAAATAATGTTAGTTGACATGTTGATGGAACTTGTGATGATATAAATTTTGTATTTATGTGAACTTGTTATTTATTTTATATAGATTGATTGTTAACACTAGAAATGGACCTAGTTGTCGATGTATATGAATTCTTATTTTGCTTATGTATATGCTTAGTTAAATAAGTTCAATTTTCATCCGAAAAATAGAATTGCTTGAACACCACTAAGCTATGTGCTTAATGTGTGGTTTGTTTCTACGCGTAGGTCAGGAGAAGGTTCTGGAGGAAAACGATAGTGAACCGTGACCAAAAGAGCTCGAACCACCATAGTGAAATGGAAGAATTCTGAGGTGAAAGCGCCACAGCTCTTTCATTACTATTTGCTATTTTATTGACATGTACACCATACTTGGAAAATTTAAAGTTATATGTAAATATTATGGATCAATGCATTGTAAATTATAAAGTGACAAGAATCACTTATGCCTTGCTTGCATGCTTTTGGATTTTGTGATTTACAAATATAGGAGGAAGGGCAAATTTTCTGTGTTGGGGTTTGAATTGGAGATGGATGGTAGGGTAGATATAGTTAGAAGTGTTTGAAATTTTCTTTTCAGGGGGTTTTGGAGAAAAATAAAGGAAACTCTACCAAAATTTTTAATATTTGAATAGTACCCCTAAGAAAATTTCTCTGTTTGTATGTATAAACCTAAACCCGAATATGACATCAGTATCCGGGTTTTTAAATGACCAGGTATGAGGTGTTATATTTAGTGGTATCAGAGCAAGGTTTAGGCGATTTTGGACCAGTAACTAAGTTAAAGAAATGGAAAAAAAGTGTACATGTCAAATGAAAGTCAAAGGTGATCGTGCTATAATTCTAATGCTATTCATCGTTATTATTTGATGTAATTAACAGATGAAGGCAGGTTCAGAAGGAAGGACTGAGGAAGTAGAAAGTCATGCTTCAGTAAGTGATACAGGTAGAAGTGTGGGAGAGCAGTCAGCTCAGCCAACACCACCACCTGATGTGCAATAAATGCCAAACCTAACAAAATTTTTCTCAACGATGATGGCACTCATGAGATAGCAAATAGCGACTGCACCTCCTGCATAGCCTCAGCCACCTCTACCATTAGAGAGGCTTATATTAGAAAAAGTAAGGAAATTGGGGGCAAAGAACTTTAAAGGAGAGTCATCAGTTACTGCTCTAGATGCTGAGTTTTGGTTGATTAGGATCAAGAGGGTTTTTAAGCTCTTGCATCTTACACCAGAGGAGAGGTTAGAATGTGCAGATGGGTTACTATAAGGACCGGCATATCAATGGTGAGAATATATGAAAAGATTTACTACGCCATAAAATCTTGATTAAAACTACTTTAAGTCTCAGTTCAGAGATAAATATGTGGGGGATGCCTATAGGGATGAGATGAGAGATGCCTTTCAACATTTAAAATAAGGACCGAGGTCAGTGGTAGACTATGAGAAGGAATTTGATAGGTTAAGTGTTTATGCCAAGAAATTCATCCCCATATGACGGATAGGTGTTAGAGATTCGAGGTTGGTCTTCATTTTCAGATTAAGAAACTTCTTGCAATATCACCAATCAAATAATATAGGGATTTGGTAAAGGCAGCTTTAAGGATTGAAAAGGTGGTTATGAAAAGAACGAAAATGGAAGAATAGAGGTCAACAAAAGAGAGGCCAAGGACAAGTTGGGTCTTTATCATAAGCAAATAAGAAGCAGAAAGGGATAGGATCTTAGACACAGACATCATCCCTCCAATCAGGATAGGGTCAGAGGTCGTCCTTTAGGTTGGGGCAGTCAGCCTCATCTATGGCCAATACTGCAGGTGGATCTGGTCGAGTAGAATTCCATCCATGCGAGCATTATAGGAAGAAACATGGGGGTCAATGCTGGAGAAAGATAGGAGCTTGTCTTTGATGTGGCTCTATAGAACACTTTTAGAGAGACTTCCCTGGCAAGCAGAATTCAACACCCAGTCAACCCAAGAGGGCAACTTTAGGAGCTCCTAGGGGTAGAGGTATAGGTGGACAGAGGGCCCCACCGGATATAGCTGAGAGACCTGACACCCATAGTTTAGTACGTGCATATGCCATACGGACCCGAGATGATGAAAATACGCCAGATGTGATTGCGGGTACTTTTACTATCTTTGACATGCCTGTACATGCATTGATAGATTCGGGATCTACCCATTCATATATATGTACTTCATTACCTGATGATAAACGTTTTAATCATAAAGTTGTGGTTATAAATCCTTTGGGTCATAATGTGGTAGTGAGTAAATTTTTCAAAAATTGTCCAATAGGGATACAAGGTCATGAATTTCCTGGTGATTTAATCGAGTTACCTTTCCGTCAATTTAATGTAATCCTTGGGATGGATTGGTTGTTTAGACATCATGCTATAGTAGATTGTCATCTTAAAAGGATTACCCTTAGAACGCATGATAATGAGGAGATTACAGTCATGGGTGAGAGGTCAAATTTTCTTTTAAATATTATATCAGCCACAGCAGCAAAAAAGCTCATTAGGAAGGGGTGTATAGCTTACTTAGCTTGTGTACTTGAAGCTAAAAGGGACAACCCTGAAATCTCGGATATACCAACTGTATGTGAGTTCCAGGATGTTTTTCTTGATGAGCTACTAGGTCTACCACTAAGTGGAGTTTTCTATTGACCTACTACCCGGTACTGCACCCATATCCATTGCACCATACCGAATGGCACCTATGGAGCTTAAGGAATTGAAGATCCAACTACAAGAAATTTTTGAGAAAGCTTTCATACGCCCCAGTGTATCTCCTTAGGGTACACCAGTGTTGTTTATTAAGAAGAAGGATGGATCCCTCCAGCTTTACATAGATTACAGATAGTTGAATAAGGGCACTATGAAAAATAGATATCCATTGTCGCAGATTGATAACCTATTTGACCAATTAAAGGGCGCTGAAGTTTTCTCTAAAATCGATTTAAAGTCGGGATACTACCAGTTGAAGGTGAAGGAAGAAGACATTCTTAAGACAGCTTTTAAGACCAGATATGGGCACTATGAATTTTCAGTGATGCCTTTTGGGCTTACAAACGGCCCGGCAGCATTTATAGATCTCATCAATCGCATTTTTCATCCTTACTTGGATCAATTTGTCGTTGTCTTCATTGACGATATTTTGATCTATTCTAAGAACCGGAAAGAACATGATGAGCATTTAAGAATTTTCTTACAGACCTTAAGGGAAAAGCAACTTTATGCCAAATTTAGTAAATGTGAGTTCTAGCTTGATGAAGTTTCCTTTTTCAGGCATGTTATATCAGCTGATGGAATTAGAATTGACCATAAAAAGATAAAAGCAATCCTGGAATGGAATCCACCCAAGAATGTCGCAGAAATCAAAAGCTTCTTAGGTCTGGTTGGGTGTTATAGGAGGTTTGTCAAAGGATTATCTAGTATTACGGCGCCTATGACAAAATTACTTTAAAAGAATACAAAATTTGTGTGGAGTTATAAATGTCAATAAAGTTTTGAGAAATTAAAGGTTATGTTAACTGAAGCATCTATTCTTACACAACCTATACCTGACCAAGATTTTGTGATTTATAGCGATGCTTCACATAATGGACTTGGTTGTGTACTCATGCAAGAGGGTAAGGTAATTACCTACGCTTCCAGACAACTTAAGCCTCATGAGAAGAACTACGCAACCCATGATCTGGAGCTAGCCACCATAGTCTTTGCTTTGAAGATATGGAGGCATTATTTGTACGGAGAAAAATGTTACATCTATACTGATCACAAAACTCTTAAATATTTACCTACCCAGAAGGAGTTGAATCTAAGGCAAAGGAGGTAGGTAGAGTTAATAAAAGATTATGACTGTATCATCGACTATAGCCCAGGTAAGGCAAATGTGGTGGCTGATGCCCTTAGTAGGAAATCATTATCAGTTACATCCCAATTAATCAAATTAATTACCAACTATATAATATAGTAAGATTGTGTATATGAATAATAATTTAATTGTTGTCCCTCAGCTTCAAGGGCTATTAACGTCAGATTATCTGTAGCTAATGATGGCATTTTAGTAGCAAAATTGAGACTCGGATCTAACTTGGGGCAGCAAGTTAAAGAAGCACAGATACAAAATGAAGAACTAATTTCACTCATATCACAAGTTTAAGAGGGGAAGGACATCAAATATTTAATTAAAGAGGATGGTTGATTATACTTTAAAGACAGAATTTGTGTTCCCACTGTCGGTGAATTAAAGAAAAATATCATGAAGGAAGCTTATAACAGTTTATATACTGTGCACCCAGGATGTACAAAAATATAACAAGACTTAAGGACACATTACTGGTGGCCAGGCATGAAAAGAGATATTGCAGAGTATGTTTCTAAATGCCTAACATATCAATAAGTCAAAGTAGAATATCAAGTTCCTTCGAGACTACTTTAACCTATAGCAATACCAGAGTGGAAATGGGATCGAATTACGATGGATTTTATGGTTGGCTTGCCTCAGACTAGGAAATGATATAATGCTATATGGGTGATCATGGATAAATTGACTAAGTCAGCTCACTTTTTGCTTATCAGAACCGACTATTAGCTCACCAAGTTAGCATTATTACATGTTAATGAAATAGTGAGATTACATGGCATGCCATCTTCCATCATATCTGATCGAGATCCAAAATTTACCTCTATTTTTTGGAAAAAGTTACAAGAGGCATTGGGTACTACATTCAGGTATAGTACAGTATTTTAAACTCAAATTGATAGGCAATCTAAGAGAGTAATTCAGGTATTGGAAGACACGCTTAGAAGCTATGTTATTGACTTTGAGGGAAGCTGGGATAAGTACCTCCCATTAATCAAATTTGCATACAATAATAGCTATCAAGCTAGCATACAGATGGCACCTTATGAAGCCCTTTACGGTAGAAAGTGTAGGATGCCTATATGTTTGACAAAAATTTGGAGAAACTAAACTTATAGGCCCAGATTTGATAAGAGAAACTGAGGACAAAGTAAAGATTATAAAGGAGATATTAAAGGCTGCTTCTGATCACCAAAAGTCATATGAAGATTTAAGGAGAAAGGACATCAAATATACAATTGGTGATAAAGTTTTCTTGAAAGTTTCTCCATGGAAGAAAGTACTTCAATTTGGTAAGAAGGGAAAATTAGCTCTAAGGTTTATCGGTCCGTTCAAAATTATTGAAAGTGTAGGACCAGTAACCTACATACTAAATCTGCCATAAGAGCTAGAAAGAATTCACAATGTCTTTTATGTATCAATGTTAAGGAAGTACCGATCCGACCCATTACATGTTGTAACCTTAAAAGATGTTCAAATTCAACCAGACTTGACTTATGAAGAAAAATAGTGCAAATCATAGCAAGGAAAATGAAGCAATTAAGGAACAAGTCAGTGCCACTAATGAAAGTACTGTAGAGGAATCATAATGTAGAGGAAATGACATGGGAATCGGAGGACATCATAAGGAAAATCTATCCAAAATTATTCGATATAGGTAAATTTCGAGGACGAAATTTTTGTTAAACGGGAAGATTTGTAGCATCCCTATTTAAATTACCCAAAATAATAAATAAATAGATCCGACAAAAATAGTAAATGAGTGCAGTAAAAAAATTAAATTAAATTGATATTTATATTCTAATTTGGGGACTTAATTCTATTAAAAGAGAAAGTTTTGGGGCTTGAGTAGAGTTATTTTGGGATGGAGGGACTAAAATGGGAAATTGCCAAAACGACGTCGTTTTGGCGTGGCACTTAAAACCCTTCCCCTTTTTCCCAAACGGAACCATCGAGTTCTATTTCTTTTGTTTTCATTTCCTTTTTGCAGCCACCCTTTTTCCCCTCTCCCTCCTTCCTCCGTTGCCGACTCCTTTCCTCGCCGATTGCTGCCTGCAAGCCACCGTCAATGCTGCCACCTTCGGTCTTCCCTCCCCACCTTTTCGCAACATTGGACAGAGCCTCTTTGCCTCCTTTCCTTGCTCAATTTTGCAAGGAAATCCGCCCTTGCTTCTTGTTATTTCATCCTCCATCAACTAATAGGTAAGTCTCTTTTAAATATCTAGCTAGTAGATTATAGAAAAGGAATTTTAGAAGGAGATAACAGTTTGGATTTGGGGTTTTTGGTTAGTGGAAAAGCAAGAGGAGGATGAATAAAGTTAAGGATTGTTTTTATTTTATTAATAACTCCATTAATTTTTCTTAGGAACTATGCATTTTTTCAATATATATATATATATATATATATATATATATATAATAAAAATAAACATAATAAAATACAAAAATAATATAAATTTAATGAATATGCATAGATTAATTGTTCGACAATTTAATATGGCATTTTTGTGTGCAAGAATTATTTATTTACTCTAGTTAAGTGTTAGTATTTACCTTTGGGTTAGAGATTTAAATGAACTTAATGATGTTTTTGATTTAGGGGTTGCTGTAAGTATAAAAAGGGGTATGAAATTAATGGTATTATGTGTAGGATTTAATTATTTATTTTAATTAAGTGTTGGGGTTAAGAATTAATAATAAAGGCTGATGTAATTATGGAATTTATATGAAACTATGGGTTATGTAGAGAAACAAGGTGAGACAAGTGTGAAAAGAAAGGAAAAAGAAGCAAGGTAAAGGACGAAAGCTTGCCTTGATTTTGGAAAAATTGAAAAATTAGTGACAAATAGGTATGTGTTTAAGCAAATTGATTTTTCTAATTTTTATATATATATTATGTCAGTTAAAATCTTAAAGTGAGAGTTGATTTTTGATGGTGATGGTAGTAAGGGTGTCATAATTGTTTAATTACATGATAGGTAATATGTTTAGGCCAAATAGAAGTTTTATATGTGTTTAGTTTTAGAAATTAAGAATTAATAAATAAGGTGTTTTATAAATAAAATATGTTAAGTATAGTCTAAATTAATTAATGCGAATACCATAAAGGTTTAAGTGAGCTATTATGAAAATTATAAAATCATTGCGATTTATAATTTAAGAAATATACCTCAAATTTTGGTTTAATGTACGCTTATGGAGGAACCAAAATTGAACCCAATTGGTGGTAAGTGATTGAATTATATGAATAAGCAGGTTATATAAAATAAGTAGGTAATTATAAGCTAAAGTAGTGTTGTTAATTAAAGAAGGGTACATAATAGAGCACATACGTATGCAACTATATATGAGATTTATATGGCTAAATGCTTAGGCCTATATTAGTGAATGAGGTATAATTAATTGATGAGCTTAGAACACTTCATGACAAATTGTGACTCTGCAAGATAGTCAAATGGATAACCTTAAGGATATGTAACGCAGAGTTAGAGAAAGAATTCAATTAAATAAAAGAGGTAAGTGTTAAATAGAAATAATATTTCAAGTTAAATTACTTAATTGCCCTTAGTAAAAGCTAGACAGGAATTGGAGTAATAGGATAAGATTGGCATGCCAATTAGGGAAAATATGTAGCAGTATTGTGTCTTGATGTTGTTACTAGAAGCATGGCTCCGAGAGCTCGTCGGGCGGGTGTAATTGATTCAGTTAGTGGGCTGCATGGTTCCGAGAACTCAGTCCACATGTGTTTGTGTGTGTGTGTGTGTATTTATATTTATATTTATTTGTGTGTATTTTTAAATGTGTGAGTAATTAAATATCGATTTTGGTGAAAATGATTTCGACGAACCGCATGGTTTTGAGAACTCGATCCTGCGTTTGACTCCAGTTTATCTAACTGGTCCTATAATTCCACCAGATTTAACTTAGGGCAATGCAATCTAAAAATATTAATTTGTTTTTTTACTATGGCTATGTCAAACTTATACTAAAAACCAGGTTTTATTATTTCTCTTCGGAAATAATGTTAGTTGACATTTTAATGGAACTTGTGATGATATAAATTTCGTATTTATGTGAACCTGTTATTTAGTTTATATAGATTGACTGTTAACACTAGAAATGGAGATAGTATTCAATGCATATGAATTCTTGTTTTGCTTATGTATATGCTTAGTTAAATAAATTTGATTTTTATCAGAAAAATAAAATTGTTTGAACACCACTAAGCTATGTGCTTAGCGCATGGTTTGTTTCTGTGTGTAGGTTAGGAGAAGGTTCTGGAGGAAGACGATAGTGAACCGTCACCAAAAGAGCTCGAACCACCACAGTGAAGTGGAAGAATTCTGAGATGGAAGCGCCACAGCTCTTTCATTACTTTTTGTTATTTTATTGACATGTACACCGTACTTGGAAAAGTTAAAGTTATATGTAAATATTATGGATTTATGTATTGTAAATTATAAAGTGATAAAAATCACTTATGCCTTGCTTGCATGCTTTTGGATTTTGTGATTTACAAATATAGGAGGAAGGGCAAAATTTTTGTGTTGGGTTTTGAATTAGATATGGATGGTAAGGTAGATATAATTAGAAGTGTTTGAAATTTTCTTTTCAGGGGGTTTTGGCAAAAAAATAGGGAAAACTCTGTCGAAATTTTTAATATTTGAATAGTATCCCTAAGCAAATTTCTCTGTCTATACGTGAAAACCTAAACCCAAATGTGACACCGGTATCTAGGTCTTTAACTGACCGGGTATGGAGTATTACACGGAGTATGTGATAACCTTCTTTACCCGTGCATGAAGAAAAACTCCATACTCAAATTGATAAGTACTCAGGTCATCCTCAAATCGTCTACCGCAGAACTTCTCTTTGTGACCTATAATGCCACCGAGAAAACAAAAAGCTAGGAAGGCACTCATAATTAAAAATTGATTATCACCCACTCTCTTTTTTATTTCTTTACTTTCATAGAGATTCTAAGTGGCTTCCTGACATCTAAGGTAACTTGAATCCTCCTAAAAGTTTTTCATGAACCATCAATACTCTTAGGGTCGATCTTAACAAAAGTCCCTAAGTGATTGCTATATTTTTACCAATCCATTATGTCCAATAACCAATAGGAAGGTTATAACATTGCACCTAAAAATCCACTTCAAATAACTCTACATTATTTTGATACAATCCTACTTCCATTCTTTCTAAGACCAGGAGTTTTTACTCAAAGGACCAGGGTTCATCATTAAGAACCAAGTTTATGTCCACCTGATGGAAAAATTGAAAACTAAAAAGTTTGGAAGCTAGCTCATGTATTTCGATACCTTTACTAGGTTTCCATGCCTCAACTATAGTTGCTTTGAAGGTAACAACATTAATAGATCTGTTAGAAATGACCCTCCCTATGAGGCATAAGTCCATAGACACGTGGTAAATATGTTAGTTTGAGGGGTATAATCACACCTCAAACCTAAGTTCAGGAGTATAATGGGCTCAAGCATAAGGGTAAAATTATTGCCTTTTAAATAGTGTAGGGGAAAAATTCACTTTAACCCTTGAATAAGTGAAGCTTTATCAACACAAAGAAAAACCTAATGTAAGAAAGCTTAGCGAGAAGTGGACTCTAGGATAGTTACCAATCAAGTTTATCTGCATTGTTGTTTTTTCTTTTTTTTAAAAAAAAAAATCTTAACAAAGGTTAATTTAGACTTATTAAAGAATTACTGAAGTTTAAAAAATTTCACTCTAATTTAGACATAGTATAGTATGAATATGTTGACATAATTTGAAATTTAGAAAGTAGATGCTTTAAAGTATAAATTATTATTTCTCAATGTGTGTGTGTGTGTGTGTGTATATATATATATATATATACATACATACATACATACATACATACATACATACACACACATACTTATTAAATTTTAATCCAATCCATATGAGTTATATTCAAATAATTTATATTTGCCCTGATCCATATAATTTGAAAAATTTTGGATTCAGTTCATATTGATTTATGAGATGACAAGTAAATATTTGATTGCTTTTATAAATTTTCCATATGAGCTTTAGGGGATAAGATTGAAAATCAATAGTTAAAACTCTAGCATTTGTGCTGCAATTGCTTCTGATTTTGCAGACATAGTATTGTATTCATGTTATTTCCTCTTTAAAAATTTTTCTTGCATGTGATGTCTCATAAATTGAGAATTTATCGTCATTTTGCCTTTAATATATCTAAATAGTGGTTGTATTAGTACTAAATAGTGGTTCTTTATAGCAGAAGAAGAAAGGACATGAAAGAGAAAATTAGGAAAAATAAGACTAAAAAGATGATGAAGGAGTCAAACAACATCTAAGGAAAAACAAGATTAAGAAGAATTGGATTGGAAGGTGAAGAATTGTGAAAAGAAGAAGAGGAGCAAGTTAAGGACAAGACAAAGTTAATATTGTTTGAATTTGCAAGTAAGTCTTTTCCAAGAAAGTTGTAACATTATTATTTGCAGTTTTGTTTCCATTGAAAAAATAGCAAATTAAATATATCCATCGTGGTGATTCGGTCTATTTGGATTTATTTGAGACCAATCTAGTCCATATATAGTCCAATCCATTTACGATTCATTTCGTAATGATATGATTCAGTCCATTTGCAAGTTTAAATATATATTATAAATAAGAGGAAATTACCCCAAATGTTAGGTTTTTATCCTTTTTTTTCAACAAATATAACCCACTTTTATAATCTTTCCTAAATCTCACTTTTTAAATTTTTAATTTCAAAAATACAACTTTTTTATACAAAACAAAAACCTCCTTTCACTATCTCATCAGCTTTCTCCTCCTCTTTATCCTTCTTTGACAATTTGTTTCTTATTTAAGCCCACTGGCATATTTCTATTTTTCTGGTGATTTCTTGTTTTCTCTTCGTAATTGGTACTACCTTTTTGGTTTGATCTATTGATTGGTGCATTGATGCAAAGATGGAGGAGATCTGTCTCTCATCTCACACTCTCTCTTTCTCTTAGAAACTCTTGCTCATCATTCTCATTCTTCACCGCCAATCTTTGTCCTTCCATCTCATTGGCATATTTCTCTTTCTTTTTCGAAATTTCAATAATACAATACTGAGAGATGGTAAATCTTTGACACTGCTCATTGTGCTCCTGCTACCTTCTGATTTTTTATTTTTATTTTTTTCATGTTTTTTGCGCTCCAAAATTTTTATTAGATTCAATTATCCAACCTTTATTTTAAAAGAAATCAACCTTCATTTTATCTTTAAGGGCTTAATTTTGGAAACATAAATGTTTGAAGGCTTAATTAATCTATTGCCATATACTTACTATTTTCTTCTATTAAAATCTTTCAGTTTAAAAATTAGGGGTTTTGTTAAGCCAGGCTAAGCCAACTCTATACAGTTGGATTGTGATTTATATTAATCAGCTTTGACTTTATATGATTTAGTTTGGATCAAAAGATGAGCACTCCCTTATCATGATCTTGCACTTTGTGCAAGAGGGATTGCAATAACAATGAAAAGATGTTAGAAGCCTACCTTCATGGAATTGATGTTGCAGGAGGGAATTGATGTTGAATTGTCAAATTGTCCTCCATTAATGCCAAAGCATCTATTGGCCAAACTTGTCCCGGTTGTTTAGATTGGAGTTATTGAAATAGTGACAGCTAGTGAACAGATATTTCCATTTGTTTAGAATTTTGGATGGTCAATTGACATTTCTTTTAAGAACCATATATTTAGACAATCATGCTCTCTTTGGAGTTTGTCTACTTCCACTTGTTATGGAAGTATAATTCAAGCAAAATTACAACTAATAACGACAAAATTACTAATCATAATTTTGCAATAAGTTGCTAATGGAAGTCATGAACCAATTAGTATACATTTCTATGTATTATTTTACAATTACTACAGTTCTTTAAAGGCTATAATTTGGTAATTGATGGATTGCCACTTGATGTTGAAGATGGGAAGAGAAAGAATAACAACTATTAGCTATGAAAGTTGAGAATGATGTTTCTACATCTTTATTAAATTCTTATTTAATTGAAACAATTGTATATTCCATTAGCTTAGCCTCACATGGTAGTGTATGGTGGCTATTGCCTAGGGATCCCTATTTTCATCTTAAACCATGTTGAATAGCTCCCTGATAATTTCACCATCACTATTTTTTTGCAGTATGAGATGCTAATAAATAAAGAAAAAATGAAAGAAAGAATATAGTGAGAAAATGATAATTATACAAATAGTTATCCCAGCAAAATGGCACTAGGCACCAACGCACCCTTTGAAAATTCAGGAAAATTTAAGTAAATGATAATAGATCAAATAACATACAAGTACAATCATAATAAAATAGAGCACCTAATGATCTTAGACTTTACAAGATCAAACAAAACATCAGGTTGATCTTGACTGCTTCTAGTTTGGTAGCTGATACATAGAGAGAGCAAAATCATCATTCTCTTTGCCTTAACCTTAAATTAGATACCCTTATACACATTTTCATCTTCAATAGCCAACGAAATAGCCATATTATTTCCCATTCCTTTCCATCTTCGATCTGCCCTTCTACAATTCAAATTGAAAAAAAAAGATGAAATAACTTAATAATAATAATAATAAAAGTTGTGGATTGATGCAAGTACACAAAGTGTATTCACCAAGTACACATTGCATAAATCAGGTACAACCAGTCAAGGATTAAAGATTTGAATGGTTCAAAAAACATTTTACAGAACGCATGTTGTTGTTGTTACAAGAATACAAAACAGAACAACTAATGATCTTAGACTTTAAAAGATCAAACAAAACATCGAGTTAATCCTGATTGCTTTTAGTCTAGTAGCTGAGACATGGAGAGAGCGAAATCATCATTCTCTTTGCCTTAACCTTAAATTAGATATCCTTATATACATTTTCATTTTCAATAGCCAATGAAATAGCCATATCATGTCCCATTCTTTATGCCATCTTCGATATGCCCTTCTACAATTCAAATTGAAAAAAAAAGATAAAACAACTTAATAATGATAATAATAATAATAATAATAATAATAATAATAATAATAATAATAAAAGCGATAGATTGATGCAAGTACACAAAGTGTATGCACCAAGTACACACTACATAAATCAGGTACACATACTTTATACACCAAGTAAAGTACACACAGTGTATACACCAAGTAAACACATTATATACACTAGGTACACACACTGTATACACCAGGTCCACATATAGTATAGAACAAGTACACATACTATATACACCAAGTACACATAGTGTATATATCAGGTACACACACTGTATACACCAAGTACACGGTATACAACAAATATAAAATTTACAATGATAGTAAATATACAAAAGAAACATTGTATCACATTATATTAATTTTATATTATCATTTCTTGAAACAAATAAAGCTAAAATGAATGGTACACAATAGAGTTTTCTACTTTAATATATCTAAAGAAGCAATAATCAAGTTATTAATGCCTAATTGAAAAATCCTAATTTCAATGATATGAATGTTTTTCGATTCTCTCATATTTATGCAGAGATTATAAAACTAGATGTCACATTAGTTAAAGATACAATTCAAAGAAGCAGCAAGCAATTAAGCAATGAGTTCTTGAAAGAGTAAAAATTGAGTTGGCACCCAAAAAATTAAAATAATTAGAGCATAAAAGCATGGGTTTGCAGTTAACTTCTTAATTGCTTGGCGACTGATTACAAATACTATACTTATTAGATTGTATAAGCCAAATAAAGGTCGATACTTTGTTAATTACATTTCCAATGAACTCCCTAATCAAAAAGGTTTGTGATTGAGTTAAAGTACATCTTATTGAATGTAAAATAGAAAATTAATTTTTTTCCATTAACTTAAGTAGGCAACCTCCAATTTGAAAAAAAAAGGCATGAAAAAATGGGCATACCGTAGTCGAAACAGGGTCATTTTAAGCCGCTAATGGACAAGAGAAGAGGATGTTGTTGATGATTCCAGTAGCTGTTGTCATTTTGCACCTCTAGTGGATCAATTTCAGTGAGAGACCAAAGATTTTATTTTGAGAATTTGAACAAAAGAAAACCTAATTATGATCAAAGACCTTGGCTTCGAAGTTTTTGTTTCTTGAAAACCCTTATTTTATTTTTGTTTTGTTTTCTATTTCAGGGGTTTAAGATGATAATAAATATACAAAAGAAACATTGTATCACATTATATTAACCTTCTTTCAAACATTCACCTTTTGAAAATGCAAATACAAACTTATCTAAGAAACAAACAAACAAGAAAACAGATCAAATATTATTTGATTTTTTCCTTCTCAAAATACAATACTAAATCTGAGTCTAAAAACACCAAGGAAATTTTCAAAACCTGTTAAGCTAAAGAAATTTAAACACCAAGATTTACGCTATATCACTTCAATGATAAGCAATAGAAAAAAAACAAGTGCACAGTAAATTAGCAAAAACCATTCAATCAGTCATTCTCAATGAGAACCCAAATAGAATATCAAGTAGAAAGGAAGAAAAGCAAAATCAGATTCAGAGTGCCAATATATCCTAAAATTTTCTATGATTTTAGTAGAGAGATTAGATAGAAAAACCTATTGAGCAAATTTCAAAGGAAAAGAGTATCGCTGGTGGTCTCAAAATCTTCACAGATGAAGAGTAGATATTTGGTCTCGAAATCAATGGAGACGAAGAGTAGTCGGTGATCAGAGAGGCTAGAAGTGGCGAGTATCGAGAGAGATGAGAGTGAAAATTTAAGAAAGTGAGAAAGTGAAAGTAGAAAATTTAATAAGAAAATAAAACGTTGTATTTTTTTAAAATATAAGTTGTATAATTGATATTGAAAATTCAAAAAATTGTATTATTGAAAAAATTAGAGAAGTGTTATTTTTTGTTATTTTATTTTTTTATATATTTTTGTTAAAACCCTTTTTAAAGACATATATATATTTAGCAAGTATCAATTCCATCATCTTAATTATTGGTTTCTTCTTGAAATGTCTACTTAAATCAAATTATTGAATCATTCTTTGGAATAACTAAAAAAATCAATATTTTAATCAATTTTCAATTAAAAATCTATTATTTAAAATGTAACCATCAGACTCTTAGCATTTTACAGATATTTCAATTTAATCATTTCTTCAATTATTCGGTTAAAACAAATGAAAATATCAATTTTTTATTCAAGAGATTAAATTTTTTAGGTTTTATTTAATATTTAATATAGTTAAAAATTGATAATAAGTTTCTCTTATTATTAATAACTAAATAGGTTTATTTTTTTCTATTTCACAACTTTTATCTAAATATAAAATAAATTTTATTATTATTCACATTGATAGATGATAGCCCTTTTTTATTCAATTTAAATTAAAACATTAACCTAAATATTAAATTTAAATATTAATAAGAATAAAATTAAAATAAAAAATAAATGATAAATTTTAATTTTATATCATTTTAATAAAATTAAATTATTTTTATATTTGAAAACAAATTCTATTATTTTATCCAATCTAACAAATCATATTGAAATAAAATTATATTTAAAACATATTGAATATAAATTTTAAATATAAAAATAATATATTTAAACATATTACAAAATAATTTTACATTCTTAACACTTACATTTTTTCTTTTTTTTGTAAGAAAGAGAGGACTAAGTCCTTAAAACAAAATAGCAAGATTATCTAAAATAAGTTATACCATAATTACCATGACAAAGCCACTTTCTAAGACCATCAAAAGAATCATCTAGATAGTGGAGATCAGGCATCAAATCAACTGCAAAGTGGGTGAGAAAATCAACATTGAAATTAGTTTTTTGTGGTGGAAGTGCACAAAGAGAACACAAATAAAAAGTGGTTTTAAGTAAATTTATCAAGCGCATGAGCAATAGGCAATTAGTAAGAGGCGAAAACATTACATTAATCATATTAACCACTCTAAAACTATCACTTTCAATGATGATTTGCTGGAGATCAGACTTTTAGCAAGTTTCAAAGCATGAAAAATAACCCATGTTTTAGCACAAAAAATATTATACATACCCAATTTCCCAGCAAAGCCTTTCACCCAACCTCCCAAATGATTTTTGCATAAGGCACCCGTGAAAGCAATGCTTGAACCTAGAAAGACTGATTCATCAGTGTTAATTTTCAAGATAGACAGCTCAAAAAGATACCAATTAATCATTTGAATATTACCCATAGAAGGAGAAATGGAACAAGAACTATTAAGATTCTTAAAGGAATTGGATGCTACTAAAGCCATAGTCCAAGTTTCATTTACCATATCAAATTAAGGTACTTTTATGCATCTAGGAAAAAATAGCACAATTCCTTCTTGTTTAAAGAACCCAACACCTAATACCAAAAAGTAAAGGCCACGGTACACTATTAACCACATTAGTGCATTTAAGTTTAGTTACAATCCAGCTAGTAACATCCACATAAGACCCAAAAAATCTACTATAAAAAGAGAACATGGTACCAGCAAATTCCAAAAAAGAACAATAGGGGAACAGTCTGTAAACACATAATTGATTGATTTAGATTCTAAGTAACAAATTTGACAAATGCTAGATGAAGCAATATGCCTTCGTACACCTTCATAGTTAGTGAGAAGTCCACGATTTAGAACCGACCAAAGAAGCAATTTAACTCTTTACAAGCCTACATACTTCCAAAAGACTTTCAAACTCTTAAAGTTAAAAGACTATGAAGGAGGAGAAGAGAATAATAGGCAATTTTAATAGAAAATATACATGAGTCAAGTCCCAACAAATTTGATCTTGCCCCATGTCTGAATTTGGCAACAAAATAGATTCAATAGCTAGAATTACATCCATGGGTAGCAAATGTTGAAATAAATATTTTTTTCTAGCAAATATCTAAAGCAAAAAAAGACATAGTGCTGTTGGTATCAATAGTGGCATTCGAATTAGTCACATAGCATTAAAGGTTCTGAGGATGGCCAAGAACCCACTTGGCAATCCAAAATTTAACTTTAATGCCATCACCAATAATCTAAAAACCATGAGAAATAAATTTTTCCAAAGAGTTTCACATTTCACACGAAACAATCGAACAAGAGGAGAGAGTAGGAATAGAATACACATCAGTTTTAGTAAGCTTATATTTGGTCCTTACCACCTTAACCCAGAGTCTGCTGGCATCAGTAAACACATTCTGCCCCAATTTCATCAGGAAAGCATCATTTAGAAAATTTATACCTCTAATACCTAGACTGCCCATGCTTCAAAGAAGCTGAGTCTTAGACCAAACAACTAGAGAAAGCTTCCTGTGATCTGTGGAACTACCCTAAATAAACCCCTAAATTTGTTTTTCAATTTCTTTAGAATTGGATACTAAAATTGTCATAATCTGCATAATGTCTATGAATTGCCAAAAGGACAGATTGAGCTAGAGTAACTTTTTTTACAAAAAAATAAACAAAAGTGGCATTCCAAGATGCTAGTTTATTGGAGATTTTAATCAGAATGGCTTTATAGTCCAGATTTGTAACACGGGAATACAAGAGGGGAATGCTAAGATATTTCCTAAAACTTATAGTCTTAATGAACTTCAAGGTGTTAGAGATAGATTTTTGAACTTGAGTTGGAACATTTTTGGAGAAATAAACTTGAGTTTTATGGATATTAACCCTCTAACCAAAAGCTTAACCAAACATATTTAGAACATGATTAATAGTAAAGGCTTGATCCAGTTGAACTTCAGAAAAAAGAAAGATATCATCTGCAAAGAAGATATGTGTCAAAGAGGGGCTATACCTATCAAATGTAATAGGACACCAAGCTTTATTATCAATAACAACTTGGATAGTTTGAGCTAACCTTTCCATACAAAGAACAAATAAGTAAGGAGAGAGAAGGCATCCTTGACAAAAGCTCTTGGATAGTTAATCAAATCCCTATTCCATAAAATTTGTATAGAGGTAGAAATAACACACTTCATAATAAAAGAGTAAAGAGTCTCTAGGATCCCAATATCTTTGAGAGTATCCAATAGGAATTTCCAACTGATCCTATCATATGCATTTTTTAAATCAATTTATAGCCTTTTTTCCTTTTTTGGTTCTCAGTGAATGAATAACTTCCTGAGCAAGAATGATATTATATATTATACGATGGCCACACATAAAACTAGACTAGTTGGGACCTACAATAGTGGGCATAATGCCTTTAATTTTGTTAGTAATGACTTTGGTGGCAATCTTATAAACCACAGTGCACACAAAGCAATTAGTCTAAAATGAGAAATGGAAGTAGGGTGATCAACTTTCGGAATAAGACAAAAAAAAGTGTTATTCAAACTTGCATCCAAATCTCCACCATTTAGAATGTGTTTTAAATAAGAGCAAAGATCATTGCCAACAACATGCCACTGAGATTGAAAGAAACCTACTTACAAACCATCAACTCTAGGGGCTTTGCAAGGTTTCATGTAAGTTTAATTTTGATCTCATCATCAGTAGCAAAAGCATTAAGAGAATCCAATAAAGCAGGACTGCATTGAGGAAAAAGACCTTTTAACAGGTAGATATTGCTGGAGCTGCCATCATCAAAGTATAAATTCTTAAAAAAGTCAACACCATGGATTTAAGAGTATCTCAATCAGTACACCAAATATGATTAACATTTTGCAAAAGATCAATACGATTTTCTTTCTCCGCTTAACAGTTCGCATATGGAAGAACGAAGTATTCCTATCTCCCCAAATAAGCCATTCACTATGAGATTTTTGTAACCATATAAGTTCCTACTATAAGAAAGTATCCTTCAATTTCTTTTTAAGCTCTAGTTCTAAATTAGCAAGGAAAGTCGAATATATATTTTCTAAAGAGCACTAAATAACATAAATCCTAGCCTATATCGACTTTTTCCTTTGAAAGATGTTATAAAAAATATTAGATGTCTAAAGCATTAAATTTTTAGTAAAGGAATGAATGGTATACATCAATGAATTCTTTATTTTCCAGTTACTAGACATAAACAAATTAAAATATGGTAAGGAAGCAAAAAGTATGATTAACTCTAACAAAATGCTGGACATGAAGTTTTTAAAAGGAGAGGGCAACGGTTGAAGTGAATTCTAGGAAAATGATAAAGTGAAGCATCTGAAAATTTGAGGCACTATGCAGAAATGCATAACCCTTTATTTAGCTGCTGCAAAAAAGAATCAATTCTCCATGTAAACTGAGGTCTTTTAAACCCCACACCAATCAACTCAATAATTCAAACCATTTAACAAAAGTTTTACAGACTCCAGAGCAGTTAGGTGCACCACATTTCCTCTCGCTAGTGTCTAAAATAATAATAAAATCACCCATGAGAAACCAAAGATCATTGATAAAATAACTAATCTCTAAAAGACTACTCCAAAAAGGAATACGATGCATCAGAACAGGGTGCCCATAAACAGTTGTCTAGATGGAGACCAACGTACCATTGTTCTTTAACTTTAGATGGATGAATTGGCTATTATTCAAAATAATATCCTTAAACCAAGTAGAATCCCACATGAGCCAATTACCAGCTAAGAAGTTGTTGCCTCAAAATGATGAAAAAAAAGGGAAACCAAGCTTGAGAATAAAAGCATCAACCTTGCTATCACTAATTCTTCACTTTACATGTGCCAAAATATTAGCCTTCGGTCAATCAACAATCAATTTCAAAGATCTCAAAAATAGATTACTACCTATCCCTTAACAATTACATGAAATAAAAGACATAAGAAAAAGCAAAAGAGAGGAGAAACCCAATTAATCTTGGAGATAAAGATCCAACGAACCATCTTCCGACATATCATCATTATCAACCATAGTCTCACCATCAAAAGTATCATCACCATCTTTAATCATCAAATGGTCCCTACCAAGGGTTTGTTTATCTGAGAAAAATTGAGAACTACTAGTATCAAAATTACCTCTATCAGGACATTCCCCAGCCAATTGAATAAAAGGGGAGTTGTGTTTAGAAGACGGAAGCTTTCTTCAAAGGATGGAAGCTCATAAAACTAGAATCAACATTTTCCTTGCCCACAATAGTATGATTTAGAGAAAATGGGAAGGGGACAATGCTTTCCTCAATGTGACATGCGCTGGAGCCCGCTTGATTCCGACTTGGTTCTCGAAGGCTCGTTTTTAGTGTCCAAGACCGAATAAAGCTCACTAAAACTAATAAACTTACCACTTCACAATAAAAAAGGGCCTTTTGGCACTACTTTATTATTGATGGTCAACCCATAAAGGCATCCAATATGGGCTCGAGAGGCAGGTTTCATGGAGTTACCACCCAAAAAAATATTGGGAAGTGAATCTCAACCTTTTGATACCTAAATAGAGATTGATATTCTAGATATCACTTTAACTTAGCATCTTGATTAGGTAGTTCTGATAATTAAGTTTTTATTTATTAATCTACTATCTCCCTTCTGACATGATGCAGTATGATCAATTGGATAAATACATCGAGTAAATAAATAAAGCGGTAAAGAAAGCAATAAACAAAGTAAATAAATCCACTACTTAAACTATTACAGAGTCAAATTGTCCAATTAAAATAAAATACATACATAAATCGGGACATTTATTAGGTTTGGTAACATTGGTTCTCTTATGCATATTTACAAAAAGTGAAAAGTCCTTGCTATTTTTAGAAAACGTGGGATGAGTGATCCCAATTTTGATGAAAAATAGAGCTCTCTTTTATTGTGTGGTTTTTAGGGTAAAAAAGTGGACATTGGTCCATTTTATTCTAAAAAAAAATAAGTTAATTAAATAAAAATCGTTTAAGTGCTTTTCTTAAATATCATGCCAAAAATTTCTTTTTTACTAGCTATTAAATTCCCAAAATGAAAATACATGAGAAATAATAATTAAAGTACAAAATGATAAATAGATAAAATAAATAGCCGCATAAATAAAAAATAAATAAAAAATACAGTAACAAAAATAGAGAATAATAAAAGGGCAGAAATAGAATTGTCTAAATGTTGTCTCTCCAAGGTCAATTAACCTCCAAAAGAACTCCTCAAGGCGTAAACATGATTGCTAAAAAAAAAACACACACACACACACAAAACAAAACAATTAGCACATAAAACAACAATAAATCAAGTAATGAAATTTAAAAAAAATACATTCTGGAATAATAATGCTAAAAATGTAAATCATATAAAAAAAGTAAAAATAATATTAAAACGTGATTTAAATGCAAAAGAAAATAGACATGCAAAAAACACTCAAAATAGACCTAAAAAAGCCAAAAGAGACACAGATGGCCAAGGGAAGGAGACAGACAGCCAAGTAACCAAGAAGGGACGAGATGAAAAGAAGATGTCACGTCGTCTTGTCTGTCGTATTGGTAAATGAACATCTATCGGGTCTTCTTCCTGTCTGCCACTCAAATTCAGGAGCAGAAAATAGGTTTTTAAGCCAAAAAAAGGAAAAAATATACAGACCCTAAACATGTACTTTTGAGGTCTTATAACATGCCAAATCTAATCATAACACTGAATAAACATTTAAATCATGCTTTAGCAACAAATAAAATATAAATATAGAAGATAAATCAAGATCTTTTCATGCATTAATTGAGGAATATAAAGCCTAGCATATCATTCTAGCATATAAAGCAAATCCAAATCATTATGGCAACACAGAAAATGTGAATGAACGAAACAAACAACAGAGGGACATAAATCATAGTATAATAAAATAACAAATGAACATGATCGACTACGTGATCATGGTATTGAGTTTAAAGAGAGAAAGAAATTGGAGCCTAAAATATTACTTTAAGCATTCCTAGTTCTGTGATTCTGGAAAGCAATGATCCAAGCTTAAATCCTCAATTCCCACATTCGAATAAAAAAATATATGTAAGTTTTTGGTGTGAAAGATTGTTGAAGGTCGTACTGTTTTCAAGAAGCAGAGAATTGTATTTTCTCTATCTCAAAAGCCTACCTCTATTTTCCAAGTCCTTCTCCCTTTGAAACCCTAATTTTTATTTTTATATCTAGAAAAGTGTTGTGGATCAACTTTAACCCTGATTCTCTAAAAAAAAGGAAGATTTTAACCCATCAAATCCGCTCAAATCAAATTTGATCTCTATTCCAGATTTTCAAAGATGAAAAATGTAAAAAATCTAGAAATAACCCCATAGATGGGCATCTGTAGTCTGCAAACGATTGTCCCTTATGTGATTTTATAAAATTATAAAAATGTCCCTGAATCTAACCTGGACTGAAGGGAAACAACAAAGATGGCCATCCCTACATGACATATGATCGCTTATCACTGTCAGAGGACAAAACTCAAGGTTTTTTGAAATTCTTTTCAAAACTCTTGCAAAATCAAATTGGAAAACCCCGAGAACATTTATATAAAAGTGAAAATCAAGCCTGAAACTTTGAGATTCATGATCTTTGTCATAAGTATAATTGATTCCTCATTATTAGGTAATCCTGATCTAGGTTGCCTCTGGTCACAGTGTCTACACTTAACTAGTTGCTTGTTAAGATATTCAAAAAATTCAACTAAATTGGACTTCTTGGGCTTAAGATGAGTCATTTTATCCTTGGGTTCCATCTAGTTTTGGGCTTTAGGGAGATGAAAACCAGCCCCACTTTTTCCACTTCGTCCTCTGGACTTAAATCCATAAGTGTCGCGTGAAATGCTATTGCTAGGCCTAGAATTAGAACTGAGAGCATTTTACTCCTCCAAATTAGTGAAATTATCATTAGTCTCTATGTTATTTTTGTCAAGTGTCCTCATCCTAATTGTCAAGAAGGTTGGCATCCTTAGTGTGATGGATTTCCTTTTATTACGCTTGTAGTTTCGTTTTCTTTTTTCAACAATCATCCATGGACCAAAATCATTGCTCTTACTGCTTATAAGGTCAAAACGACCTGCAAGCATTTTCGATGAAGGGCCATTACAAGAGCTGGGATTTGCAGCCAATTTGTGAGGGCAATAGCTATTGACATATCCATCCCTTCCATAGTTGAAACAAATATCAAGGAGGTTTTCATACTCAACTCATTGTATCTCACCATCTAAAATAAAATTGGAGATTAAAGGCTTAGTTAAATTAATTAAGACTGCTACCTTAGCAAACTGAGTTTTTTGGAATTTACTTGTATTGTAATCAATGTTGTAGACTGGACCAATTACAGAACAAATGGCACTAACAACATTTTTTGGGTAATAACCCAAAGGTAATTCAAGCAAATGAACCCAAACCATAGCCTTATTATAACTAACAATAGCTACTTTGAAATCTAGACTCTGAGGTTGGACAAAAAGGTAGATTCCCATGATAACCCAATGGCCATTGAGTAAGGCTTTTAATTAGTCACATTCCTTTGCAAATTAAACTAGAAAATAATCATGCCCAATATTAAGAACTTTAGCGCTGGACAAATTCTAGATGATATTAAGCTTATTATAAAGAGCTTTATAGCCTACGCTTCTACCTAACAACCTCACAACAATAGTGTTTTTTAGAGAACAAATGAGTTTTTCACGAAGATCACTAGAAGTGTTAACAATTGGATAGGGACTAAACCTGTCAATAAAGATGTCACCTTCATCAACTAAAACATGGAAAGGGTAAAACACATCCTCCATTGTCACTTCCTTCAATCCATTATGCAGGATAATCTCCTTGTACCCAAACCCTCAATTTTCATCAGTCTCTTGATTTGTCCAGAGTTTAATCTTCTTCGTGGCATGATTAATGATAACTAGACTGGGCTCAAAGCCCAGGCCCAAAATCCAGCCCTTAAACCTTTTGCGATTGTATGTATCAACTTATGATGCCATCTTTTACAAGTCCAGTTAGGACACGGAATAGGGGTTAACTTCCTACTTAGGAAAGACTCCTTATCTAAATGGGGGTCCTCTTCAGAAAGGATTTTTTCGAATTCCTTAGAGGAATAGGATTCTCATTCCTATAAATAAGCCAGGATCCCAGGTATGTGTTTGGAGGATTATTATTCTGATAAAGTGTTACCTTTCATCATTTTACTAACTTAACCCTCAGAGAGTCCCCTCACTGAACCCGTTGGAATACTTTTTTAGCAGGTTTGTCAAGGTGTCAACTAGGAGCTACTTTCTAGAAGCAATTCGGCTTTAGCCAAGCTGTTATCATTGGTACGGTGAGCGTGGACTTTTCATCCCCACATAGCTATAAGTTCTGACGATGAGAATAACCAGACAATAAATGATAGAAATAACACAAATCCAGGCCCACATTTACTGGTCTTTCAATCCTTAAAAACCACCACCCATAATACTTCCATCTAACTTCTTACCCCAAGATCGAATGCTGAAATTTTGGGAATCTCCATATCCAGCCTAACCCCTCAGCTCGCCCAAGCTCTCTCTCGCAGCACATAGCAACCTAGCTAGCACCCTAATATATGCCGTAAATAACTAAGACCAACAATACTCCCACCTCAGAAAACCCGAACTCCGAAGAAATGATGAGGGATCTAGGATAATCTTGACTCGAGGCGAGCTTGATAGGCTCATTGAAGAGAGGATACAATAGAAGCAAAGTCGTAGTGGGATATCTTATAGCGAGGACTTTCGATCCCCTCTTTCCAAAGCGATACTTTTTGCCCCCTTCCCGAACATAAGACTGCCAAACTTACCTAGATACAACGGAAGCACAGACCTCCGAGCGCATGTAGATCAATTTTGCCACTCAATGTTAATCCACACTACGGAGGATGCCGCCCTTTGCAAAATTTTTCCACAGACACTTATGGAGTTTGCCCAAGTCTAGTTCAAAAATCTGCCCGAACACTCATAACTAGCTTCAGGCAATCCACATCAATGTTTGAAGCAAAGTTCGTAGCCGCCATCCAACCAACCAGGGTCTCGGTGGACCTGTACCAGGTAGTTCAGGAAAGAGGTGGGCCCTTATGTAGCTTTATAGACAGATTTAACATGGTTACTATGGACATTTAGAACTTGAATTTGGAAGTTACGATCAATGCCCTCAGTCGAAAAACCAGATGTCAAGACTTTAGTAATTCAATGAGTAAAAAACCCCCTTACGACTTCACCGACCATATGACCAGAGCCCACAAGTATATTCAAATGGATGAAGCCAGGAGGTTAAAGTACAATGAGTAGGAAAAAGATAGTGATAGTTCACGAGGAACAAGGTGACAAAGGGGAAACACATGAAAAAGTGATTCCTGAGTTATGAGGGGTACAAACTGTAATGGCCTCAACATCGGATCAGCCGTGAACAGTACTTCTCGATGGTGAATAGTACTTTTCGGGCCTGAGAGAACACCTGAAAGTCAAAAATATTTTATTGGACCATTGGAAAGTATTGGTCATGGTGAGTCAGGGGTTAAAAATTGAAGTAAAATTGAGGTCAAATTGACCTCCAGATGTCAAAAATACGAAAAATGTAGAGAGTCAATTTCCCTAGTAAAGAAGGTGACTTGATTTTGCATAAATTATTAAAAATAGTAAACAAACTCTGAAAATTGCCAAATTTTACATGTCTACATGAATTTTTATGTAGAATATTTTAGTAGGGAGAATTGAATTTTTTGGTGACACTGGCAGTTATTGAATTGGACCGATAAATTTGAATCAGATCGATAACGAATTTCGATTGAGCCAAAAATTTGTGTGCTAGCTATTTTTGATGTGATAAGAGTGATGGAATTATTTTTGGAGTGATTTGATGGCTGGAAGAGAGAGAAATTTGATTGGGCTTCAAGAGGCCTAAAATGGGCCTTAAGAAATAATTGGGCTAAGCCTATAAAAAAAGTCCAATTTTGGGCCCATTGGAGGAGTATATAAAAGCTTAAAATCTGGAGAAAACTCCAAAAATTTGCAGCAGCCTCTCCTCTCCTCTCGCCTAAATCATCATCTCCCTTTCTTCTCTCTCTTTTGCTTCCTCATCACTCAAAATCTCCCATAACTTTCAACTTAAGAGTTATAGTTCCATCTCTCTAGATCACCAAAATAGCTTTTATTGTTTGATTTGGGCAAAGAAAGTGGAGAAAACAAGCAGAGAAAGAAAAAGGGGTAAGTTTGAACTTGAGAAATTAAATGATTTAAATTGATTCTTTAGTGTTTTTCCATACATTTTGAGGTGTAGAATATGATTATGAGCTTGAATTTTACATTTGAGAACAAGAAAATAAGGAAAACTAAGGTTTATTGGCTGGTCATGGTAGGTGGTGAAGAAGGAGGAAGTGTTTCAAGAAATAAAGGCAAAGGAAAGGAGGCTTAGGCTTCCTAATTCAAGCAAAAATTGTAAGTGGCTAATTAATCTTTATAGTTTCTAAGTTTATGAATTTATTTCTTTTATGTAATCAGGGTAAAAATTATTAAAATTGTTAAATGATGAAATTAGTTTGGGGGAAATGAAATTCAATCATAAAAGAGACTAATTGAATGTTAAAATGGAGGAAAGAAAAATTTTAATAGGGAATTCTTTAAGTGGCCGAATTGCTCTCTAAAATGAAAATAACATATATTAGCCTAAATTAATTATAGAAATAATATGTAGTGTCTATGAATCTTTATTGAATTATTGAAATTTTAAAGCTTATGTAACATATAGGTTTATAGTGAAAGTTGTGAAATATTGTGAAATAATTGATTATTTTAGTACAAAATGACAATAGATAATAAATAATGCATAAATAAATTTTATTGAAATTTATTGAAATTATTAGGGATTTATTAAAATTTTAATGTTACAATGTGTATTGAAAATAATTGAATTATGAGTGAATAATTACACAAAAATGTGGAAAAAGATGAATTTATATTAATTTAAATTATAGTCAACAAAAAAATAAAAAAGTCAATTGTTGAACTTTTTGGAAATTAAAAAGATTAATAAAGTAATTATTATTGTACCCTTAGAATTAGTCCGGCAGTAAAAACTAGCTCTGGATATAGTTGGCCAGTCATAGGAATACCTTTTACCACGGTACAAGTCTTGGCGACTTACTTTGCTATAGGTAGGATCATTGATCTCCATAGTTTAAGTGTAAAGTGAAAGTAAAAAGTGCAATGTTTGGAAATGGTTCCTCGGGAATCATTTTCCTTTTAGTGGGGCCCATAGGGTCCATGTTCTGTATATTCGATTTGAGATTTTCTGTCGGGTCTGTACTAGGGGCATAATGGAAATAAATCAATAAAAATGTGAAAAGATAAAGATAAGTGATAATAAAGAGTGAAAATGGACTAAAATGAAAGAAAAAGAAAGTTTAGGGGTAAAATAGTAATTTTTTCCAAAAGTGTAAAAAGTAAGTAAATTAAGTAAAAATTGTTTAATTAAAGATAAAATAGTCAGATAATAGTTAAATTGTACAGAAAGTGAATTTTATAGTCAACAAGGACTAAAACGTAATTTTGCATATAAACATCAAATTAAATATATAAGAATGTAAAATGTTATAATTATTAGTTAAAGATCATAAATAAGTCTTTTAATGGCAAACTTGTAATTACGCGATTAAAATGAATAATATTATTAAACTGGTTAAATCGATATTTAATAAATAATTAAATGATTTTATGAATTTTTGTATAAGTTGTTATTTATGAATAATGATGAGAATTAGGAAATGTATCGATTATTAGTCACCACTGGGCATGTTGAGTACTCAGCGTATAGTTTTTACTGCGTGCAGGTAGTCAGGAGCCGGATCAAGAATACAAACTGCAAGACTTCTTTTAAGAGTTTATATTGTTTTAACTTGGCATGTATATAAATTTTGCAGTTGGTGATGTAAATATTAAACAGGAGTTATATTAGCGAAATTATATTTTGAATATATGTGTATGTTGTGGAATGAATGGCTATGCTTGAGATTATTGATTGTTGTGCCTCTGAAAGGCTGTGTGAAATTGTCTGCGTTTTAGGGGGCTTGTACTATGTACAGCCATTATATTACAAAAATTTTATTAAATGTATAGTAAATTGGATAGTTATAGGTCATCGACAAATTGTTGTTAAAATAACCAAGTATATGTTTGAGTTGAAAAGAATAAGTTAGAAAAAAAAATTTCGGCCTTTGGTACACCGTTTCAGTGTTAGAAGTGATAAGGGTGTTACACAAATAGGGCATATGTGGTTTCGAAGCCGTATTCGGATAACAGGAGAGATGAGCAGTTTACTGAATTAAATACCTCTCCAGCACAGGTTTTGTCGTGGATGAAAAAGAACATGGAGGTGCAATGGCCAAAACCTATGAGGGAGGGTTCGGGCAGAGACCAAGCTTTGTATTGCACCTTCTACAGGGATAAAGGTCACGAAACAAATGACTGCAGAAACCTCATACGGGAGATCGAATACCACATCAAAAAAGGCGAACTTAAGCAATTCATTAAAGGGAGTGAAGTGGAGGAGAGCCAATCCCCACCAAGACAGCCTAGCAGAAGAGAAGGCAATAGTAGCAAGAAGGCTCCAGCAGGGGTGATTCATGTAATCGGGGGGGGGGAAAACATTACGATGTGTTCGGTGATTTGAAAAAGAGGAAGGCAAAAAAGGTTTTTTCTCTTGGACCTAGCCCACCTGCTCAGTTAGACATTCAGCTTTCGGAGAAAGATGGGAGACATGTTTGGCGACCCTACAGCGACGCACTGGTAGTTGAAGCAATAATTGAAGATTTTTTGATGCAAATGATTTTGGTCTACACGGGCAGTGCGGTAAACCTCATTACTTTATAGGAATACAAGGCGCTCCGAATGCTGAGCCCTATGGAAGATGTCACAGTCCCATTGATTGGCATTTCAAGACAACCCATAAAGGTTGAAGGCTCGATCAACCTAAGTCTACAGCTGGGAGACGACTCAATAGTCAGGTCCTGTACCTCGTGCTTTATGGTAGTAAACATGCCTTTATCTTATAATGCAATTCTTGGCCGACCTTTGTTGGCCATAGTGGATGCTTACATTTCCATGCAGAAACTGATCATGAAAATACCAGCGTCGGAGGGGATAGCCATACTACGAGGAAACCAAAATATAGCAAGAGAGACCTACATCACTATGCTAAAAGAGGCAAGAAAGGCTCTCCCAGTTGACACTCTGGATGTTCCTGTGGATTCTCGAAAAGCCGAACCTGTAGATCTGTTGTAAGAAATAGAGTTATTGCCAGGGAAGATAGTAAAAATAGCCTCGGAGAAGCCAAGTTTGGAAGTAAAATCTTTGCTAACAGTTCTGGAGAGGTACGTAGATGTATTCGCTTGGCAACCATCAGACATCTCCAGCATCTCACCGAACGTCATCTCCCATTCATTATGCATACAGCCAGGGTGTAAGCCGGTCAAACAAAAAAAATGGAACCATGCTTCGGAAGGCAAATAGCAATAAACGAAGAAACAGACACTTTGTTAAAAAATAAGTTCATAAGAGAAGTACTATACCCGGACTGATTATTCAATGTGGTTCTAGTAAAAATGCCAATGGGGTCATACGAGAAGTATTATAACACTGGTTTGCTTGTGGACTTTACTGATCTGAACAAGGCCTGCCCCAAGGACAGTTATCCACTACCGAACATAGATATATTGGTAAACTCAACAGCAGGATTCGAAGAGTATGCCTTCTTGGATGCCTCGGCAAGGTATCACCAGATCCTGATGAACCTCAAAGATTAGAAAAAAACAACATTCAGTATCCACAGAGTGACATATTGTTATACTGTAATGCCCTTTGGATTGAAGAATGCAGGAGCCGCATACCAAAAACTGATGAACAAACTATTTGCTGGACAAATAGGTCAGAATATGGAGGTTTATTTAGATGACATGATAGTTAAGAGCAAAACTTCGGGCAATTTACCAAAGGAACTTGAAGAAACGTTTTCCACCCTCAGGAAGTACGACCTTAAGTTAAATCCTGAGAAGTGCGCCTTTGGAGTTCGATCTAGAAATTTTATTGGTTTTGTGATCTCAAAGAGAGGAATAGAAGCCAACCCAGCTAAAATCGAAGCCATTATAAGAATGGAGGCACCAAGGTCAATTAGGGATGTGCAATTATTGAATGAAAAAGTCACAACACTTGGAAGATTCATCTCCTGTTCGGCGAGGCAGTGCCTCCCGTTTTATAAATCCTTGAAGAATCTAAAAAACTTCGTGTGGAGTCCGAAATGACATCTGGTGACGATGGAGTGAGATCTACATTCTCGTTCTCACTCTCAGTACTGCCTTTCGTTATTTGACTACAACTCTTACTTTTTATAATAAGACTATTATTTTTCAATTTAACATTTTAATTAGACATTTATTGATTAAGCTTCTTTTAGTTGGAAAAACTTAATAAGAGTTGCCAATTGAATTATTGAAAATAATAAAAATTTATTATTAATTTTGAATGATATTAATTATTGAATAGAAAATTAAAAAAAATTATTTTTTGAATTGAAAAATTGACTTTTACTTTAGATTTACAGGAATTACGTATGAAAGGCTTAATGATATGCCCTTAAAATGTTAGAAATTCAATTGTTATGTTTTAAATGGTAGAATTTTAATTGTGAATTGAATTAATAATCCCTTATTAATATTATATCATATTGGAAAATTAAATTCACAGTTAATTAACATATATTCTAATTTAATAGTAATCTCGTTGAGATTCAACTAGTCTTATCATTAACGCAAATAAATCTTGATCAAAAGTTCATAATTTTTAGTATTCCAACTTGCCAAAAAAGAAAAAAGAAAAGAAAGAACGGCACTAAATTCCGCTACTAAAGTAAAAATTCAAAGCCTTTTTTTCTCTAAGATTACAACCTGCAAATGCTATTTTTATTAATGATCTTTAATTCAATAAATTAGAATAATTGAACTTTAGAAAATTGTATATTCGATTTTTAATCGAATAAATTTGACATATATATTCGCCAGTTGCAATGCAAGCCTAATATACAACTGTATTATTAGTCTCTTGACCTAATTCAAAATCTGATATGAATTCGATAGAAAAGTGATTTGGAATTAAGCTGAAAAAAAAAAGCGCATCACTCATTCTAAATCCGTTTTGAAAAAAATTAAAGGTATTATGATATTTTTGATAAATTAAAAAAATATATTCACATTCAATTAGTTCAGAGCGGTAATTTATTACAAGAAAATAATTTAGAATGGAATTTATATATTACTCTAATAAATTTTATTGACCATTAATTGGTATATTTTATCATCAAGTGATTTTTTACATGTAATTGGATTCGAATTATGAATTTTTATTTTTTAAATAACTCATCTTATTTTATATGTAATATATGTTTTTTTTTAAGATTATGAGATATCTTAAGCAGATTCGTACAGATAGAAAGTACTTCTAAATATATTACACTCAGATTAATTTCTATTCGAACCGAATTGATCCATTATGGGAGGCAAAGCTCTCCCAATATTAAATTTTTTCATTAATAAAATTTGAACTCAAGATGTTATGTGAAGGAAACAAGTGTAAAATCACTTGAGCCCACCAACGTTGGTTATGTAACACATGTTAGAAGGCTTATTTATTAATAATGGATTAAAATATAAGGGAAGCACTTAAATGAAATTCCGCAGCTCCTTGGCTCTAAGTCTTGCTGGGCAACTCAACGAAGGAACTTTTTATTTCTAAAGAAAAAAAAAATAAAAGCAAAAAGAAAAAAGAAAAAAAAAGGCAAAACTCTCTTTCATATTCCTTTTAACTTCTAAAACTTTTTATATATATTTAAAAAAATTATTAAAATCTTTATACTTTAATATAAAATAATATCCAATCTCCTGTTAACGCGAATATATTTTGATTGTCATTAAAATGCATATTACTTTTTTTATAAACATATTTAATATAAAAAATTATAAAATTTCAGAAAACCAATATGAAAAATTAAAAATTAATTTTAGCGACATGACGTGGTGGTTAAAATGTATTATATACAACCTCATATTAAAATATAAAAATTCAATAAAAAATTTCTTTAAATAATTCAATATAAAATAAATTTGGCCGAACAGAAAGAAGTATACTATAAATGCAGGACGAATGGTAATTTAATATTGGTACATTTTATTTTAAACCATTGGATTAAGACCTTACAGGCCGCGTACTCTGCGCGTGCCTGACTAAAGGCTAAAGCATTTTGACCACGCAAAAGATTTTTCCTGAGAAAATTTATTAATATTTTGCTGACGTGAAGAGGCATCTTATTATTATAGATGCTCGAGGGCATGAATATTCAGGCAATCGTCTTTGTCTTTACATTCTACAAAATTTCACTGGAATTTTCATTTCCAGAAAAACGTGGAAAAATTATATGGCATTTTTATCGCAACGTAACGTTAAGTTTATCCACTTGAAACCAAAATCCATTGGTCACAATTTTGCCACGTAATAACACAGAAATAAGATTTTTAAGGTATCAAATTTTGATGTTAAATTTCTCACAACTGAATGGAATTTTTCTGCTAAATTTACAATTCAATTTGCAATTGACTATATAATTTCAACGATCAAAAATTTTAAGATATAATCCTTATAATTTTATTAATAAAAAATAGTAAGTATATCATTTTTTTGATACAAATAATTTTATTATAACGATGGAGAAGGAAAAAATAACTAACACTATATTTCTTTATATAAAAAGAAAATATTTTATTTCAGACGGAAGCTGCTGAAAAGAGAGCAGGTAAACTAAAGTTTGTAAGGTTTTATCGTATGGGTAGCAAAACTTGGCAAAACATGAGCCTTTTGTAAACCCACGCACACTATTCAAACACCACATCCTTCGTTCTCTTAAATCTCTCCACAACTTAACAACTCCATTTACAGCCACAACTTCTTGCACTTTGCTCCTACAAATTGCCTCTCCAACCCCACTAATTTGATCTTTCTTACCCATTCTCCATGTCTATCCTACCTCAACACAAGTTTCTTACAAGGTCCGCAACCCATGTTCCCACAAACCTTGGCCACCGCAACCGTTTAATATGTTCAGCCACAACTACCACTAAACCAACTCGGTTAGCTATCGAGCCTCGGCTTGAAAACCCACAACCATTAGTCACACCCAGCTCCCCTCCTAGTCTCAATGATCCTAGCTTGAAATCAACATGGTCTCACCGTATATGGATGGCAACTGGGTGCACCACTGTTATGATTTCCCTAGCTAAAGCCATAATTGCTGCAGCTGATTCTCATATATGGCTGCAGCCTATGTTAGCAGGATATATTGGTTACATTTTAGCTGACCTTGGCTCTGGGGTATACCACTGGGGAATTGATAATTATGGTGATGCATCAACGCCGATATTCGGTTCTCAGATTGAAGCATTTCAAGGTCATCATAAACGGCCCTGGACAATCACTAGGCGTGAATTTGCTAACAACCTGCATGCCCTGGCAAAGGCAGTAACATGCTTTGTGCTGCCTATAGACGTTGTGTGCAATGACCCTGTGATCCATGGCTTTGTTAGTATGTGCTCTGGCTGTATTATGTTCAGCCAGCAGTTTCATGCATGGGCTCATGGCACCAAGAGCAAGTTGCCACCATTAGTAGTGCCATTGCAGGATGCTGGAGTACTGGTATCACGTCAGCAGCATGCTGCTCATCATCGACCGCCTTATAACAACAATTACTGCATAGTGAGTGGAGTTTGGAATGAATTTTTGGATAAGCAGAAGGTGTTTGAGGCATTAGAAATGATATTGTATTTTCAGATTGGAGTGCAACCAAGGTCTTGGAGTGAGCCTGACTCTGAATGGACAGAAGATATTCAATCTTCTTCTCAAGTTGCAACTCACTGAAATTGTTTTTTTATTATTTTTTTTCAATTACATATATTTTTTATTTAAATTTCAAGTTGCATTATATGTGCAAAGAGGCAAATGCTGAGACTTCTCTTTTTCTTTTTAGTGATTTCCTAATATTATATTAAGACCTCGTGGCTACTAAATTAAACGGCAGCATTATGATCCTCTAATCTGTTTCTTTGAAAAGGTATAAAAATACAGATTAAACGTTTTATTTAGTTGTTTTGCAATCTTTAAGGGCCTTACATTAATAATATAAAAGGCCAAAGAAAACCACAGGATTAGCAGCTTTCCGTGGTTTAAAATTTAATTTAATTATTACCTTATGAAAATTTGAAATTTCATGCACTATGAAGCAATTTCATTACTTCTACAAATATAAAATTAAGTGAATACACAATCGGAATACTAACAACTTTATATAATTATGAGACAACCTTGAAAGATTTTTATATTAGCCTCGATGAACGCAAGGGTAGTGAAAAGCACTTGCTAGCTACTCAAAGGTAAACTCAGGCAGTAGAGAATTCTATCAGAACTATTGGGAAGTGATTCCTTTATGCTAACTTGCAAAATTGCATCTTCAATACATTCTTCATGCCCACATTGCTATGTTTAATTCCACAATATTGAATGTTTACTTCCACATTATTGAATTGAATGAAATAACTTTGAATGGCCTTGGACATCTTACGTTTTAGGGTACAGGTAAAATGAGGTGTGAATGAGAACAGTCTGTCTTTCAAACATCATTCCCAACTGAAGAGGATAGGGAAGACTCACAAGGGAACCAATAACGGCGCTTGCCATCACTGTGGCCATCATCAATCATAGCAAGACCTTCCTGCACCAGCCAAAACAGATTTTATTAAGTCCACGACTTCAATTATACAAAAAGCAGAGCAGGAATGGAGTCCAGTACCAATTTAAATATCAATAATCAGATATGCCGGCAAGAACTTACATCTAATAAAGTATCAAGGGCATCAAAAGCGTGACCAGATGTCCAAGAAAGCCACCTCTCTACCTCATCGACAGTCACAAAACCTTGAGCCTAAAAGAATGACGAGTAATTCAAGGTAAATAGTTGAACAATTGTGGGGTGAGAATCCTTAAGGATATGGTAAGAAGAGAGACCTGAGGCAGCTCCAAAATTGCATTATGGGCTTTGTTTAATTCAGTTGGAACAGATCGAACAAGCTTTCTTTTCCAACAGAAATCACCTCAAAACCACTACCTAATATCTGAGGAAAATCAGTGTGTCACGATTCATTAGAAGGACTTACCCTTCATAATGCACCTTACATTTATAAAAGTTGCCTGAGAGAAGTACAATCTTAATTACAAACCTTAAGCTTACTTATAGCACGCAAGCAATCATCCTCAGATAAAACTTCACTATCACTTCTCCATTTCTGGCGAAGCATAGTGCAGAGTTCCTGCAGGTTGATCAAACCTCCATTCTGAGGTCTAGTTGAGATGCATATGTCCATAATTTGCAACCCTGCCTAGCCAAGTATATGCATATCATTATAAACTTTCACATTGCATAATATCGTCTTTAATGTGGGTCAATTTGTGACAGGGATCACAAGAGTTGGAGGACCAAAACAGCATCCAAATCATAATCTAATAACCCAAGCTTAAATGTGAACAAGTTTTGCCACCGAAAAGCAGATAATAGTCACAGTTTTAGTTTAAAAAAAATGCAGACATCATAAACTCTCAACTGACAAAATACACGGCTTCTCTGAGTAGAATCCTGCCATGCGAAAGCAATATAGTTCTCTAAAGCATCACGGTTATGTAATTCAAGAAAAAAAAAAGTACAAACCAAGCTCGTAATAGAAGTCACCGATCCCTAACAGTTCTGCCCAAAATCCTTTATGCGAGGCCAAAGGATCCACTCCTACTTTAGCACACATTTCATGAAATTGCGCCCTGAAAGTTGGACTTTTCCGAATATCATTCTGCACCAACCAATATCAATCTTAAAATCACTCTCCCTTATTTAATCAAATAATCAATAACCTTACCAAGCAAAAAGTCCTCGATTTCAAGTCAATGAAAAAGCATAATTCAAAGGAAGGAAACACTGGTAAAAAAAGATTGAAATTTTACTTCTAGCGCAGGTACTTGTTCGGTGGAGCCATAATCAAGCAAAATTAGTGAAGAAAAAAAAATAAAGGACCTTGTGTTTGCGTGCGAATTCTTCAAGCTGAGTGCAAAAAGTGGCAAGCTGTTCTTTCATAAGATCAGTTCTTAACTTTGCTACATTTTCACCAAGTGCTCGATATTGATCCTTCAATAAAATTTCAAAAATCAAAAACTAGGAGCAATATATTGCAGTAGGTAAGAATTACAGAATCATCCGAACAGCAAAAAAAGAGAAAATCAAAATAGAAAGAAACACTAGCAGCAGCAGCACTTTGTAACCCGCCAATTCCAGGTTTCCTCCTCATTATTCCCCCTCTAAAGATTGCTTTCTTCTGTTTTGGAATTTTTTTTTTTTTTCTTTTAATCGAGTTCCAAACTTCACAGCAATTTGGTAATTACGAGTCTGGGGAGATTGGCAGTCGTTTACTATAACAACAATAATATGAAACATGTATTTCAATAATCAGAGTGGCGCAGCGGAAGCGTGGTGGGCCCATAACCCACAGGTCCCAGGATCGAAACCTGGCTCTGATATGAGAAAGGCTTCTCTCACTCCTTTTACAAATTATTTTTTTTTTAATTTTTTTTTTTATTTTCCGGATACTGCTTACTTTCTAATGACTTGCTGTACGCAGTAGCACTAAGCTTTAAGTGAAGACATATTGAGGATATGACTTGCTGTACGACAACGTAGTAGCACTAAGCTTGAAGTGTTTTTTCATTCTATTCTTTCCCTCTTTTGGCGATGGTTTGTGCAATTTTGGCTGTAGGTTTTAGGCTATAACTTTTTCGTACTGGTAGTAGGAGGAACTTCAACAAGTTCTTATGGAATTGCTTATGATTTTAAATACTGATATTTACATGCTACTCAACATAGATGACTAGAAAACTTTATCATTGTCAAGTTGAAAACAAAGCTAACTACTGCTTACTAAGGACCTCGACAAAATTATGCAGATAAATGTTCTCCTATCGAGGATTCAGCAATGAGAATGACATTCCATTTGAAGAGGAGGATTCCTGATAGCTCGACGAAAATTGCGATTCAAAAGGACCTTTGTCCCTATAAAAACCAGGTTCTTTGGGTGGAGGCAATGGAATCTCACAGCCTAACATCAATACCACAGATGCCATGCTTGGCCTGTCCTTGGCATGCTGCTGCACACATAGGAGACTAATGTGGATGCATCTCATCATCTGGTATAAATCGCATGACTCTCTTAAGATCGAATCGACAAATTCTTGTGACCTCTCTTCTTTCCACCATTTCCAAGCCTAGACCATATAGAAATTGCTCTTTTAATAAATAGTTCAGCACCATACATTTAGAAAAATAAAATGCTGACTAATAATTCTTTGACACTTACATGTCCAATAAGGTTATGGCTATCGTTTGGATGATAAAAACCTCTACTTCTCTTCCCACTTACTATCTCCAGCACTAGGATCCCAAAGCTAAAAACATCTGATTTTATCGAGAATATGCCATCAGTGGCATATTCTGGCGCCATGTATCCACTGCAGAACAATTACGCCAAAAATATATTAACATCAGAATGGGAGCAAGTTATAAACGCTTGGCATGTAATACTTACTAAGTTCCAACCACCCTATTTGTATTTCCTTCTGTCTGTTCACCTCCAAAAAGTTTGGCCATTCCAAAATCTGAAATTTTTGGGTTCATTTCTTTATCAATTAACACATTACTTGCTTTGAGGTCTCTATGTATAATCCGCAATCTGGAATCTTGATGTAGATAGAGAAGGCCCCTAGCAATCCCACAGATTATGTTGTATCGTTTGGCCCAGTCTAGAAGTTTACTTCTTGTTTGATCTGGAAGGTTATGTACACTCATGTTAGTCCAGCAGTCCTTTTGCTAGAAGAATATCTAAAGTGAAGAAAAATCAATGGTAAAGTTACATGATGTAGATCATCAAATTTGAGAGTTTATGTACCAAAAATAAAAGAGTCCAGGCTTCTGTTTGGCATGTACTCATAAACCAGTATTCTCTCCTCTCCTTGAATGCAACAACCAAGAAGCTTGACAAGGTTTCGGTGCTGAAGTTTGGAAATCAGAATAAGTTCATTTTTGAATTCACTCGATCCTTGTCCAGAACTCCTGGATAACATTTTCACAGCGATTTCTCGTCCATCTAGCAGAGTTCCCTACAGAAGTAAAATTGTCAAATGATTGTTTTATTTCTATCTTTTGAGGTAGTATTAACTTTAAGTTGAGAACTTTTACCCTAAATACAGGTCCAAAACCACCTTCACCTATCTTGTTCTTGATTGAGAAGTTTTTGGTGGCATCAACTATTGTAGCTAAATCAAACAGGGGCAGCTCCATGTCTTCAGTTTGGGAATCATTATTCTGGAAATTCTGTGTACTGTTTTCTTCTTGCTCTGTAAGTTTTCCAGTAAAGGAAGATATTAACTTCAAAATATGAGAATTCAACAAGCTAAAATAATCGTAATCATCCTATCAACACGACTAGAGTAATTAATAACAAGATTGAAGTTTGAGGTTTTCTAAAATCCTAAAGGAAGCATGTAAAAGATGGGAAATTAGATTGATCCGTTTGAGCTAAATTACTTGTAAGCTGACATGAAATTCGTGAAATACAAAGCTGTGATTGCAATTATTTCTTTTTCTAAATTTTCTACATCTACATCAGTTGAGGTCAACTAAAAGTAATCGTAATTCTTATTATTTAAAGCAGTTCTAACTTGCAATTCATTTCAAACTGTTTTTTACTTCATGATTTTCTTTTTTTTTTTTTTAAATTGCCTGATGCATGCATATTATCTATTCTGCAATGAACTTCGTTAAAAACTACATGGAGAAATTCCAAAAGCTCTCTCTCCTTTTCTTTTTCCGGTCTGAAACACTGACTGATTAATATAAGCAATAGTCGGAATTTATTAAGGGTAAATCAGACACAGAAACTTTACCTATATACTTTGCTTTTCTTTTTCTAAAATAGAAGCCGACCAAAAGTATCCCACAGACCAAGCCAACTGAAGCTAAAATCAATGCAGCTATCCTCATTTTAGGCCCGGCTTTCTCATCTTCACAACGAACAGTGGATAAACGAAGGAAAAAAATGGAACAGTTAGAATATAGCCGAGGCACAATCAAAGAACCAACTATACAGTGGTATAAAAGGGTTGCAAGCTCATACCTATTTCTGATGAACTCATTCGAATATATAGCTCTTGTACTCCATCAGGAAATTGTCTTATATCTATCAAATCGTGAAACCAAATGGTACATCCGCTGCCTTGTCCTCTAAGATCTGCATTAGAATATGCCATGCATGAACAATTCTGCAAGCACTTAGCCTTACATTCCATGAGATTCAACGTTTTATTAACCCAAGATTTTGTAGCATCTGGCAATTTCAATCTATCATATTTGACAAAACCATCGCCTTTCTGGCAATTCAATGGCTTATTGCGAATACACCCTTTAGACCAATCCATTCGGTTCCATCCTTCTAATGAAGTAGGCTGGAATCGTTTTAAACACTGGCAAACTGGTAATTCATTAATAATGCAATTTCCATATGCACCACATAGCCCATAGTTATCACAACGATCTCTTGGCACATTATCATAGAGGATCCAAGTTTGTTCCACATCATTCCATACGTAGCGCTCACGCTGATTGGTAGTTTGATTTATAACTATCCTTGTCAATAGAGAACTATTTTTGAGGCTATAGATGTAGTATACTTCATCATCATTTGAAACAAAATTGTAAGCGAAAATTGGGTTAGGCTTAAGTGTATGTCCACCACTGAATGAACTGCCAGTCCACGGGCCACTACTGTAGTACTTCTGTGTGCCTTTCCATATTACTAGCTGAGGATTGTTCTGCAATTCTACTTTCCATGTAAAGTCTCCAACAGATGGATCATTTGAGCCCTTCCAAGATGACAGATACCTATTAATTCCAGTTTTTAAGTCCCACCCTAGCTTCATTCCTGGTAGCAGTGTGTCACATGGATAGTCAAAGCTTTGCCACAAGTAGATTCTTGAATCACCATCATTTTTGTTTCTTAAAACAAGATTTCCTGAATCGAGAAGCTGCAAAACAAGATCTTGTGCATCTTTCGTGAAGTTAGATGCTGACCAAACAACAGTAGACATGTTCCCACTGAAAAGAACAGGATTGCCTGCACCGTTTATGGTCAGCGAACCAGAAGAATCATTGATAGGCCTGTCCCTGTTTGCAACCCACACAACAGTTCTAACTGGGATATTTCCGTACCAAATTCCCAAGTAACGTTTCATGGAAGCATCTGGACTGAAGAAACCCAGTTTAAAGCTTCCACCCTTGGAAACCAAGGTGTTGGCATCAGTCAAAGATTGAGAGGAATTAATGGTGTCAAGTGCAGTGGATATTTGGAAGAGGAAAATAATAAGAATTCCCTTCACAAATACCTGGGAAAAGATACCCATTTTGTGTGTTTAGAGCTCGAGCTTCTTGCTTCCACAAGGCGAAGACAATTTTGTGCCCAGCTTCTTGTTAATTTGAAGAACTTGCATATGTATTTAGCATCGCTCCAACAGAAATTAATTAAGAATGGTGAAAATTCTCGTACTTTATTTGGGTTTTCAGAGTTGATCAACCCTACAACGACCATGTGCCAGTTGTTTCCTGGAGACAACCATTGAATTTTGACTTGGTGACTCACAGGCAACTCAACGAACATCTGATAGTGGGGATACCCTCCTAAATAAATAACCTTTCTATAAATATCACTCTACCGTCTAATCAAAATGGTTTGAAACGCCTTGCTTAGTATAAGGATGAAATTTCAAAATACAGCCACGTTAATCTTGAAAACGACATTGATATATAATTTTCACTATTTGCTGTCGCAGTCTTCAATGGCTCATTCTAGCCGGTGCAATCTACGATAACATGGATGCTTCTGGTTCTGAAACCGTTCATTGAAATTTGAAAATCTCAACCATAAATAAATCCAAGCAATCAAACACTATAAGCTGAAAATTTGAAGGAAATTCTGTTTTCATAGCCTTTGTTTGGATGGGAGAAGTGGGGTTTTTTTAATTTATTTTTGGGGTATTTAAAAAAATTAAAAATTTAGTGTTACCTTAATATTATTTAAAATTTTAGTGTATCAAAAAAAATAAATATTGAACAGTTTTATAACAGTATGGACCTCACCTCAAATTTTGTTTTAATTATATAAAAACCCGCATAATAATTACCTTTTGTTTTCTGCAAAATCGTACAATTGACGTAGTTGTTGAAATTAAATGGTGGGACCCGCTTTTATAAAAAAGCAGCAGGAATAATTGACGTTTATTGGAGCATGTGGGTCCACCTCTGGTCATAGAAGAGAGAAACGGGGCAAATTCACTTGCCATTTTTTACTTTTTATATTGATAATGTGGGTGATAATGGCTCCCCTTTATTTGAAATGCAGATTAATATTAAGACTTAAGAAAGGACATACAGAAATGCAAATTATTATTATTATTATTATTTACGTCTAATTTAAAATAAATCAAACTAATTTAAATTTTATTTCATTAAAGTATATTAAATTTTTCTCCAAATTACTTCCATCCATACAAAATCTTAATCTCAATCTACCTGGCGTATCCGTTTCTAGAAAAATCATATCATACGAAGTGGGGGTGAATTCCACTAGAGAATGACAAATTGCTTTGTGTTCAAAATTGTAAAAAAAGAAAATTACATTTCTTACTTTTTTAACAAAAAAAAAATATTTACAATGAATAGAATTTAATAGATTTAATGATTTAGTCCTCTTAATCGGTCAACATTTTCCATTATAAAAAAAGGAAAAAATGCATTTTTTAATATTATCATTAACTGTATAGGTTACATTTTTAAAATTAAAATTTTAGTTGTCACAAAAAAAATTATTTTTTTCCTTAAATTCTAATTTTAATTTTCTACCATTACAAATTTATTTTGTTGATATTATAACAGAGGTGGTTTTATGTATTTGTTCTCTCATTTTAAGATTACTACAGCTTCAAAATTTTAGTTTAGGAACATCTCAAATAAGATTGATTAATTAAATGCACTGAATTAATGTAAATAATACTATAAAACCTTTTATTTTGAATTGAAGTGATCCACATTATAATTGAGAGCATGCAGTATATGTGATTATAAAAATCATGTACGTTACATTTTTATCACTTGATAAAATTTAAGTAACACTTTTCATAACAATAAATTGGTTTAATTATATGATTTTTATAAACGATTTTAATTTGATTTCAATAAAGTTTTAGTTGATTAAAATTACACATTTTGGTATAATACTTATCAAATTTAATTATCTAAATAATATTAATATTGTAATCCCTAGCAACAGATGCACCAAAAACCAAAGCCGTAGCTTCTCAAACATAAGAATTTCGGGAACCGGGAATTGATTTCTGACCACAAGTTAAGAGTTGCCTACTTAAGTCTCTAAAAACAATACCCAAACCAACTTGATTAACTCCAACAATACCTACATCAACATTCAGTTTGCCAAAGCCAGCTGAAGGAGGTCGCCACCTACATAAGCTAGAATCTGCAGAACGCATAAGTTGGGTAGTGACCGCAGAAGAGAGATTCACAAACTCATTTAACAGACCTTTTGCAGCAAAAATAACTTAACAACCCTTACGGAAGACTTTATTTCTTGCAATCCACAACTGAAAATAAAAACATTGTAGTCCCAAAGACACGCAAGAGAGTGTGAATTGAGTGTTTTAAATTTTTCTGACTTTTTTTTTTCTAATGTAGTAAATAATATATTTAGATATATCATAATATATCGAACGATAAGTAAAAAAAAATACCTCTAGTAGCGCAGATCCGTTGAAGTTGAAGTCGAAGTCGCTGGTTTTGTGTCACCGGCCCAACTATCACCCACGAAACGTAAATTTCGGGACGAAAACTTTGAACCACGAACCAGAAACCTCACAAGTTAAGAGAGAAAATAAGTGTGGAGAAAAACCGAAAAAATTTCGTTAAGGAAGAAATTATGTATCCTAATGCAAAAATTTTTGCTCTATTTATACAGCTCCAATTAAGGAAACATAATTTTCCTTACTTGGTATTAATTCCAAATTGGCAATTACAAAACATTAAAGAAATAATATCGCATTTAATATGTCAATTACCTAATTTAAATTAACTATCCTCATAATTTCACACTAAATGGGCATGTTTTCTAATTAAGGAAAATTCTAATATCGAACTAATTCCATATGATTTATTTTCTATTCCGATATATTCACTTTTATATTGGGATCAATTTCTCATCTCGGAAGTCATGGGCATATCCCAAACTCCTTCATCTCCCACTCGCACATGACGAAACGATTTTCAGTCATTATCTCCAATCATACAGGTAGATAGTTCGTGTGACTGGCATACGTCGAAAACATTAATGTTATTTACCTGTTAGGGATATATAGTGTCTCGAGAAACAAAATCTTCTCACAATTATATGCCAAACCCTATATGATTTTCTCTCATTCGTTGTTTTATCTCATGATCTAATAAAAATAATTTTCATATTTACTATTATGTCTCTGCTTATAAAGGCCACAATAGGTATACCGGTGAACCACGAAACCACCGAATGTGATAGAAAAACATATTTCACATTTACTATATGCCATCCATCATAGTCCAACTCGCTTTTCAATTTAAATCCGCCGTACCGAAATTTTCCATAACCCTTTGAAAACTAAATAAGCTAGCCACACTGAACTATACTTCTTGTTTAAGTTAAGGGTTCTGAGGGTTAAAAGATAGGGACTCACACATGAAAACAATTGAGATAATTCACATAAGATTTCCTTTTCTTGATCAACTCAAGCACACATTGTATGATGCATGTGCTATGGTATTATTTTCCTTCCCTTAAAGGAGCGCATGTCTTATTATTATTTAACATCATACAGGAACATAAGGTTGCAATGCACTAAAGCGTCCAACTTTAGTCCGCTTCCTTCAAGTCTACTTCTGGCTTTTGGACAGAATATGATAATTGCATTTAACATATTATCGGATCATTCATAATCCTATTTTGGATCTTAATCTAAGGCACACAATCCCATGTGTGTCTTTATCTTGCACATTAACAAGACTTATCTTGTAATTTCTGCAAGACGACACTTTTATTTTGAACAGATTCTCAAACTTCACTTTGTGTTCAAAATTCATATCATATTAGACTTTTTTAACTTATTAACAAAACTAATATAAACATCCGTGTGAGTGGGTTACTTCTCTATCCGACATGTTCTATCTTATAACAGTAAATGTTCACATATTAAACATTTACACTCATGTATTGCCAATAATGAACTCAATTATTATTATTTATAAATAATAACATTAAGGAATTATAATATATATCAAATTCTACGCAAAACCTAAGACCTAATGTGTCTCTGAACCATATCTTTTGATACAAGTTTAGTTAAAGGATCCGTTATCATATTTTGTGTGAAAATATACCGAAAGTTCACTTATTCTTGTGCAACAATATTTTTAGTATACCGATACTTAATGTCAATATTGTAAGGCCCCAATTTTGATCCTAGTAGAAATTCATGATTAAATGATAATATTTATGATTAATATTTAATTGATTAACAAAAATTCAATTTTTGGTAAAAAAGCAATTGATAATTTTATTTATATTATGTGTGTAAGTTATTAAGCATGAATAATTTTATAAGGTTGCAAATGAAATGAAGAAAAGTAGATTTGTGGGTTAATTTATGAAATAAGGATAAGTGGGGTTGATTTTAAAAAGAGAAATTAAAGAAAGGGGGACAATTCTTGACATGCAAGAAAGTGGAGGACTACAAAGGAAGTTCTCCACCCTTTATAAAGTCAAAAGTTCTACATGTAAGAGAGAGAAAGGTAAACATTAGGTTCTTTTTGTGTCTTGGATAGCATTTGTGTTGGGTTTTAACGGTTACATGCATCACATACATGAGCGGAATTTTAAAATTTTTAACCATTAGATCTGATCTTGCCATGAATATACAATATAACTATATGAGAATAAGAAAAAATCACCTTTGATTTTTGTTGAACAGTTGATTTTACTTCGCACCGGGTTGTCGCAAACCACAGTGTCCAAAATCGAACACCTCCAATGAGTAATCCACACTAGAGAGGGATAAATTGAACCAACAAATTGGTGTCTAACTAGGGCTGGCCGAAATTCCCAAGAGCTAGCTTAGGAGTTGGCGCAAAAGGGAGAGAGATTAAGAGAAAAGACTTTCTTTTTGTTTGGATCACTTAACCCTAATTCTCATTAGTTGGCCTTTTATAGTTAGGTTAAAATTCCAACTCCTTAATGAGATTGGGCTCTTTAAAATTGCTGGAGAATTATTAATTGGGCTTCTGGAATTAATTATAATCATTTGGGCTTAATTAAATCCAAATTAAATCTTTTCATAAAAGACCATGCACAAAATCCACAAACTAGGCCCTTTGTGCATCTAATTGGATTTAAATACCCAAATGGATTCCAAATCCAACCAAATTAAATATGTGAGTTCCATAACACTTATGTAACATATATAAATTAATTTGGTCCAAGAAAAAGCCCTCTAAGCCCTTCTGTATGGAGTTGGCGTGTGGCCCTCTTCTGGAGGGCTTCCTCCAACTTCTTCATTCCTTTGGCCTTTTTATAATTTCTCCAATGGACCTATTAATTATTATATCAGTCCTATAACACTTATAGTAGTCTTATAACACTAATAAGACAATAATAATTAATCATGAAATACATTATTTCATTTAGGTCCAATTTACAGAACATTTCTCAAAAGTTCTGCGGACAATTTTATTTGATCATAATTAATTAAACTCTTTAATTAATTATTATCATATTCTCTTCTCTAACTTCATAATAATATCAAATATTATTATCCTTGTCATTTTACCATTTTACCCTTTTCTCTATATGTGTGTGACCTATTGGGTTCCTGTCCATGTTGGCAGTATAATATGTAATTGTGAGTTCTATTCAAAACTCACATGATTTAAACTCCTTTAAATCATTTTATCAATCTCTATTGATATTTTGATACATCATTATACAAGTCATGATTGGCCTCTAGCTAGGCATCATGACTACCCAAATGTCAGGAAAGTCATGTGGTTTGACTGTACCCTTCCATAGAAACAGTTACCATGCAATTACTCCTTTCACCACTCTTATCTCAATTAGATTCTGAGTATGGATTTCTGTCAACTCATATAAATCTAATTATGTATGTTCTATTAATTTAACCATTGTTCCTAAAATGCCCTTCATGGATCTCCATCCATCTCGGCATATTACTCTGGCCAGAGATTCTCTGAACAAGGCAATTATAAAATCATGTGAGATAACTTCCCTTGTTAAATCTGGGATGGTGAATCCTTTGTCAATCACTCAACTATCTTCAAGTAGGTCATGATATACCCAATCTCCTAACTATGTTCACTCCCAGTTGGAAGTAATCAGTTATGGAGTCAAAGTATACCACTTGCTACTTAAGATAACTTTGGTGATCTCAAGTCTAAGGATACTTGCACAACCGCTATGAAGAGATTCCTCACTGACATAGATTTAATATCCATGTGAGGATTCTCTATGCAGGTCTCCAATGAACTTGTTCTTCTAACAAGCATTCACATGTTAGCTTTGATTATCTTTCATAATCACAGTTATGAGAACCACTGCTTGAACCATTCAAGAAGCATAACATGTGCTAGTCTGTCCGAATTAACAATGTCCTATCTTGTTAATTCTATGACTAGGGATATTTAGATATTAAGACATTTGCATGCAATAGACATCTCACATCATGAACACCTTCATGATTGCCTTTGCACTGTGTTTATAATATCTAGGACTTCATTTATTAATTTAAGATTTACAAACACATGTATTCAAACATAGCATTAATAAATGAATGATGCCTTTTATTAAGAATATAAATTTCATACATATGAAAAACATCCCTATTACATGGGCTCTAGGGCATACTCTCTAACAATTTGAAGAGAAAAGTTCTAAATTTTCTTCTCTTTCTTTCTCTCTAAAAAGCTTGCATGTTCTTCCTATTTAATCTTCAAGATTTAAGCTTTATGTGAGTGGATTAAAGGGTGTTGAAGAGAGATTTGGTAAGGTAATGGGATTATTGTATCAATCTATCTTTGATTATCATCTTCTTCTTCTTCTTTTATTTTTTTTGTCATGGATTTAATGAACAAGAAATCTGGATTTAATGCAAGAGAAACATGACTGTGTAGAAGAAGAAGGAGAAAGGAAGAAGAACAAGGGTAAGAAAGTTGCAAAGGATTGAAGTGAAGGAATAGGATTTTGGCCAATGTATGGGATTATGAAGTTAGTGACATTCATGCTTGATTAGAGTTGATTTTGATGTAAGAAAGGTTTAACTAGGAGAATTACTTAGTAAATTTTTGGATGAGTACAAATAAATATGTTGAATGGTTAAACCCTAAACTAAAACTTAAAAATGTCATGCAAGGGAAAATATTTAAAGGAAATGTGTTAAAAACTAATCTTTAATTAGTTAAATTTTCATTTTAGCTTAAATGTATCAAAATACTTGAAAATTCCCTTGTAATCAAAAATCTGCATTTGAGTACATCTGACCTAGTGAACTATTTTTTATGATATCTGGAGTTATAGAAATGCAAATTGAGTAATTCAAATTGGGTTAGAAACTATATTTCCACATTTACCTTTTATATGTATAAGGCCAATCCTAAATCTATCTCTAAACTTGTCTAAATTTAGGTTGAAAATCGGAATTAACTGCTGCCCTGTCACTGGAATAGCCTTCTGTAATTTTCAAATATCTTGAAATTAAGATGTGATAATTGTGTGATTTTTAATGTTGTAGAAACTATAAATATATAGGAATAAGTTTGTAGAAGAATACTTTGCCTAAAAATGATGTTTAGTGGGTCAAAAATTACAAACAAAATGAACCAGTGAATCTGCCTTTAGACAGAATGTATGTGACGGTTAGTAGCTTTTATCTGTTGACCGTGAGGTCAGTCCAGAACCAAAATTAAACCTATGTTACGGTCAATAGCTTTTACCTATTGACCATGAGGTCAGTACAGAACCTAAAGTGCACCTATGTCACGGTCAATACATATTTCCTGCTGACCGTAACCCTCCTCTGTCTCACTAATAATTGATTTAAAGGTTTCAAATGATTACCAAAGTTACCTAAACCTGTTAAAACATCTTTAAAGCATTTCATAATATCGAAACAATATATAAAGAGAAATACATTCATTAAGTATATGATAATATCCTATTGTATAGCAATAGACATGTATAGTTGATGAAGCATGAATATGGAAATTGCAAGAACATGTATGTTGTTATAACTTCATTGTGATAGCATGAACATGTTTATATGTTTTAATTTCATGTAATGTTTATATGTTAACATGTCAAAGCATATGAATATAAGAATACAAGTTCAATTATAGTTACTTATAGTGTTATATGAGATTGAGAATACATGTTCATGTATTAGAGATTGTATATCTGTTTATATGAGATTATATATGCAACATGTACAGTAAAAGTTCAACCATGATAAATAACTTGAATGTGAATACAATATTGCTTGCAGTTAGAGTTCAATTGTGGATAAATAGGCATGCCTATAGGAATAGAGTTGCATCTGCTAGAGTTTTACCTCGGTTGGGTCTATCATTGTCCCCTTTTGGGACTACAGTTGTCTCCATTTGAGACTACCATTTGATCCCATTTGGATCTACTGAACTTTATACCTACAGGCATTTACATGACCGATACCTACAGGTTTCTATCGTTCCCGTTATCCACTTTTAGAACTTAGGTAGGCTAAACTCCAATTATAATTGTGATTACAGAATTTGAATTTAAGCATGATTGCTCATAAGTTATTGTTGAACTATATGGTTTGTTTTAATTACAAAAATTTCATCTCAAGTATAAATACTTTTAGTATATCCATCAATTACATTAAATATGTATGCTAAGATATATGTTTATCTTTGTTGCCTTATTGATTATGTTTGAAATGTTGCGAGAATTAATTACTTATTTATCATTGATATTTTGTGTTACATTTGATGCATGTTGAGTATATTTGTTGATCACCGATGTGAGTGGTCGTTTATCATCAATTGTTCTTCACTAAGCTTTATAGCTTAGCACGAGTTATTTGATCTGTGTAGGTTCATTAGGCAAGACTTTTGCTCAGGGACATTTTCTGCATCAGGAAAGGCCAACACAAGACAGTGAAGAAGTTTATGTATGGATTTTATGAATATAGACATTTTGTATAATTTTGGCATTAATATTTATATGTATGTAAAGAATGTATCTAGTTTGGGCATGTTGAGTTGTAAATGCTCACTTTTGTAAAGAGAACAGTATATGTATGCCTGTGTGAACTAAAGCAAATAACATATTATATGATATACATATTATAGTACAAGCAAGTAGAACATGAGATAGTGATAGTAATCTCTGAATGCATATGAACTAAAGTATTTGAATAACTATAGAAACACCAATTCGACTTGCGTGATGACTAATATGATGATGATAGTATGATATAAGAATGTATGATGATATAATAACATAGTGATAATTGATTAAAGGTGCATGATTTAGTAATACAATTAGGTTATAGACCTATGATGTTACAGATATGCTTTGTCCTACTATGAAATTTTGGATCTTTTATGTAAGCTATCAACGACTAATTATCACTATAGACTGTCACTGGTTCCTCTGAGGCAGTTACACTCAGATGGTTCATAAACCATTTTAACCAGACTGCCTTTTGCACTGTAGCTGAGGAGGTAACAAATTATGCTTTCATTGTTGAAAGGGCTACACAGGTCTATTTCTTGCTACTCTACGAAATGGCTCTCTTGCCTAGCAATAATATATAACCTGATGTGGATTTCCTCTCATCCACATCTCCTCCCCAATCAACATCTGTATATCCTCTCAAATGCAGATCCTTTCCTTAAAAACAGAGAGAATAATCTGCAATACCTCTAAGTATCCTTTTTACCGCCTTCCAATGTGCTTCACTTGGGTTAGATTGATATCTACTTACCATGCCTACAACATAACATATATCAGGTCTAGTACATCAGACTTTCCACGGCACTGGTATATGAAACATTCTTCATACGTTCTATCAACTCTTTTGTCTTAAGACACATACTTTTGCTAAGAGACTAATTCTTAGCAATGGGGTTGTCTATGGGTTTACAACTTTGCATATTAAATCGTTTAAGAACTTTATTAATATATGTCTCTTGAGACAATGACAATAATCTTTTCGAGGTATCCCTTGAAATCTTAACTCCAAGAATATAATCTACTTGACTCATATCTTTCATCTTAAAGTTGGATGATAACCAATCTTTGATTAGATTTACGTACTCTTTGTCATTTCCTGCTATAAGTATATCGTTTACATACAACGTTAAAATGACAAATTTCTTTTTAGAGCTTTTGGAGTAAACACAATGATCTTCATCAATCATGTTTAACTCATTCGATATTATTTCTTTATGAAATCTCAAATACCATTATCTCGAAGATTGCTTTAGGCCATAGATCGATCTCATCAATCAACAAACCTTATATTCGTTGCCTTCTTCAATGAAACCTATAGGCTGTTCCATATAGATTTCTTCTTTTAATTCTCCATTGAGGAAAGCAGTTTTTACATCCATTTAATGTGGCTCTCAGTCCAAACTAGCCGCCAAGGCGAGAATTAACCTTATCGACAAAAATCTAACAATGGATAAAAAAGTTTCCTCATAGTCAATTCCTTCCTGTTGTGTAAACCCTTTAGCGACTAGCAGAACCTTGTATCTTTCGATACTGCCATCAGCTTTTTGCTTTATTTTGAGAATCCACTTATTTTCATTTAGTTTGCATCCTTCGATACGTGGTTCGATCTCATGGAAGCCATTTTTTCTTCCATTGCTTTAATCTATTTATCTTTAACTGGGTATGAGAAAGCTTCTTTTACATTTTTGGCTCGTCATTATCTTTTGGTGTAATAAAAAAAGGCTTCATTTACACCTTCAATCTCAAATCTTGGGCGTGGAATACTTTTCCTTTTAGATTTTCACAATTCTGAATCTTGATAAACATGTCTCATATATTTATCATAGTTCAGAATGCTCCCAATGAGATTAAGCTCTACGCTTCCACTTAAATAAAGATCCTAAATATCTATACTTTCACTGGAATTAGGCATGCTTATCCTCCTACTAAAGGAAGGATCCCAAATATCCGAACTATTGAGAAGAGTGTTTGACTTTCTTCATCAATTTCCCTCCCACTTGGATTGAGAGATCTAGGTAGTTCATTTTCTTGAGTTTTGTAAAAAGTAAAGTATTAACTTACTTCGCCTAACTTTAGAAACTCATTTTCCAAAAATATAACGTCTCGTGATTCAAATTCTGTTACTGAGCCATTTGTTTGCTCACCTATGAACATATATCCTTTTGACACGTCAGAATATCGTACAAAGATACTTTTTTTACTTCTTGGTTCTAATTTATCAAATTTATTTGAGATATCATGGATATAAGCAGCATAACTCTAAGGGTGTAATTGACTCAAGTCGGGTTGCTGGCTAGTCCACAACTTATAAGGAGTAGAAGCAACAAATTTGGTAGGCATACAATTTAGAACATATGTGGCTGTTAACAAAGCATCTTCCTAATAGCAAATCGGCAATCATAAAACGTACCATGTCTAAAAAGGTCATATTTCGCCTTTTCGCAATACCGTTTTGTTGTGGAGCTTTAGGAATAAATAGTTAATTTTAATCCATTTTTCATCACATAAAGCTTTAAATTCTTCAGAAAGATTTTTGCGACCACGGTCGGTTCTTAAAGCTTTAATTTTCTTGTCCAATTGATTTTCAACAAGATTCAGAAAAGTTTTAAAGCAACTCAATGCTTCAGACTTGTGAGATATCAAATAGACATGACCATACCTATTATAGTCATCTATAAAAGTGATGAAATAATAAGCCCTATGCCTTGCCCTAATATTCATTGGACCACAGACATCAGAATGAATTACTTGCAAAGGCATTGTGGCTCATGTTCCTTTTTCGAATAATTTTCTAACTAGTTTTCCTTGCAAGCAATGCTCACATGTAGGCAATTCAACCTCATTTAAATCATCCAATAAACCTACCCTAGCTAACCGACACATTCAATCTTGTCTGATATGGTTTAAACTAATTTTATATTATCCTCATATGTATTCGAAGAAGAAGAAATGAAAGAAAAACTAACTTTATTAGAATAATAAAGATCAACATCCATAATTATAAAATTATTCGAAACAAAACCAGAACCATAAAAAATGTCATCCAAAAATAAGTAGACTTTATCATCCTTAAAATGCAAAATAAACCCAAGTTTCATCAAGGTTAAAACAAAAATTAAGTTCTTATGAATATCAGGAGCATAAAGCACATTGTGTAGGAGAAAAGTTTGGCCTTCTTGCAAGACTAGTCTGCATGTGCCAATTTTTTTGACTGCCACTCTGGCATTGTTGCCTACATAAATCCACTTTGCTCCAGCAATTCGTCGAAACTTAACAAAAGCATCTCAATCCCTTGTCATACGGTATGTTGCTCCTAAATCAACCACCTACAAAGGTTGAAGTTCAGTTAAAAATACAGAACTTGATACACAAATTTCACTGACTCTTGAGTTAGAATGGTGTATCTGTTTGAGCACAGTGAAATCTTTAGCATAGTGTCCCTTTTGCTGGCAGTTGAAATACTTTACTTTATAAATGTTCACTTTTTTCTTGCCTTTGGACCCTTTACCATTCTACTTAACTTTCTACTTTTTAGGCTCTTGAGCCCTTTCTTTGCCCGTGCCATGAAAGTTTCTTTTCTTGTTATGATTTGATCTCTTCTTACCAAAACTAGATTGTGCCATATGCACTTCAGCATTGACCTTGATCGATGCTAAATAGTCTTCTTCTAGCTCTAAAAGTCTAGCGACATCCTTAAATATCTTAATGTTATCCATGTGTGTAGTACCCTCTATGCCTATTCCCAATTCCTACTATTTCTTAATTAATTCTACCATTTTTACTTTATTATCTAATTATCGAAAAATCGGCAATATAACGACTTAATTTTCTTAGTTCCCAAACCTGCAAAAAGATAATTTCACACTTCCAATTATATTTCCTCCTACTTCCAAAACTTCGGACAACATCTCAGCACTTCTATATTCTCCCATTTTCCAAGTAATCACATATCATTATCCATCATTCACATACATATACAAAATATAGGTACAATCCATTCACACACACTATCCATTATCCACATTCAGACGTGTCTAATTTTTCTATAGTATTTATATTACAATCCATATAAATAAGTTCTCAACTTATATACATATATAAGTTACAACATCTTCATACAAGCCAAAATCCAAAACTACTATCCCTAATACAGTACATGCCATCTATTAATCTTCACTGCTAGGCTTACACTCATGTCCCTGCGCGTAGTCACAAAACTATACGCTAAGCAAACTAGTTGCTTAGTATTGGAAGTATGTACATAAAATTTCACCTACTTAAATTTTCAATTAAAAATCACTTTTTCCTTATAATAATTTAATTAAACTTTTACACTTTAAATAAATTCGCCATTTATTTTATATACATTATTCCTATTTAATCTTAATAATTTCTCGCTCTAATTGTCAAATTACTTCTTTACCCCTTAAGTTTGATTTTTTTTTCATTTTAGTTGGCCAATTTTGACTTTTTCTTTAAACTAACTTATTTAAGTTCAAATTAAACCCAATTGACTTCTTTTAATTTTTATTTCACTTTAATTATTCAAATTGCATTTTAGTCCATAAAATTTTCTTTGGAATGATAAATTACGATTTAGTTCCTGAATTTTAACTTAACTAAAATTTTACCCCTTTTTATCAAAATATCTATTTTACCCCTTATTGCTATATTTTTCATTTTAGTTGATCGTTTTACCCCTGAATACCCGTATAATTATAATTTTACCCTTAATTACTTATTTAATCTCATTTTTCATTCTTTTTCAATTCTTTTCACATTAATAATATTTTTATCATCATTATCTTTCTTTTTACCCGGCATACATTAAAATTTAGCATTTTGCCCCTAGTATACAACAGTGGGCTACCACTAGACTGGATAAACGGAACAGAATATCCCATACGCTGGAGGGACCATACCACGAAGGTATGATATTCTACTCCAGTATCATATCAGAGTGAGCCGGCTAATATCAGTCTCATACAGTTACAATTACAATACCCATATCAGATACAATAATAGAATAAAAAATCCGTGGGGTAGTACAGTATCCCTATGGCTAGCCACACTATCCTAAAGTCCTGGTTACCCGACTGAACACTAAGGGCAGTACATTCATGATATTTTTATATCTCAATTATTCTTATCATAATATTATAATCACTTTTTAGCATAAATTATTCTTATATAAATTTGTTACTTAGTACATCTTCGTATAATCGTATTTCATACCATATAATTTTAATTAAGCATCCATTCCACATATAATCCCATTCGGCCACAATAAAAATTCAACTTCTAAATTCTTCATTCCTCTAATTTCAAGCCACACATGTTTTAATATCTATCTCATAACATAAAATAAAAAATTTCATCAAATTCATGTAATTATCCCTTAGTTACCACACTTTTCTTCATTATGTAACTATTACATAATTAGAATAAATTCTCATACTTAAGTTTTGTCATCATAATTTCATTTTTCACATCTTTAATTAGTTATTTATCATCAAATGCCCAATTTTATATATTTTTACATTAAGGCACCCTAAGGTACCATATTCGGCCACATGACTTCCATGTATTTTTATTTTAATTTCTTCATTTAATTAAGTTTCTAACAAGTTATTATAGCATTATATCATGTTACCTTAAATTATTTCACACTTACATGTAATTAAACATAGTTACATAATAGAAAATTTAGGGAATTTCAATTAAAATAGTGAAATTAAATGTAATAAACATCCACTAACCTCACTATAGCTTGTTTGGCACCTAGTTCTCCTTCTCCTTACCCTTTTCCTCTTTTCCTTCCTTGTTTTCTTTTCTTTCCCCTTAATGGCTGAAAATTCAAAGAATTTAAACACCACATTAGCTCATCAATTTAAGTAATATAAAATTACTAATACACTCTCCTAGTCCTATACTACATGCTATTACAATTTTCCTTTTAATTTCTACTCAAATCTCATAAAACCCCAAATTTTTATCTTGGAGTTTTTACCTTAATCACTTAATCTCTTGGCCTCTCCTTGTTGCAAGCCCTAATTAGAGTGAAAGAAGATTAATTCCTGAGTATAAGAATGAAATTAGGGGGCTGAAATCAAGAGAGAAAAAGCTTAGTTGAAGAAAAATAAATAAAGGTGAAGAAAAATGGTGTCTCGGTTATACTGGAAAAAGGAGAGGAAAATTCTGGAATTTTGAGGTGAATTTCAGATATTTTTCTGCTTATATAAGTTACTTTAATCATGCAAAAGGAAGGGCCAAGATTCATTGTGTAACTATTGAATCCAATGGCTTTAATTTTTTCCACATGTCACTCATCTAGGCACTTAGGCTAATCCTACTTACTTGAGCTCACGCCTACTTGATTACAGCCATAAATTAACCATTCCCACAAAATTTCATGGTCAAATTCTCTAATTTGACCCTCCGATTGACCCAATCTCGATTTTTCATGTCGAAATATGAATTTTTGATTTTGATATCGGATTGCCCTAAAATTTTGTCCCAAGTGCCATTATATATTATAAAATATGTGGTAAAAATTTCAACCTATTCTGATATTGTTTGAATATACTTTTAGCTTAGACAGCCTGTGAGGCCAATCCGAAACCTTAATTTCCAAAATTACCAGAATTATCATTTTTCAGTTTTTCTGATGTCACTACACTATTTATAGCATATATAAGAAATTTGAAGTCAATCGGAGATCCCTAAGATCTCCAAATAGTCAATCAAAATCTTGATCAAACCTACACCGAACCGTGAAATTTTTCTTATTTTGCCCTTTTGAAAATCTATTTGACCTCAATTTCCACCTAAATTGTACCATTTAACTCTACTTAACTTGTATTTCCATATTTTATGTTAAACTCATACTACCCGCCGAGTCACCCCTCCTCGGGTTTCCTGGGTGGGCACGTTTAACGATGCATTCATTTCAAATTTTTCAGTCCTAGTCAACCCCGATTAATTCAAATTTTGACCGAGGATAACTATTCATATTTTACCACATGTTATGAAATGCAAATGAAAAATTTGCAGTTGCATTTTCATGTGCTCTCAACTCCTTAGCAAAGATCGGATGACTACTTGGACCTATTGCTCATCAGTCAACTTATGACCTGCTTCACCAAGCTCACAAGTCATGTTCTCTATCTCTCGGAGATGTTTCCACATTAAATAATCAGGCCTCTTCTGATAAGTATCAAACTTGATCGTTAAATATCGGAGCCTAGTTAAAGATACTTCTCTAAACTTCTCTCGTAATGTGACCTATAGATCCATTGCATTTCGATACATGCAAAATTGCATGGTGATATCATCTTCCATTACACTTAGGAGGATGATTCGAGCAATGTAATTCTTCTTCTTTCATGTCGTATAATCATCTTGGTCTTGCTTATGCTGAGCAGAAGTACCAGCCTTAGGTTCAATTATAACCGAACTTAAGATTTTGAGAGCCTCCTACTCCTCAATCACATATTGGATTTTCATGCTCCAGATTTCATTGTTTTCGCCATTGAGTTTCATATCTTTATTCAATTCAGCGACTATCAATTTGAAAGCCATTTAGATCCTCTAATCAAAATAGAATATATGTTACGCATTATTAAGAAAAATTTGGCAATACAAGTTATTTACTATGCATCAGAAATTAAAATCTAATAAAGTTGTCTGCTAGGCTCAAAATCGAAAATGTTACAAATAGTATGCAATTACCCTCTAAATCCTAATATCTAACCTTACAAATTAAAATTTCATACATAGTAAATTTGATTTATTGGAACTTGAGTTCTTAAACTTAATTGAGAATATTATGTGGTATAGATAATTAAGCCTTGACTTAATAATCATGCAACTCTTTTACTCATAAAATATTGCAAGACAAATAATATTAAAATAAACACATTCATTATATTAATTATAAGCCATAATAATACTCAAAACAAAAATAAACGCATTTATAATAAAATCCAAAAAATAAGACACATATGTCTTATCTTAAAACAAAATAGGAAACATAACTCCTAACATAAAAGTCCACGCAAATAAGAATAATATGACACTTATGTCAACAAATTAGCAACCCTGTGGTTCCAAAGCCATCCTATTCATGGGAAGTGACTTCCTAACCATACGCAACAACTGTAAAGGAATGCCATGTGTGCGATCATGAAATCATAGGCGATACACTTTACGCCCACTCCTGAGCACTATCTCAGACTAAGTGTTGCTCCTAAATACTCCTTGTTTAGTTACCTTATATTAAAAACTGAATAATGGAATGTCCATAATGATCACTCCAGGACTCAACTAATATATTCTGGAGCGCCACATGGTAACTAAACAAGTCACACATAACATCATAAAGTAGCTTGTGATTCATCCCCCTATTTAGGCCACCAACCCAAATGCAACTCTAAATCTTCTTATGCATGCTGACCATATGATGCACAATAGCATCAATATCATCAATTCTGGTCTTTTTATGCAATCTCATGCTACGAACCTCATGCACTTGTGCATTGGCTCGAGCAACCCCTTGAGGAGTTCGTGGAATTATTGTCGTCTTTATCATCACCATATCTATTATACATAACAGGAAAAATTATCAGTACACTCATGTACAAACAAAATGATTGAAACTCATTTCAATCAAATATAAGGATAAAATCCACATAAGTAATTTTCAAACAAATTTGAAAATTAAAGAAGGTAGAAAGCATATTTTCTTTAAATTTTCATAAAATTTTCAATAAAATAATTTATAAAAAAATTATTTTGATGCTCAAAAAATTAAAAAAAAACCAAAAAAATCATAAAAAATTATGAAAAACAGAATTGCAAAAAATTGGATAAAAAATGGTGGCTGGAGGAGGGCTCACATGCCAGCAAAGGTGAGCCTCAAGCGAAAGGCACACCACATGCCAACTAAGGGTTAGTGCCACGTGGCGTGACCCCATTTGGGCCACGTGTCGCAACATCAGACACTAACTGACATGTGGTAAACACTCATTGGTCTATGTGGCACCTAACTGGATTAACAAGTGACACATAACATAGCCACAGTCTGCCACATGCCAGTCGACCATCGATCCATGTGTCACCATATGGCATAACTCATAAAGCCACATGGCATGACCCACATGCCACGTGTCAGCACCACAAACTGCCATATGTTGTCACATTAGCGACATGTGGCACATTTTGGTTGGTCCACATGGCTCCCATAAGGACCCACCTTGCCACGTCAATAGACACGTGGTTCTACATGATTGGAACATGTGTCACCTCCCCATTGGTCCACATGGTTGAGTGACATTTCACTTAGGTGCGTGGAACTGACATGTGCTGGAGATGCGCCCTCTAGCACATGCCTAACACTGGGGGCGTGTGCAAGCCACGCGCCACCTTTCCGGCAGTTTTAAGCCACCGAATTTTGACCATATGGGATTTTTGGGGTCCCTGAGTCTAATGGTATAGTGAAACATTAAAAATTTCCACATAAAATTTCTCATTACAAACTTTAATTCAATTTTTCATGTAAACAGACCAAAATAAAAAATATATATACAGAAACAACATCAAAATTTATATATCATACAACCTATAAATTATGTTTGAATTTTCACAAACAAATAGATAAAAAAATAGCCGGAATGAAAAAATTCTAGCTTTGATACCAATGTTAGATATATCATAATATATCGAACGAGTAAAAATAAAATACCTCTCGTAGCGCAAATCCGTTAAAGTCAAAGTCACTCATTTTGCATCACCAGCCTAACTATCAGCCAGGAAACATAAATCTCGGGATAAAAGTTTTGTACTATGAACGAAAAACCTCACAGGTTAAAAGTGAAAACAAGAGTAGAGAAAAATCAACAGAATTTCGGTAAGAAAGAAAATTTTGTACCCTAATGTAGAATTTTTGGCCCTATTTATAGGGCTCTAATTAAGGAAACATAATTTCCTTTAATTGGTATTAATTCCAAATTAGCAGTTATAAAACATTAAGTAAGAAAATAATATCTCATTTAATATGTCAGTTACCTAATTCAAATTAGGTAACTGTTCTCATAATTTCACACTAAATGGGCAGATTTTTCTAATTAAGGAAAATTCCAATATGTAACTAATTGCATATGATTTATTTTCTGTTCCGATATATTCACTTTTATATCGGGATCAATTTCTTATTCTGGAAGTCATTGGCGTATCCCAAACTCTTTCAATATAAATATGTAAAATTCTGACAGTAAATACAGTAATGTAATATAAAAATCTATCAAATTTGTGCAAAATCTTTTTCCATTAAAATCTCAAATATAATTATGAAAATATTCGTGTAAAATTTGTTATAAATATTTCAAAAATCGTTTAACACAATTTTGAAAGAACAAGTTTTAGAATATAAAAATAGAATTTTAAAGAATGAATTGGAAAAGTAAACATACACAAGTTCCAGAATATTAAAATAGAATTGTAAAGGATGAAGTAGAAAAGTAAACATACACAATTTATAATAGTTCGGTATTTTTGCATACATCAATCTCTTAAGATTTACTCTTAACTTTTCTTTCCACTCTTATACAATTCTACATATATACACACACACACACACACAGAGTTCACTACAAAAAAAAATGTCTTTTACTAATGGATTAAGGCTATTTATTGATAAAAAATGACCTTACTGACGGTTTTTTATTAATTTACCCACGGAATCATCCGTTGGTAAAATGCTTGTAGGTAGTAATTTATCGATGAAAAATTTCGTAAGTAAACTTTATCGATGAATTTTACCGACAGAAATATAAAAACAATTTTGTCAGATGAATCATCGTTTTAACTTTTTACCAACGGATATTCCGTCGGTAAATTTAATTCATAAAAAATATTATTTTATTTTAAAAAAAGTGACGGATATTTTTTTCGGCAATATATATATATTCAGATTTTTTTGCAAAAAATATATATTTCCTTTTGCAAAACTCATTCAATACAAAAAGACTGAAATTTAAATTCAAGATATATATTAATTAATAATTTTATTATATAACAAAATCAATATATACATCATAATAGGCAAACAGCCACAAAAACCAAAAAAAAGTACCTGCCATATACTATAACATTTCAATTACATATCTAATGCAAGGGCTTAAATGATCAACCCTTTCAAAAATGACTTGATAATGTAAAATTTTATCATCACTTGACAACATCTCCAGTCCCACCACACGAAAGCAAACTCGGCTCCAGATCTAACCCCTCACGTTGCTGCAGTCACAAAGAAAAATCGAATGACTGTTGGGGAAAAATATATATAATCCATCTGAATTAAAAGTTAAAGATAACCTAACAAAGCATTACAGTGGACCAATCAAGGAAACAACATAGTTTGGCATAAAAGAAACCAAATTAACCAAGACATTAAAGAATGAAAAATGAAGAGAACGAATCAAGCTTACATGCATCAATGAGACCCTTTTCCTATAACAGCAGTTTTGCCAATAACCACTCCAGCCCCATGATCCAATAATATTCCCTCTTTAATTTTGGCAGCTGTATAATGAATGGAAAAGGTAAAAATGGCCTTATAAGGAGCATGAAAGAATAACCATAGTCCCACATAAAAATAACTACAAAGGTACTGTTAACTCTTTGGTCTTTTAGTTTATTAGCTTCTTAACAATCCTAGCATTAATTTGGTGCCTAAGATAAAGTGCAGCAAATTAATACAATTGGATAAAAATCTAGACCTTATTTCCAAGTAAAGTATGCTTTTCTGATTTGGTCTAGGCTTAATGACATGTTTCTAAAATTGAATGGCATAAAGACTTCAATGCAATGATGACTTACCAGGATGAATGTCAACTCCAAAAACCTACAAAATAAAGTAATATAAAATTACAAAAAGATAAAGAAGCGACAAACCAAAAAAGATTAGTAACTGTAGAAGAACAACTTAATTATGGTACCCTAGGTGTTTTGAAGAGGAAAAATGGTGGGTTAGAAGCTAAACAAGTAGACTAAAATCAGAAGCAGATCAAGCAACTGTTAAGAACCATAATTTCACTATAAAATTGCCGCATTGATCATTTTAAAAAAAATGATATGAATAATTGCCACATTGATAATTATAACATATATGTTATAAGAAAAATTAAGAAACAAGATGATAAGATATTAAAGAAAACCTCTTGGCTAAGAATTTAAAAACTGGAAACCATGAGTGAGTCATTTCTTCAAACAGAAAGAGGACAAAAGCTAAAAACAGAAAGAAACAAAAACTTACAAAAGTAAAAACCATTGAGATTTAATAGTAAAAATTCAAAAAAAAAAATTCAAGAGTTTGGTAATACTCTTTCCCAATTATTAAATAAGCTTCCAATTAAGATCATGATGAAGATTAATTACCATTGACATAGACTCCAAAACTTGTAGCAAAAACTAGGATTATGGTGAAAAGATCAAGCTTGGAAACTTGATTAGAAAAGTCAGAGGACGGCCTCAGCTTTTGGGTTTTTCTTTACCACAGTGCAAAAATTGCCATTCCTGAACTTATGACAATAAAAAATAGGTCAAGGACAATGGATATTGCTGAAGTGTACTTGAGTGAATCTGAAAGCAAAAATCAAAACAAAATGGCCCAGCCAATCAATCTAGCAAGGACAATGAAGCTGTGTTGTATCATGATGCACAAGTGATAATTCAACAATGAAAAATGCAAAATACCAGAATATCATTCATATTGTAATCAATATAGACAACTCTGATTTGGATGAAAATCTAACATTAGTTATTGCACAAGTGATAATACTCACCACATGTCATGAAATTACAAGGTTTTGAATGATTAGATATATCGATAATTCAGAAAACAAATGGAATTATAAGGTTCTGAATGATCAGATATTTGTAAGAGAATCGGTGACACTCTTTTGACCATTTCAATCAAAAAGTTCGATGAAAGGAAGTGACCTTAACCCTCATTTCTTTCATAGAAAATAAAAGCTAAATCCAATGTTGCAATCCTATTCTACTCTCTGCAATTTTCATTTTCTCCATTAGAAAACAAATGGAAAAATGGCTTTGACATGCCTAGTAAATTCTTGAATCTTGGAAAGGTACCATTTCTTTGTGGCATAACTTCTTCCCATCAAGTACAAAGTTGATCCAATGGTGAAATGAAAATGCATACAATGTTTGAGATATAAAAGAGACACCCCAAAACTCTAAAATCTCAAACAAATAGTGAGGGCATATAATTAAGTTAAATGAACCTCCTTTAGGAACCTTATATTCCTTGTCATTCTTGCCCCTGAGGCTAGAAAGGAGGTAATGATGATAGAAGTTACTAGTAATTCCTATCAGGAATAACACAATCCTGGGATAACTCAAATTAATTCGCAGTTCAACTTATCCTTGTGTTAGATATTGAGTGTAGATCATGGTTGCAGTGGATAAGAAATAACTAAGACTAATAAAAATTGTTATACCAACATCCATTCCACCACTATACTTATGAATGAATAGCACCTGATAACATTACCATAACAAAAACAATATTTCTTTTATTAATTAAACATTATTCAGAAAACAAAATTAAAAAGTAAAATTCTCATCTTCTATCTAAATTGAACAAAAATTAAAGAAACCAATAATTCTAGTTTAAATTATAATTGATTTTGATGCTAGGTATGTCAAGCAATTTCGGTATTTATACAATGAAATCAAACATAACCATTAAGATTTGTGGTTTAACTTATTACTGCAACTCCTTACCTGACTACGCATTAACATTCCTACTATACTAGAGTTCAGTTGATCATAAAAAATAATTTAAATTGAGCATAAATTTTACCTAACAGTAAGCAATTGTTGAGAAAATTAATGAGAAAAGTATTGTTTCAAAGAGAATTACCTCAATTATTCTTTTGAAGAAATGAATAGTAAGAGCAGAATTTATGAGCAAAACCTTAAAATCTTGATGTGGTAAAAGCCCCAAGGAAGCGAAGCCGACGAGAAACGCGGGTGTGTAAGCAAAAACAAAAGGCATCTTAAGTTTTGAATGATCAAATATATCAACAATTCAGAAAACAAGTGGTTTACGCAAAAGAGAGAGAGTAAAGAAAGGAAAGACTAAAAAGCTCTAAAGACTGTAGCTCTTTCAAAAGTATGTCTCAGATTCAAAACTCATTATAAGTAATTAACAAAAGTACAGCCTAACTGAGCCTTTAACTAGACTGGGTTTAGTGAGAAAAATCGATCTTTCAAATGAATTTTAAGTTATAGCTGGATCAAGCATGCATTTGATCACAACCCACTACTGTTCAATTATAATTAAATTATGCAGATTGCTAAAGTAGCATAAGAACCAGCTTTTCAGTTATATGGAAATGGACTTGACCATTTATAACAAATTCCACTATTTTCTAATTTTTGTTATATCAAGGGGAAACTCTTTTTATTAGATTTGCTACTAATGTTAGCATAGTAAAATAAAAAAACTAGTTATCACAATCCATGGAACAATAATTCATACAACCTAAAAATTTTGTAAAACCAATATTACCTATAAATTGTTGAATGCCATATACATAATGTTCCATCCTTAGAACCTGTAATGATAATAAGAAGTTCTGGGTGAAAGCATACAGTGGATACATTATGAGTGTGGCCTTCCAGTGTCTGGACATAACTTTTGGTTTGATAATCCCACACCTGCTCATTTAGGAATCATTTATAAATATTTCAAAATCCATGTATATAATATGAACAAATCACCATTTATGATTACAAAAATGGAAAGCTAATTGTGCACCTTTGCAGTGTGATCATCAAAACCAGTGATAAGATATGGCTTATCCCCATCAGTAAAGTAATCGACACAATTTACTCCTTTCTGATGTGCATCTAGTGTAAAATTTGTGTCAGAAGAGCCAAGATTCCAAATCTAATAAGAAATTTAAGAATAAAATAAGTATACCAAATGAAGCACAAAATATTCTAACAAGTGGCCAACAATGAGGAAACCATTATGCCTTTATAGTGCGATCAAGGGATGCACTCGCAAAAGTATTTGTGTCCTTTGGATTAAAAGTCACTTACATCACATAATGTAAATGTCCCTTAAATATTTGAGTACAAACCCAACCCTCCTCTTAATCCCAAAGTTTTATAAGCATATCATCGGATGATGACAACATATATGGGAGGGTGGCATGGACAGCCACACATCTAATGTAATTCATACACGCCTCAAATACTTTAACCTTATCCATTGTATTGTAGTTGTACACACGAATAAACATGTCATCAGCTCCAGCAACAACCCACTACTTGTGAGAAATAAACTTGGCTAACCTAACTGTGAAACATATGAAATAATATATTAGATCAAATCAAACAATTTATCAGGAATTATGCAGAAAGAAAGAATTAGAGGACCCCATATCCAAAAAGGTCAGCATGTCATACCTGGCAACTCAGTGACTTTAAAAGATTTTGCAATTGTTTCGAATAAAATCAAGAAGATTTATGTTAGAAGCTGAAGTAAAATCTTTAGACAATAACTTAACTGGACCCTCACTCCTAATCTTATACTCAATTGGAAAACCAAGACACCAACAGTAAGTAAAATTGAAAACCAAGCTCTACACAGCAACTACAATTTTGGATTCAATCTTGTACATATTTTAAAGAAAAAAATTAATTTAGGTAACTGATCAAACTTATTTCTATAATTGCTATATATATTTATGGTGGATATTATCTATTATATTAAATTAACTTAAAATTTATTACTAATATTTATTATATTATAATTTTAGTTAACTTTTATATGTTAATAGAATATTTAAACATATTTGAATACTTACAATCAAAAAACAGCTTAAAAAAATTGCGAACACTCGAAATTCATGCCAAACATACAAATTTACTAAATTTTTATAAACCCATCAAAGATATTCCAATTTCTTTTGATAGACTATATGGCATAAGTCATGAAAACATAACAAATAGCTTGGATCTAACATAAAACTAAAAGCATTCAAAGTCTAATTCCAAAACCCATATGAAAAAAACCAAGAATAACCACAATCAAACAAAATCCTAATACCTGCGTAAGTAAATAATAAACTAAGAAAAATGTAATATCTTTCAAACTCGCCTCGCATAATTTTTGAAGCCTTGTCGATTTCACAAACCTAAATCCTTGATAGAAACACAAATCTTCAAATGGGTTAGAGGTTTGAGGATCTGAAGTTGAAGAAATCAAAAACAAAAATGAAGAGAGGTTTGAAGATCTGAGGTTAAAGAAATGAAGAACAGAAATAAAGAGAAGTTCGAAGATCTGAAGGTTAAGAAATGAAGAACACAAATGAAGAGAGGTTCGAAGATCTGAAGGTCAAGAAATAAAGAACACAAATGAAGAGTAGGAACTAAGCCGAGAAAGAAAAAGAGATTTAAGGGAGAGAGAGAGATAAACACGAAAAAAGAGCAAATGAGGGAGATTGCGAGATAACTAAGCCGAGATGGCGGCAATAGTGAATGACCGGTGGGGGTAACCTCGCCTTCGAGATGGCGAGGATGGGTGTTGGAGAGGTTAAGAGGAAAATTTTGAGACTAGGGCTGTTTAGAAAAAGGGATCACAGACATTGGAGGATTTTTAACCCTAAAATATTTTATTAAAACATTATCTACAGCTTACCAACGACAAGAAACCGTAGCAAAAACTCTATTCTTAGCCCTAAAAATTTCCTGCATTTACTTATCGATGAAATATAAATCTGTAGCAAAATCTATCGGTAAATCTCTAAAGATGCTTGTATTATCGATGGAAATTCCGTTGCTACATCAATTAAATGATAAAATTAGTTGTCGATGAACGTACCCGTCGGTAAATCGGTCGCTAATAATTGGCGCCAACATTTTTCGCCAATAATACCAACGAATTATCATTTTCATCATAAAAATGTCATTGTTTATCAAATTTATTTTTTTACCCACGCATTGTACGTTTGGTTGGTAATCCATCAGTAATATCTTACTTTTACCTACGGAATATGTATCCATTGGTAAAATCCATTTTTTGTAGTGATTTTTTTAACAAAACAAAAGATGTAAAACATTTGTTAGAATTTTTTCTAAAATTCTAGCCAACTCAACTTACAATTTTTCACAATATAATTTTTTCTTATAAACAATTATAGCTAAAACTATAATCAAATTGAAAATAATATGTAAAAAATGAAATCTAAACGATGTGAAAAATAAGATTTAAAAAATATAAAAGTTTTCTCTTAAAAGATAAAAATTCTTTTCAATAATTCTCTAATATTCTAACAGCTAAACTAATGTATATTTATATCCAAAATTTTAGTTATATCTATTGAAATAAAAAAATAGCCATTTATGGCCGCTGGAGGATAAAGCAGAAAAAATAGCCATTATTTTGTCCTGTGATAAAATTTAGAGTTACGTACAGAGATCTAATACTGTTAGAAATTAATTTTTTAAAAAATCACTTTCTAACGAAACATTTGATGAAGAAATTAATTTTGATTAAAAGCTTATTTTCTAATTTTAAAATATTTTTATGCAAGTAATATGTAAATATAAATTGAAAGAATTTGCATCAATTTGATTTTATAATTTAATATTTTATTTTCTTACATATATTTTTCAAAATTGTCCTTGTATGAGAAGTGTTTGATTGCTTATCTTTTTTATACTTATATCAAAAAATATATAAAATTTTTCGTGAAAATTACTTGAAACAGAATTTACAATAAAATTTATTTAAAATTTAATTATCATCTAAATTAGAATAATTATAATATGGTGTCAAAACAACAATCATCCGGTGAGAATCTATCCCAAACCACAACCAACCACCATTTTAAATTAGTAGCCTAAACATCCATAATTCGATTAAGCCCAGTAGCTCCCCAAACAGACTTAGCAAAATAGCAATCCTTTAGAAAATGCAAAAATTGTTTTTGGTTCAAATCACCTTTAACACTCAGTAGAAATAGAATTAATGCGTTGGAGGAGGACAGGCAGGATGTTTAATGAACCACACCATAAAAAATTGCACATTTTAGGCAACACATTCAAAGTTAGTTTCATCCATAGTCACTAAACTTGTGGCCAATTTCACAACAGTAATAAAAAAAATTCAGAAAAATTACTGACATTTACGAATATATACAACAAAATCACTTTGACCAATTTTCAGAAAAAAAAAATGCCGAAAAGTTTAACTGGCATATCCGGTCATAAAAACATGCACACATGACATCCAACATGGCACCACATCAGCATGACATGTGACAATTCCAAATACTATTTTTTTGTTCATGTGTGCGTTGACGTAGCAAACATAACATGTGTCATGCTGATGTGGTGCTATGTTGGATGCCATGTGCATATATTGTGATGACTAGACATACCAGCTAGACTTTTTCGTGTTTTTCTTACAGAAAACCGATCAAAGTGATTTTGTTGTATATATTCGCAAACTTCAGTGATATATATGAAAAAAATTTTATTACTGTTGTGAAATTGACCACAAGTTCAGTAACCATGAGTGAAATAACCCGCACATTCAAGTTCCACAAACGCTTCCAAAACTGAATATTTTGATTTCCTGAGACAGAACTCTGCCCATTACCCTCTCGCAATTCCATAACATGTCTATAGCCACTTTTGACAAGATAATAACCAGAGTTATGAAAAAAAAGCCCACAATAAACGATCTTCATTATCCACTGAGCCAATAGGAATAGTTTTAGTTCTGTCCACATCCACTGAAAGAAAAATGCTTTCCATCAAATCCCACCACCAAGAATAGAATGCATGATAAATGAGAGAAGACACCTTTGCATCAAAAGGGAGACTACTAAATGGAGTAATAACCTTGAAAGTGTTAGGAAATAATTTTTAAAAAAAAAGGTGCATGGATGGCAGCAATTCTTTGTTAAGAATTGTTACATGAATGGCAACAATTCTTGATTATATTTTATCAAAGTTGGCTACATAAACAGCTAAGAATTAGCTATCCATACATATAGGTAGGCATATAAATAAGCATGATTATTTTGCAACAAGACACACCAACAACAAGCAAATAAATACATATGGGTGAGTTTACTTGTGAGCACAAGAAAATAGTGAGGGTTAGAGGGTTTGGATAAGATTTTTTGGATACTCTCTGGATAATTTTTCTTGTGTTAAGTGTGTGAGAAAAATATTGTATTTTTTTGTGTGGCTATAACAATTTTTCACATAATGAATATTTTTCTCAGTTGTCTTTTGACAACGACCGTAATTTTTTCTTCAATTTTAGAGTTTTCTGCGTAAATCCTTATTTTACTATTTCTCTGTGGTTGTTCAACTATTTTTCATATTTCATTAAAGGTAGGATAAAAGGAAAAAATTTTCCAACAACTGAATTAGAGCCTTATTGGGGTATTAATATCTACTTATTGTATGCTTTGTGGTTGCCACTAAGATGGACCTTCCACATCAGGAAATAAGTTAGATTATCATTTTTTTAAAGGCCTATAAGTACCTTTGGTATGGTAGAGTTTTAATGTATGCTTTACATTAAAATAAAATCGTGAAAAAAAAATCTACAACAAAATTTGATATTGAGAAGTTTGATGGGAGAATCAATTTTACCTTATGGCAAGTGCAAGTCAAGGATGTGTTAATCCAGTCTGAATTGTATAAAGTATTAAAGGGAAAGCCAATCCCTTTGACTGGCAGTGGAAATTCAAGGAAGAAAGTCCACAATGAGCGATGAAGACTGGGCAGAGTTAGACATGAAAGCTACCAGTCAAATTCATCTCTGTTTAGCTAAGAATTTTATTGCTAATGTGATTGGACTATCTATAACAAATGAGATCTGGGATAAGCTCAAAGAATTATACCAGACAAAGAGTGTCTCAAATAAACTCTACTTAAAGGAACAATTTTATAAATTGGAAATGGAAGAAGGTACGAAAATTTCAAATCATCTGAGTGTCCTAAATGGAATTATTTCTGAATTGGAGACTCTTGGAGTTAAAATAGATGAGGAGGATAAAGCTTTACGACTCATCTTGTCTCTTCCACCTTCCTTCAAACACATACAATCCATTTTAATGTATGGGCAAAAAACTATAGTTTTCTCAGAGGTGGTGAGTAAATTGATTTCTGAAGAAAGAAGAATGAATAGAGAAAATAGATCTTTAGAAAACTCAGTGTTGGCTGTTTATGGAAAGAAGAAGAAGAACTCCGAGAAGAAAATTGTATGTTGGGGATGTGCCCAAACTGGCCACATAACAAGGAACTACAAGAAGAGTGGAGCTAGTTCGGCCAATAACTCCAAAGAAGAAGGTGAGGTTACCAATGTAGTCTCCCTGCAAGAGGGAGATGATGAATTTAATATATATATATATATATATATACACACACACACACACATATGTCCTCGTGGCATGATTGCTGTCACTAAAGATGCCATGAAAGAGGACATATGATTGGTAGCATGTCCATAGATTTGCACACGGGTATTGGCTGATAATTATGCAAGGTGTATGGTGGAACAAAGGAATGTCGATGGCTAAAGAACTTTCAAAAAATTAGCATGGAAGTTGCACCATAATTTATTAGCAAGTTTTTCGACACAAGCCGAGATGAAATTCTTGGAGTTAGTATTAATTCCAAGTGGGTATACTCTTTATGGTGGAGTATAATAAATCTTGTTTAAGAATTGTAATTGTCGGTATTAGATGATGTTTTGGTAGCGGATTTTTTTTTTAAATTATGGTGGAGATTGTTAGGAAATAATTTTTTTTTAAAAAAAAGATGCATGGATGGCTGCAATTCTTTTGGCAATTCTTTGTCAAGAATTGCTGCAGTCCAGAATTGCTACATGGACTGCAGTAATTTTTAATTATATTTTGTCAAAGTTGATTGCATAAACAGCTAAGAATTAGCTATTCCATACGTATAGGTAGGCCTATAAATAGGTATGATTATTTTGTAATAAGACACACCAACAACAATCAAATAAATACGTGTAAGTGAGTTTTCTTGTAAGCACAGGAAAATAGTGAGGGTTAGAGGGTTGGTATAAAATTTTCTGGATATTCTTTGGATAATTTTTTTTGTATTAGAGATATGAAAAAAATATTGTATTTTTATTTTGTGTGGCTGTAATAATTTTCAACATAGTGAATATTTTTCTCAATTATTTTTTGACAACAGCCGTAATTTTTTTTTTTTTTATTTTGGAGTTTTTCATGTAAATGCTTATTTTACTGTTTCTCAGTAATTGTTAAACTATTTTTCATAGTTTATTAAAAGTAGAATAAAAGGGATATTTTTGCCAACAGAAAGTAGACGGTTGCGAGGAACAGAACAAGAATTGCATTGACAAATACCTGGCAAAAGATGCCCATTTGGTGGGTTTAGAGCTGGAGCTTCTTGCTTCCACGCGACGAAGACAATTTTATGCCCAGCTTCTTGTTGATTTTGAAAAGACAAAGACTTTCAAAGCAGGTGAAAGAATTTGACAGTGATAGGGAGCAATGTTATCACTAGCATTTACTAGAAATCAATTGCCTTGTGAGACTGATCAACCCCACAACGACCGAGCGCCAGCTGTTTCACGGAGATGACGATTGAATCTTGACTTAATGACTCGCACAGGTAATTCAACAAACGCCTGTTTGTGACACCCTTCTCCATAAATAACAGGCAAATCAACAAACACCTCAATTTCCTCGTACTGGCCTTGCTTTTCTACAGAAACTAAGGCCTCCGATTAAAAAAATAATAATAATAATAATTAAAAAATTCAGCTCAAACCAATTTTAGCGATTAAATTTAATTACACATGAATATAAATTTTAATTTTTAAAATTAAAGTTAATAAATTTAAATTTAAATTTAATTATCTCGTTAATCAATTGATTAATGATTAACCAATTTATAATTAATTGTATACATATATAAATATGCGAGTAATTTTTATACACATATATTAATTTTGAAAAACCGACTTTAACGAACTAAATTTAAAAATTAAACTATGAACCGATTAATCAATTCATTTCCACTCCTAATAAACACTACTAATTATAAAAAAGTTACTTTTAATTGTCCAAAATATTAATTTTATTTAAAAATCCAATTGTATCCCATTTCTTTTTCTTACTAATAATAATTATTGCTTAAAAAGGTTAGGCTTATTTCGTATATTTTATCCAGGTTTATGTTCAATTCTCATCCTATAATTTATGTTTATGGTTTCTTAAGTGCATGAATGATTGCAAACTTAACTTATTTGTTATGATTTTTAATAATTTTATTGGTAAAAAAGGTCCATTATCTTGTTATTCCTTTTATTTCTACATAGAAATAATTTCACTAATTATCACCTATATTCAGTATTTGTTATATTTATATTATTAAGATCCTTTTACAAACATTTCTTATTAAAAAAAATCTTTAAATGTCTAAAATACATTTCTTTTTAACACATTTCCTAAAACCATTACGGCCTTTTATGCTAACAAAGAATTGATAAATATGATTAGACTTACTTTTTAAAAAAAATTAAATAACTTTAATAATTAAAAAATTGTTGCGTTATAACTTTTATTGAAATTAATTTAGTATGATTTTATTAATTATCTTTTGATTTTTTTGGTGTTTGCATCAAGACAAATTTGTGATTCATGAATGTAGGTAGATAATATTACACATCATATAAAAATATAAATGAAAATGTAAAATATTTTGCAGACTGGCACTTAGCTAGTTGTAAATAATAGTGAATCTCAACTCTAAATTTTGTCTGGTGTACCAGCATTTGCCATTACCATCATTTGAAGAGAATGCTACATACAGGTTCTTCATATATAGGAACAAAGCAGTGAAAATCTCTGCCAATAACAAAGAACACAAATTATGTATATCAAGTAGAACCAATAAGAACTATATTACAAGCAGACCTGATTATGGGCCCAAATATCCACCCAGTCCGACCACAAATATTTTGGGCTTGGACAGTAAAATATATTTTATTAAGTAAGTCCGGCTCGGTCCAAGCCCAATCAAAAGCCTGCCCAAGCCCAAAAATGAACAGATACAATTACAGGGTCTTATACATAATGTATCTCACAAGTAAGAGATCTAAATTACAAATAAATCTAAGTGACTCTTATCTTTTGATTGCAGAGTCGTCATGTGTATTTAAGCTGCTAGACAGCATTAACAAAAAAGCTATGGTGCCAAAATTTTACTCAATGTCCAGTAGCTAGATATTTTCTTTCAATATGGAGAATAAATCCATAACTAGTAACTATGCTGATATTCCTGTCGCTTCTTTTGGTATCAAAAATAGAAGGACAACAGGAATGTAAGTGCAAAGGATCTGGATGGCAATGCCCAAAAGGAGGTTGTCAAAGGAACCTGATGATAGGTTCAACAATGAAGCTAGGCCTGCACCGGTGAATGATCCGATAGTGGAACCCAAGTTGTTAATTGACATGAAGAGAGCAAACAGAGTTCCTTCAATTCCAGGTGGGCATAACTGCCCAGATAATATAAGGAATGGCATGAACCTGCAGATACACGGCCAGATGAATAATGGAAGTGAACTTGTCCAATTCTGTGTTCCAAACTATTTGGTAAAACAAATTAGTTGAAGAAAAGAGCAACTTAGCAATTTGTACACTCACTTGAATTGATTGATTGCATCCGCAAGGGCAGATCCACATATGACCATGATCTTATCTGAAATCCCATAGGCAAGATTCATTCGCGCCACTAGCACTATATCTAGCAGGCTTATTAGAGACAACCCAATGTGTGCCCGCCTGCAATATGCATTGCAAACACCAAAAAAACACATTAGGTAATCAATTTGCAGAAGAAGTGGATCTTTTCAATATTTTCTGAGAAATACAGTCTACAATGCGGAGTACTTACAAGAGGATCTTCCGGAGCTTCATGGTCTTCAAGTAATGATTGTAAGTGAAGGTCCCAAGCATTAGTCCTAACCATCCAACAACACGTGCAGTCCCCAGAAAAGATGGATCCAAATTCAGGGACTCAGTTTGGTAATAGAACATAACTGTCGAGAGGTTTGGTACAGTGACATGTGCTAGGAAAAACCAAGCCATAGGTCTGGTCTTCCCAAGAGAAAGTTAGAAGCAAAAGGAAAAATTATTAGAAGAATAGACTACTATATCAGATTGTGCTGAAGGAATAGGAAGGAAGGAATAAATGAAAACTATTATCAACATTATCATTACTTTTTTTTTTTTATTTTTAGGCAAAAACTTAAAACACAACTAGCTAGGTTGAAACCAAGGATAGACAAGGTCAAATACAGCTATAACTAATTAACATGTGCGTATGCTTTAACCATTTATTCCCTAGTGCAGACTATTCTGGCTCATTAACCGCATATATTGGCAAGACGAACCATAATATTGTTTAAATCCAAAAATTGGTTAAACAATAAAGGTGGGACCTTTCAACTGTTTAAGGATTATTTCGCTGAACAATTTATGATCTTTCATTACATACCTTAAAATGATTGGCTGCCTAAAAGCGTCCAACAAACTGTAACTAGCTGCTTTCAGCGACTGAAGAAGACCCAAAGAGTTGCCCTTCTCAGCAATATATGATTTGCTACTTATACGTGCTCTCTTTGTGCCATTCTTTTTCCTCTTCTTTCTCCTTAAAGTGCTTCTCTGTGACTTCTCCGAGAAACTATCTTCATCTGAAATAGCACCATTCCCTTTCACAAGATGGGAGCTGCTTACAGAATCAATAAAAGCTTTACTGCTTACAGAGGTCTCTTTAACTAAACAACAGGATAACAACTGTATGGTTGGCAGTACAGTGAAAAGAAGGAAAATAGTATGTATCTGTAAGTTGGCTAACGCATAACCTCCCAACAAACTGCCACATATTCCACCCCAAGCCATAGATAGCCAAGATACTGATTGGAGATCTCCTGCAAATGCGGCCCTGTACAGTGACAGCTATAAGTACGTCATGTTATCTCAGAAAGAATGAAAAAATATGTCACATTCCTCAGAGAATCAACTCAACCATAAGATTTAGAGCAATATTGGTAAAATATATAATGGTAATGTTGCCAGCATAGATTAAGTGAAGTGCAAGCTTCTACAAACTCAGTGACATGAGAGATAACCCATAATCTTTGGGTGGCTGTAAAATTACCACCACATCATACTTCATAAAAAAATATCTATTAGTTTGAAAACAACTTGCATGGTAAGAACACATAAGCTTGTTAAGGTCGCAAATCAATTGCCATCCTCCGTCAGCAGGCTAAACATGTGTATTGAAATGGAACAGAGACTAGGCAGATACACTCACCTTTCCAACCTTACTGCCTCAGCAATCATTGCATCTATCACAACATCTGCCATGGCAGAGCCGAGGTTTTGCACTGTCAAGAAGACAATGAGGTGCCATTTGGAACTTCTCAAGGTTGCACTCAAACCAAGAATAGGCCATGGCACTAAAGAGAATACTGTTGCGATCGCCAAGTATGGAAGTCTTTTTTTTCCATTGATTGGGATGCAATCCGATAATATTCTGAGCCAGGAGCAAATTAAAGGATCAAATAAACAGAAATATAAAATTACATATTATGGGTAAAGAATTCTTAAAACAGCTTCCCATGTTAAGCACCAATGAAAGCAGTTACACAAATGCACATATGATATAATTGTCCATTAAATTAGTCTTTGCTGCATGATCACAACACAAAATCTTCATTGAAGTGTATCAATGTTGACATTTTAGAATTTGATAGTTATGAATTTCAGATATCTAAGATGACTAGAAAATCATGAGAAGTCACAGCATGCAGATTTTATAATAATATTCTATGATTCTAGAATAGTTAACCCATAAGTATTTTTATTTCAGAAATTTGCAAATTGTTTGTCTTCCATTTATATGAAAAGCAAGATGACGATCTTAGCCATATAATCTGACACGTGACCCCATTGGATTCATTACAGATCTTGCCTGGACAAGGTCAATGAATTCATCCATGAACCAAGATAACCAAAGACTATCATGCATTTAAAGTAATAACTACTTCCCCTACATGGCATTTTATCGCTAACTTGAATTCATGAACTCAGTCTACTTAAGTACTGTCCTTACACGCAATACAATTACAGTTCTGGTTTATTTCAGCAACACAAATATGGAAACCAGATGTTTAAGAATGTTGCCAGAACAGCAAGCATGTGTGTAAATAGCAAGGTGCTATATCAATTGATACACCCCAATGCGAGGAAGAAATGCAAGTGATACCATTGATGCCACACAGTATGCCAATTTGAGAGTGTGTGTGCGGGCATGTGAGTTGAGTGCCAAAAAGAAAAATACCCGTATAATGGTTTTATACTCCATGGGGAAAATGCTATTGAAGAAACAAATTGTGAGGCTGAGGGTGACAACTTAAGCCTATCTTTTAGGTGATAGGAAACTGCTGTCCAGACAAAAGACCTGAAACCCTACACCCATAATATCAACAAACAGAAGGCAGATAAGTCAATGAAATTTCAACAAATATGGGAAGCAAGAGGGTGGGGAAAGAGCAGCTCCATAATAGATATGCATGAAATTCCATTATCACAGTCTAAACACAGACCAAGATATAATGCTCTATCCTACGAACAAGAGAGCTGAGTATCACTTGAAATGTTTCAAGTCCACAAATAAATTTATCATTAGCTGACAACTTAAGAAAATAGCATAAATCAAATTATAGTCAATGGTATACTACTTAAACTGGACTTTGAAGGAGGAAGAGAAGCAGGCCTAAAAATATCATTAAAACAAGAAGATGAGTTTTACTAAAATCAAAAATCTAATTTGCATCTTAGTGGAACACTTAAACCATATCAAAAAGCTGTATTCCTAATTCAATGAACTTTCCAACGCCATAGATAAGATGGATTAAAAAGTTTCAGAACCATGTCAACATGACAATTCCAAAAAAATCATTGTAACTATGAGAAAAACTAAACAAATTAGACATGACAGATCCATATAATATTTGATAATATAATTTGTACAGAGATTATTAACATAATTGATTGACATGTTCAGCAAACCAACTCCTTTTTTCAGTATCAGAAAAAGTTTAATAACAAAATTGCCATCTCACCCGAGAAAGAAATTTAAAAAAACAAAACAAAAAAAGAAAAAACAATTTTTTTAAATGTCTTCTCATTTCCAGCTTCTCTACAAAGAAGCCATTAATCAGCTAAACGAGAATGTCAAATTTCAATGTAGTTCATCAAAGAAGAACCTAACAAATACAAATTCAGAGAGCATACAGGAGAGGAAAAGAAGAAGGTAAGAACAAGAACCTGCGTGAAATAAATCAAGCAAATCAGCCATAGAAAAGCAGCGCCAAATGCATTTCCCAACCGTTTTACCCATCCTATCATTTTTTTTCTTTTCATTCAAAACCCTGCACTTTCTGTTCTAATTATAAAAGACTGCAAATTTCCATTTTCTGTTTTTCTTCTGTGTTATGGGTATCGCTCTCTTCTTACCGAAATTGTCTCTGGCTTCAACGGTTTATTTGAAATTTCTTTAGTATTTCTTGACTTCGCAGGCGCGCGTGTGAGATCAAGGGCCGATAAGGGTGTTTACGTAAATTTCCGACTCGTAGTTCATGAAGATGCAACCGTGTCAGCGACTGCGTACTTTAACCCTATAATGTCTCGCCAACTCAGATTCTGGGGTCCGCTCATATGACAGTCACACTCCAATAAGTTCTTTTTGTCCAGACTCTTTCTCTTGATTGACTTTGTTTTAAAATAATAATGCCCTTTTTTAAAACTAAAAATGTCATCTTTTTTATTTTGAAATAAAAATATTTCTAATCTAATGAGATTATTTTAAATTAACAATATTAATATAGTGTACATGCACAGCAAAAATACATCACGTCAGCGCAATTTATACTTTTTTAGTTTAAGTGACATTTTAAATATTTTAGTATTCCTAAAAAAAACATTAATAATATTTTTCACCCTACAAAAAGTTATCAAATTTTTTCATTTGCATTAAAAGTTCCTCCACATAATAACTTTAATACTTTCTTATTGTAATTATCTCCTACACTATAATCACTCCAAAATCTAAACTAATAGAATGTTCATCACTAAGTTAATAACCTTTTGGCAAAATAATAATAATAATAATAATAATAATAATAATAATAATAATAATATTAATATTAACATAATTAATTATATACCCACATCTTATGGGGACTTTTTTAGAAATAATGTGTTTGTGAAACTTATTTGGAAAATTGGTGTTTTGTGAAACTATTTGGGAAAGAGGTGTCATTTGTTCATTTTCGCAACAGTTGGTTGTGGATTCTGAAGTTGCTCGATCACCCGTGCGCGGTGGTAGATGGTGGCACGAGGAACGATGGTGGTCAAAAGACCACCTATTTCTACAAGGGACTGCTGCGAAATCAGAGACTGATCACGCAACAGTCCACTACGAAAATAGGTAGTCTCCTGCCACCCAACAGGGAGCCATGCACGCGTGAACAGTTCCTTCCCTATATATATGCACACATGAGTTTGTTGCCTGCCCTCCCCTCCCTTCAGCCTCTTTCTCGTTTCCTATCTCTCAAAATACATTTATAAAAGGATTTTGAAGCTGATTTTTCTATTTAGCAAGGATTTGCTGAGATTTGTTAATTTTATTTTAAGTGTAAGTAAAGGTTTGTTGTAAAAAATAAAGGTAACTGAAAATTTTATATATATGTACATTTATATTTATTTAATTATTTAAAAAGTGTTAATAAAAAATTTATTGTAAATTTATCAAAATAATATATTGATATATTGGTTTAATGTGTTGTTCTTCAATTGTAGATTGAATTTGTTTTGATTTTCGATGACTTGAAAAATATTAAGGTAAGTTGTTAATAGCAATTTTTTAAATTTTTTTATGAATATGTAACATTTATTATTGATATAAAATAATTTTAATAGAAAATTATAGAAAATATTATTGTTATTTAAATTAGTAAAAACTTAAATCGTCATATTAAAAAAAAAAGATCACAAGGTAAATTGAAAATCATAATAGTTAATTTTATAAAATGAAATTTGCATGCATTTTTTTGTCATTAATTTTTTTATGTTGATTAATAATTCAATTTTAATAGTTTATGTAGTTAGATTTATTTTTTGTTTGTTATAATGATAAATTTAGACTTTTATGTAGTTAGATTTTTATTTTAATAGATATATATATAGTTAATTGTTATTATAATATTTTATGTAGTAAAATATTTTAAGCATATAATATAATTATTTTAATAATGTACATAGTTTGATTATTTATTACTTTGTTACCATATTTAAATTAGGATTTTATTTAGTAGTAATTTTATATAGTTAGAATTTAATTTTAAACAAATATTTTTAATTTAATGTTAGTTATATTTTATTTTGATATATTATGTAGTAAAAAATTTTGTGTATGTGATATAATTATTTTAATATTTAATGCAGTTAGATGGAATGTTAGTCCATTAACAATTTTGAAATAATTTTTTATTTTATTAGATATTTATTTAGTTAGATATTTATTAATTTTGTTCTTTTCTGTCATATTTAAATGTAAGTTAATTAAAACATAAATCAATTTTAGAATCAACATTTCATAAATCTAGAACCTTGCATAGATGATCTTCTAACATCAAAAGGAAAACACCACGCTAATGCAATTTGGTCCAACGGTGTAATGATTTTTTTACTATTTATTTAAATACATATTTATTTTATATATATCTATTTTTATTAACATTTTTGTGACGATTATTTTATATGTTTTAGGTATTACATAATGTATTATTTGCTCGGAGAGCTAGTGTAAAGTCTCATTATGTGAATGTTGACAAAAGAATTATACCATATCTGAGATTGGCTAGGTTTTATGAGGTGTCACAGATTGGGGTAATGCATGTAAATGTGAATTTGATGACTGCTCTTATGGAAAGATAGAGGCCGGCGACGTACACTTTTCACCTCACAGTTGGTGAAACCACCATCACTTTACAAGATATTTAGATATTGACTGGTTTACCAATCGAAGGGCATTCGATAACTGACCATTTACAATATAATTAGAGAGTTCTTTGTAACCAGCGTCTGGGACAAATGCCACTCGAGGATGTTATCAAAAGACATTCAGTAAAAATGACTTGGTTATCGATGACTTTTAATGTAATGACTATACTAGATAATCCAGATTACTGTTACTAATTACATTCATTAATCCTATTAATGTTGTGACTTATTTGTTAATGATGTATATATATAAGCATATATACACTCATTCTATGCATATCATGTATGATCATGGGATTGTACTTTCACATGTTGTTGATCATTCTTTACATAACTTTATAATTACATGCATTTATATATACAAATACATTAGATGTAACCAAAAGAGATACAAAATCAATCTCATACATTTAAATGCTACTTCTAATCGGGTGTTGGCTTAGGAGATTGTTGGCTTTGTCCCTGAACAAAAGTTCCACCCTGCGAACCTACACGGATAAACACCCGTGCTAAGCTATAAAGTTTAGTTGGGAACAACTAATAACATGTTGATAACCACTCACAGTAGTTATCACCAAGCATTCAATAACAATAAGATACAATGCCTTTATAGGATTAATAAAGATATAACAGTATCATTTAATCAGAACAGTAACGGATTTTATATTGTATATGCATATCATTATTTGCATAATTGGCCTGTGTAAATTTTTTGTGGGTGTGGATAACGGGTGCAATGGATACCCGAAGGTATCAAATCAGGAGGATACCCGAAGGTATCTATACATAAGGATACCCGAAGGTATCTAAACAGAAGTCTCATGTAGAGACAAACAGAAGCAGCTGCGACAGGAACCCTATAGGCATGCCTATCTATCCACAACCAAGTTTTTAAGTGCAGGCATAACATATCATATTTCATATATCGTGAAATTTCATCACTATAATTCAATATAGCATTAACAAATGCCAATCACTATAATATTATTCATTCATAACTTCATAGCATAATTCAGAATCATATACTATAGTTTCTTTGAAATAATTTCATATATGTTTCTATTTTGAGTAATAAAAACTCACCTTTCAATTAACAAGCAAGCCTTGCATTTATGGAGATTTATTTTGCTATATGACTGTAATTTAGGATGATTTATAAGCTTAGGAAGGGCTTAGACAAGTCTGTACCTTAAAAGAAATCAAAGAAAATACAGTTTTCAAAATACAGGGGAGGGTCACGGTTACTAACAATTCCTAGTAACCGTGAGACCTGACTTGCAATAAGGGTCACGGTTACTACCAAATTCCTAGTAACCGTGAGCCATGTTGCTCTTTAGTTCTGGACTAAAAAAAACTACCTCACGGTTACCAACATTTTCGTAGTAACCGTGAAGTAGGGTGATGAACTCGGGTCACGGTTACTATGAATTCCTTAGTAACCGTGAGATAGCATGGGTTTTGTTTTCGGACCAAAAGTTCATTACCTCACGGTTACTAAGCTTAGGATAGTAACCGTGAAGTAGTGCTACGAGACTGGGTCACGGTTACTATGAAACCTTAGTAACCGTGTTCCAGAAAATACATTTGGTCTGGACTGAAAATTTAGGCACCTCACGGTTACTATGAAATTCATGGTAACCGTGAGCCCTAAACCGTCCCGAGACTGATTTCCAGTCTCGATTTCCATACTAATTTTGACCTAAAAAACAACAATTTTAGGCAAAATGGCCTTCAACAAAGTTGTAGGCCTAAGTTTCTAGTTTTCAAAACACCAAAAATCATTTCAATAGGACCTGTAAAACTCCAGTTATTAAAGAAAAACCACAGACTAGTCATGAAGGCAAAAATCACAACCACAATCAGGTTTCAATACCGATTTTCACTATCATGCAGTGAAAATCAGATTTCGGTTTCTTCTAACAAAATCAAGGCATGCAAGTCTAGTTTCTATAACAACTGGAATTTCATCATTTGAATAACAATAGCTCAAGATATGAGCAAAAGTGTACAGACTGGTCAAATGATCTTTAAAACAGATTTTCATGTTTTCAACCAAAACTCACATGCTTTCAACTCTAAACCCTTCTAAGCTTCAAATCATCCATAAAACACATGAGAGAGGCACTCAAGATCTCTCTCATGACAAGTCAATATATATACACATACAAAACCCTAAGTTCCCATACCTTACTAAGCTCCAAGCCTTCTTCAACCTTGGAGAGTCTCTTTCCCTTTTCTTTTGTTTGATCCTTCTTCTATAATACATAAGACACTTCCATGAATATTTCTCCGTCTAGACAAAGAACAACACATATCAAAGAAGAAACAAATTGTCTTACCACTAAACCCAAGCAAATCTTTCTTCTTTTTGTCAAAACCCAAAGATTCTAGAGAGAGGATTTAATAGAGAGAGTTTAGGGTAAGAGAGAGAGAGGTTGAAGATGAAGATTGAAGACCCTTGATGGCCGGCCCTCCTTTATCAAAAATATCTCCCTCTCTTTCTCATTTAATTGGTCCAAATGTCATGTTTAAGCCAAACTTGCCATTTAGTCCCTTAACTTTCCTTTATTTCTAATAATACCCCACATCTTACTCTTTTGCTTTTCAATTAGGTCCTTCTACATGCATTTAGACTTAATTAAACATGGACATTAATAATTAATTAGTGATAATTCTTCTAGGGTATATTGAGGGGCATTACAACTCTCTCCCCCTAAAAGAATTTCGTCCTCGAAATTCATACCTGTACTGAAGAGCTGAGGGTATTGAGCCCGCATAGCCGCTTCAGGTTCCCAAGTTGCTTCTTGTACTCCATGGTGTTGCCATAACACTTTGACTAGGGGAATTTCTTTGTTCCTTAACTGTTTAACTTCTCAGGCCAGGATCTGTTTAGGCTCTTCATCATACGTATAATCAGTTCTGACACTGATATCTTGCACTGGTATGATATGTGACCCATCAGATCGATACTGTCGAAGCATAGAAACATAAAAAACAATATGCAACTTTGATAGTTCACTGGGAAGATCCAGTCGATATGCTACCGGTCCAATTCGTTCCAAGATTCTGTAAGGACCAATAAACCGGGGACTGAGTTTTCCTTTCTTTCCGAACCATAGTACTTTTCTCCATGGGGACACCTTTAGGAACACTTTATCATCAACCTGATATTCAATATCTTTTCTTTTCAAATCCGCATATGATTTCTGTCTATCACTGGCTTCCTTCAATCGTTGCTTGACAAGTTGAATCTTTTCTTCGGTATCTTTAACAATGTCAGGACCTATCAACTTACTTTCAGCTAACTCCATCCAGCAGGAAGGAGTTCTACATTTCCGACCATAGAGAGCTTCATATGGTGGCATACCAATGCTAGTTTGATAGCCATTGTTGTATGCAAACTCCATCAAAGTCATATATTTATCCCAACTTCCAGGAAAATCTAAAACACAGCCTCTTAACATATCCTCTAACACCTGTATGATTCTTTCCGACTGCCCATCGGTTTGAGGATGAAAAGCAGTACTAAGAAGGAGCTTGGTGCCTAAGGCTTGTTGTAGACTTTTCCAAAATTTGAAATTGAATTTTGGATCCCGATCTGAAACGATTGAGATTGGTACCCCATGCAGTCTAACAATCTGATCTATATACAATTCAGCTAACTTGTCCATTGTATAATTGGTTCGAACCGGTATAAAATGAGCCACCTTTGTCAATCTGTCTACTATGACCCACACTGCATCATGTTTCCTTTGAGTAGTGGGTAGACCTGTAACAAAATCCATAGTGACATTGTCCCACTTCCACTGAGGAATGGGAAGAGGATTCAGCAATCCCGAAGGAAGTTGATGTTCTGCTTTCACTTGCTGACATGTTAGGCACTTGGAGACATACTCAGTCACATCTCTCTTCATTCCTGGCCACCAATAGAACTGTTTCAAATCTCTATACATTTTGTTGCTACCAGGATGCATGGTGAATACTGTACTATGGGCTTCTTGCAATAATGCCTCCTTCAGTTCTTTAACATCTGGCACACACAAACGATTCCGATAGTAAAGACCACCATCTAATCCAATTGAATATTCTATCGGACCTCCTGCATGAACTGATTGAGCCAATTGCTGCAACTTTACATCATCTGTTTGTACATCTATTATCGCCTGTCTGAGATTAGGGCAAGCTCGCAATTGAGCTAACAAAGCCCCATCGAATGCAAACTTCCATTTACAATCTTGTAATAACATAGTTGCCATCATCTTTAGGCTCAAAGCATCAGCTACCACATTTGCCTTTCCTGGGTGGTAGTTGACTATACAATCATAGTCCTTGAACAATTCTAACCATCTGCGTTGTCTTAAATTGATATCTCGCTGAGTAAGCAAGTATTTAAGACTCTTGTGATCTGTATAGATTTTGTACTTCTCACCATAAAGGTAATGCCGCCATATCTTTAAAGCAAACACAACTGCGGCCAATTCTAAATCATGTGTCGGATAATTCTGTTCATGAGAATTCAACTGTCTTGATGCATAAGCCACTACTTTACCCTCTTGCATCAGCACACATCCCAAACCATTCCTAGATGCATCACTATACATAGCATATTCCTTACCCGCTATTGGTTGGGTAAGAACCGGAGCTTCAGTTAACATCTTCTTTAACTGATCAAAACTGGCTTGGCAACGGTCTGTCCGCTCGAATCTAGCTTCTTTCCGAAGTAACTTAGTAAGCGGAGAGGCAATGACTGAAAAACCTTTCACAAACCGCCTATAATAGCCGGCTAAGCCCAAGAAACTTCAGACTTCTGGCACATTTCTAGGCGGTTTCCAATTTACTATAGCCTCAATCTTTCTAGGGTCCACCCTGATGCCTTCTGAAGACACCACGTGCCCAAGGAAAGAAACTTCTTTAAGCCATAACTCACATTTGCTTAACTTGGCATAAAGCTGCTGTTCTCTCAAAGTCTGTAACACTATTCTTAAATGTTATGCATGTTCCGCTTCATCACGAGAATAAACCAGAATGTCATCTATAAACACCACAACAAACTGATCTAAATAGGGTCTGAACACCCTATTTATCAAATCCATGAAGGCTGCAGGTGCATTAGTCAACCCGAAAGGCATTACTAAGAATTCATAATGACCATATCGAGTTCTAAAGGCAGTCTTCTGTACATCCATGTCTTTGACCCGAAGTTGATAGTATCCCGACCTCAGGTCAATTTTAGAAAACACTCCAACACCTCGTAACTGATCAAAGAGATCCTCAATTCGAGGTAAAGGATACTTGTTCTTCACTGTTACCTTGTTAAGCTGTCTGTAGTCGATACACATCCTCATAGTGCCATCCTTCTTCTTAACAAATAACACCAGTGCGCCTCAAGGTGACACACTGGGCTTAATGAAGCCTTTATCTAACAACTCTTGTAGCTTAACCTTTAACTCTTTCAGTTCTGTTGGTGCCATTCTATAAGGTGCTCTAGAGATAGGAGCAGTTCCAGGCAAGGTCTCGATAGATAGCTCGACTTCTCTCTCGGGTGGCAAACCTGAAAGTTCCTCTGGAAAAAATCAGGAAACTCATTAATCACAGGAACATTTTGAAGATCGACTGTCTCCCTCTTAGAATCAAGAACCAAAGCTAGATATGCCTCACATCCTTTTCTAAGGAATCTTTTTGCTTTCATAGCAGAGATAACATTGGTTAAGGGTTTTGACTTAATACCCTGAATCAATGTCTCTACTTCCCCATCGTTCTTAACCAGTACTGTTTTAGATCTACAGTCTCAGAAACATTCCTGGATTGGGCTCTAAACTGGCTCGATCCACCTCTGCTTCTACCCCGACCTCTACCTGAAGAGGGTGCATTAGAAGCTCCTCGGTTACACTGTTGACTCGAGGCTTGATCCTGCGGCATAGGACAATTGGCTATAAAATGCTCCGTGCTGCCACATCTGAAGCAACCACCTGTGAGCATTCTACAAGTGTCCCAATGTCGCCTAAAACAATAGGTACATTCTGGAGCTAGACCTCTACCTTGTCCTGATGTAGTACCTCTACCAGATCCGGCTGAAGAAAAAGCCCCCTGCTGTCTGCCTCTAGATGCAGGGCGAGTGCCAGATGGCATTGGTTGATCTCCTTGAGTCAACCTTGATCTTTTCCCGGATGAGGAACCACCCCGAGAAAAACTTCTTCTTCTTTGCTCTCTTTCTCTTTTAACATTCTCTTCTTTCTCAACCCGAATAGCTGCTTGGACCAACTGATGATAATCCACAGAGTGCAAGGAAATAGGCCCTATCAAATGATCCCGAATTTGATCATTTAATCCATCTTCAAACTGGCGACACTTGAAATTCCCAGTTAGCATTAGTTTTGGTGCATACTTGCTCAAGCGACTGAATTCTGCCTCATATTCAGCCACTGACATACCTCTCTGCTTAAGATTCAGAAACTGCTTCAACCTTTCATCTTTATAAGCTTCTGTCACATACCTCCTTTTAAACTCGGCTACAAAGAATTCCCAAGAGAGGGAATCGGGTAGCTGGGGTTGTGTCTGAACTAATTTCCACCAGTCACAGGCTGCTCCCTGAAGCAAGGACACAGCACAAGTCACCTTTTGACTGGCGGGACATTGAACTTCTGTAAAAACCCGCTCCAATCTTTCAAGCCATAACTCAGCTTTCTCAGACTCTTCCAAAGTAGAGCCTAGAAACTCTTCTGCACCATGCTTTCTAATCTCAAAAATCGGAGCCTTAGGTGCAGTCATCCTTTGCAAAATATGTGCCATATCATGGGAAATCTTCAATAAGGCTTCCCCAGACTCAGCAGCAGCTGCACCACCTCTAGTGGATGCAGAAGATTCCGGCTGAGAAGGATTCGATTGACCCGGTAAATTACTCTCAGCCGACTCATCTACCACTTCACGATGCCTTTCCATCTCTATCTATATCAAAGAAACACATGGACAGCCACAATCAGCCAACATCAACAAAATTCTATATCTATGATACTTGAAATTCCTAAAGGCCAGAACCGCCTAAACCAAGGTGCTCTGATACCAAAAATGTAATAACTATAATCCAGATTACTGTTACTAATTACATTCATTAATCCTATTAATGCTGTGACTTATTTGTTAATGATGTATATATATAAGCATACATACTCTCATTCTATGCATATCATGTATGATCATGGGATTGTACTTTCACATGTTGTTGATCATTCTTTACATAACTTTATAATTACATGTATTTATATATACAAATACATTAGATGTAACCAAAAGAGATACAAAATCAATCTCATACATTTAAATGCTACTTCTAATCGGGTGTTGGCTTAGGAGATTGTTGGCTTTGTCCCTGAACAAAAGTTCCACTCTTAGAACCTACACGGATAAACACCCGTGCTAAGCTATAAAGCTTAGTGGGGAACAACTAATAACATGTTGATAACCACTCACAGTAGTTATCACCAAGCATTCAATAACAATAAGATACAATGCCTTTATAGGATTAATAAAGATATAACAGTATCATTTAATCAGAACAGTAACGGATTTTATATTGTATATGCATATCATTATTTGCATAATTGGCCTGCGTAAATTTTCTGTGGGTGTGGATAACGGGTGCAATGGATACCCGAAGGTATCAAATCAGGAGGATACCCGAAGGTATCTATACAGAAGGATACGCCGAAGGTATCTAAATAGAAGTCTCATGTAGAGACAAACAGAAGACTCATAAGAGTCAAACAGAAGCAGCTGCGACAGGAACCCTATAGGCATGCCTATCTATCCACAATCAAGTTTTTAAGTGCAGGCATAACATATCATATTTCATATATCGTGAAATTTCATCACTATAATTCAATATAGCATTAACAAATGCCAATCACTATAATATTATTCATTCATAACTTCATAGCATAATTTTGAATCATATACTATAGTTTCTTTGAAATAATTTCATATATGTTTCTATTTTGAGTAATAAAAACTCACCTTTCAATTAACAAGCAAGCCTTGCATTTATGGAGATTTATTTTGCTATATGACTGTAATTTAAGATGATTTATAAGCTTAGGAAGGGCTTAGACAAGTCTGTACCTTAAAAGAAATCTAAGAAAATACAGTTTTCAAAATACAGGGGAGGGTCACGGTTACTAACAATTCCTAGTAACCGTGAGACCTGACTTGCAATAAGGGTCACGGTTACTACCAAATTCCTAGTAACCGTGAGCCATGTTGCTCTTTAGTTCTGGACTAAAACAAACTAACTCACGGTTACCAACATTTTCGTAGTAACCGTGAAGTAGGGTGATGAACTTGGGTCACGGTTACTATGAATTCCTTAGTAACCGTGAGATAGCATGGGTTTTGTTTCTGGACCAAAAGCTCATTACCTCACGGTTACTAAGCTTAGGATAGTAACCGTGAAGTAGTGCTACGAGACTGGGTCACGGTTACTATAAAACCTTAGTAACCGTGTTCCAGAAAATACTTTTGGTCTGGACTGAAAATTTAGGCACCTCACGGTTACTATGAAATTCATGGTAACCGTGAGCCCTAAACCGCCCCGAGACCGATTTCCAGTCTCGACTTCCATACTAATTTTGACCTGAAAAACAACAATTTTAGGCAAAATGGCCTTCAACAAAGTTGTAGACCTAAGTTTCTAGTTTTCAAAACACCAAAAATAATTTCAATAGGACCTGTAAAACTCCAGTTATTCAAGAAAAACCATAGACTAGTCATGAAGGCAAAAATCACAACCACAATCAGGTTTCAATACCGATTTTCACTATCATGCAGTGAAAATCAGATTTCGGTCTCTTCTAACAAAATCAAGGCATGCAATTCTAGTTTCTATACCAACTAGAATTTCATCATTTGAATAACTATAGCTCAAGATATGAGCAAAAGTGTACAGACTGGTCAAATGATCTTTAAAACAGATTTTCATGTTTTCAACCAAAACTCACATGCTTTCAACTCTAAACCCTTCTAAGCTTCAAATCATCCATAAAACACATAAGAAAGGCACTCAAGATCTCTCTCATGACAAGTCAATATATATACACATAAAAAACCCTAAGTTCCCATACCTTACTAAGCTCCAAGCCTTCTTCAACCTTGGAGAGTCTCTTTCCTTTTTCTTTTGCTTGATCCTTCTTCTATAATACATAAGACACTTCCATGAATATTTCTCAGTCTAGACAAAGAACAACACATATCAAAGAAGAAACAAATTGTCTTACCACTAAACCCAAGCAAATCTTTCTTCTTTTTGTCAAAACCCAAAGATTCTAGAGAGAGGATTTAAGAGAGAGAGTTTAGGGTAAGAGAGAGAGAGGTTGAAGATGAAGATTGAAGACCCTTGATGGCCGGCCCTCCTTCATCAAAAATATCTCCCTCTCTTTCTCATTTAATTGGTCCAAATGTCATGTTTAAGCCAAACTTGCCATTTAGTCCCTTAACTTTCCTTTATTTCTAATAATACCCCACATCTTACTCTTTTGCTTTTCAATTAGGTCCTTCTACATGCATTTATACTTAATTAAACAAGGACATTAATAATTAATTAGTGATAATTCTTATAGGGTATATCGAGGGGTATTACAACTCTCTCCCCCTAAAAGAATTTCGTCCTCAAAATTCATACCTATATTGAAGAGCTGAGGGTATTGAGCCCGCATAGCCGCTTCAGGTTCCTAAGTTGCTTCTTGTACTTCGTGGTGTTGCCATAACACTTTGACTAGGGGAATTTCTTTGTTCCTTAACTGTTTAACTGTTAGTGTAAGCCCTAGCCCCAATACATTGTAATAAAACACTTAGTTAATAAAATGAGGCATTTGTTTTATCTTTTGTATTCCTGTGCATGTCAATTGATAAAACTATCCAAGAATGTCGTTTCGGTTTAAGTTATCATGTGTGAGGCACATGGATTGTAAGACCTTGAAACAAATGGGACTTCATTCTAAATATCCCTAGTCAGTCATTGTTATGGGAATAACAAATGAATTAAGACTAGTATGCTCTCTCTGATACTATGAGTTCTGTCTTACGGATCATTAGGACAAGAGTGTCAATCAGAGATCATAGATACATGTTAAAGAACATGGTATCTGGATTCGATCCGCTCATGAGAACACTACATGGTACAAGTCATAAGTGTTTCTCATATGCAAGTTTTGTATCGGAGTTCTTAGACCTGAAATCTCTATGAAACTCTTTATGAATTACTGTGTACTTTGACATACACCTAACGTGCTCGTAACAGAGTGACAAGTACGGGTATGATTGGGTATGCACTGATTCATGTTAGAGAGCATGAGAGAAGTGAAGGGATTACCCCTCTCGATAAGAGAGAAAATATCACCGGCCACTTGATCAGTGAACTGAGAAGTGTATGGCCATACCGAGATGAAATAATGAGTAATCATTATTTATCTGAGAGTTCAGTGTCACTGGAATATCAAGAAAGGAATTAATATATATAAGGATGACTAGTTCCATGCCTTATATTAATTCTGATATTTAAGGGTAAGGGACTATGCAAAATTGCATTAGGTCACCAAATGCCATATGCATTTTCATTTAATTTGGAATGCTATAATATCTTGCTAGAGAATATATATAGCCTTTGAATTAATTTATTAATTCATTGCCAACATTAAATGGACCTATAGGATCGCACACAAAGCATTGGGCTTAAAATACTTAAATTAAGTATTGGGCATTAATTTGGGTTTTTAATTAAAGTCAAATTAATGTATGTAATGGGTTATAATATTGCTATTGGGCTTTGGTCCATGAGAGAGAGAAATTCAGCCCACAAGGTTTAATTTCAATTAATTAATTATCTAGTGTTAATTAAGTTAATTGAGTATTAAAGCCTAAAGGAATTTAAATTAAATCAAATCACTTAAATATATAATGAAGTGGCCGAAATTCCAAGATGGAATTCAAGGAATTTCGGCACATGCAATTAAGTTATATTAAGTGATTTTATTTAATTAAATGTCTTATGTTTTATTTCAAATTTGAATTCAAAGGATTTTAATTCAAAAATGTATTACTTATCTTTAGGAAGTGATAGAGTTTGAATGGCTTATCTTAAGGTAGGAAATTCAGATCAAAACACTTGCCTAAGAGATAATGATATAAAAGAAATAAAACCCTAAGAGAGACACAGAAGAGTTGGCGCAAAAACCTAGGGTTTTCTGTGAAAATTGCGTGACCTTCATCTCTCTCTCTCTCAAGAATTCTTTAACCAATTTTCACAAGGAGAAAGGATAGTTCCTCATTCTCTTGTGATCTTGGGTAGTCATAGCAACCTAAGAGAAGTACAAAATCAAGTTTTGTAGCTTCAAACTATAACCCTTACACAATACCGAAAAAGAGATCTAGCAATCTCGTTTTTAAGCCGACGGTGCAATTGTGTGTGTGAGAATAGAGGGAGTGGCGCAAAAGGTCATTCCTTGGCATTGGTGATCGAGATCTAAGGCGGACAAAGCCATCTTAGTTGCTGGACATCACCGGAATCAAAATCGAAAAGGCATCAAAAGTTGTAAGTTCGATAACCCTAAAATTGCATGTTTTCGATTCTATCTTTGGATATGTATGGTATGCATGATAAAAATTTTTGTTTTTCGCTGTGCTATCATGACTATCATACCATTCAATATTCCATCATTAACTTCTCTGGCCAGGATCTGTTTAGGCTCTTCATCATACGTATAATCAGTTCTGACACTGATATCTTGCACTGGTATGATATGTGACTCATCAGATCGATACCATATGAAAAACATTATGCAACTTTGATAGTTCACTGGGAAGATCCAGTTGATATGCTACCGGTCTAATTCGTTTCAAGATTCTGTAAGGACCAATAAACCGGGGACTGAGTTTTCCTTTCTTTCCGAACCATAGTACTTTTCTCCATGGGGACAACTTTAGGAACACTTTATCATCAACCTGATATTCAATATCCTTTCTTTTCAAATCCGCATATGATTTCTGTCTATCACTGGCTTCCTTCAATCGTTGTTTGACTAGTTGAATCTTTTCTTCGGTATATTTAACAATGTTAGGACCTATCAACTTACTTTCAGCTAACTCCATCCAGCAGGAAGGAGTTCTACATTTCCGACTATAGAGAGCTTCATATGGTGGCATACCAATGCTAGTTTGATAGCCATTGTTGTATGCAAACTCTATCAAAGTCACATATTTATCCCAACTTCCAGGAAAATCTAAAACACAGCCTCTTAACATATCCTCTAACACCTGTATGATTCTTTCCGACTGCCCATCGGTTTGAGGATGAAAAGCAGTACTAAGAAGGAGCTTGGTGCCTAAGGCTTGTTGTAGACTTTTCCAAAATTTGGAAGTGAATCTTGGATCCCGATCTGAAACGATTGAGATTGGTACCCCATGCAGTCTAACAATCTGATCTATAAACAATTCAGCTAACTTGTTCATTGTATAATTGGTTCGAACCGATATAAAATGAGCCACCTTTGTCAATCTGTCTACTATGAACCACACTGCATCATATTTCCTTTGAGTAGTGGGTAGACCTGTAACAAAATCCATAGTGACATTGTCCCACTTCCACTGAGGAATGGGAAGAGGATTCAGCAATCCCGAAGGAAGTTGATGTTCTGCTTTCACTTGCTGACATGTTAGGCACTTGGAGACATACTCAGTCACATCTCTCTTCATTCCTGGCCACCAATAGAACTATTTCAAATCTCTATACATTTTGTTGCCACCAGGATGCATGGTGAATACTGTACTATGGGCTTCTTGCAATAATGCCTCCTTCAGTTCTTTAACATCTGGCACACACAAACGATTCCGATAGTAAAGACCACCATCTAATCCAATTGAATATTCTATCGGACCTCCTGCATGAACTGATTGAGCCAATTGCTGCAACTTTACATCATCTGTCTGTACATCTATTATCGCTTGTCTGAGATTAGGACGAGCTCGCAATTGAGCTAACAAAGCCCCATCGGATGCAAACTTCCATTTACAATCTTGTAATAACATAGTTGCCATCATCTTTCGGCTCAAAGCATCAGCTACCACATTTGCCTTTCCTGGGTGGTAGTCGACTATACAATCATAGTCCTTGAACAATTCTAACCATCTGCGTTGTCTTAAATTGAGATCTCGCTGAGTAAGCAAGTATTTAAGACTCTTGTGATCTGTATAGATTTTGCACTTCTCACCATAAAGGTAATGCCGCCATATCTTTAAAGCAAACACAACTGCAGCCAATTCCAAATCATGAGTCGGATAATTCTATTCATGAGACTTCAACTGTCTTCATGCATAAGCCACTACTTTACGCTCTTGCATCAGCACACATCCCAAACCATTCCTAGATGCATCACTATACATAGCATATTCCTTACCCGCTATTGGTTGGGTAAGAACCGGAGCTTCAGTTAACATCTTCTTTAACTGATCAAAACTGGCTTGGCAACGGTCTGTCCGCTCGAATCTAGCTTCTTTCCGAAGTAACTTAGTAAGCGGAGAGGCAATGACTGAAAAACCTTTCACAAACCGCCTATAATAGCCGGCTAAGCCCAAGAAACTTCAGACTTCTGGCACATTTCTAGGCGGTTTCCAATTTACTATAGCCTCAATCTTTCTAGGGTCCACCCTGATGCCTTCTGAAGACACCACGTGCCCAAGGAAAGAAACTTCTTTAAGCCATAACTCACATTTGCTTAACTTGGCATAAAGCTGCTGTTCTCTCAAAGTCTGTAACACTATTCTTAAATGTTATGCATGTTCCGCTTCATCACGAGAATAAACCAGAATGTCGTCTATAAACACCACAACAAACTGATCTAAATAGGGTCTGAACACCCTATTCATCAAATCCATGAAGGCTGCAGGTGCATTAGTCAACCCGAAAGGCATTACTAAGAATTTGTAATGACCATATCGAGTTCTAAAGGCAGTCTTCTACACATCCATATCTTTGACCCGAAGTTGATAGTATCCCGACCTCAGGTCAATTTTAGAAAACACTCCAGCACCCCGTAACTGATCAAAGAGATCCTCAATTCGAGGTAAAGGATACTTGTTCTTCACTGTTACCTTGTTAAGCTGTCTGTAGTCGATACACATCCTCATAGTGCCATCCTTCTTCTTAACAAATAACACCAGTGCGCCCCAAGGTGACACACTGGGCTTAATGAAGCCTTTATCTAACAACTCTTGTAGCTGAACCTTTAACTCTTTCAGTTCTATTGGTGCCATTCTATAAGGTGCTCTAGAGATAGGAGCAGTTCCAGGCAAGGTCTCGATAGATAGCTCGACTTCTCTCTCGGGTGGCAAACCTAGAAGTTCCTCGGGAAAAACATCAGGAAACTCATTAATCACAGGAACATTTTGAAGATCGACTGTCTCCCTCTTAGAATAAAGAACCAAAGCTAGATATGCCTCGCATCCTTTTCTAAGGAATCTTTTCGCTTTCATAGCAGAGATAACATTGGTTAAGGGTTTTGACTTAATACCCTGAATCAATGTCTCTACTTCCCCATCGTTCTTAACCAGTCCTGTTTTAGCTTTACAGTCCACTATGGCATGATATCTAGACAACCAATTCATACCCAGGATTACATCAAATTCATAGAAAGGTAAAACAATTAGGTCAGCTGGGAACTCTCTCTCTTGAATTCTAATAGGACAATTTCTATAAACTTCATTTACATGCATAATGTGGCCCAAAGGACTGATTGCACATATATCATAATTCATATGATCAACAATAGATACATTTCTACCCAGCTCCCCATTACAAATATATGAATGTGTAGATCCCGGGTCTATAAGCACATGCACATCATTATCAAAGAGGGAGAATGTACCAGCTATGACCTCAGGAGCATCAGCATCTTCTCGACCTTTCATAGCATAAGCTCGAATAGGAGGTGTCGGAGCAAAAGGTCGATCTACAGTCTCAGAAACATTCCTGGACTGGGCTCTAAACTGGCCCGATCCACCTCTGCTTCTACCCTGACCTCTACCTGAAGAGGGTGCATTAGAAGCTCCTCGGTTACACTGTTGACTCGAGGCTTGATCCTGCGGCATAGGACAATTGGCTATAAAATGCTCCGTGCTGCCACATCTGAAGCAACCACCTGTGAGCATTCTACAAGTGCCCCAATGTCGCCTAAAACAATAGGTATATTCTGGAGCTAGACCTCTACCTTGTCCTGATGTAGTACCTCTACCAGATCCGGCTGAAGAAAAAGCCCCCTGCTGTCTGCCTCTAGATGCAGGGCGAGTGCCAGATGGCATTGGTTGATCTCCTTGAGTCAACCTTGATCTTTTCCCGGATGAGGAACCACCCCGAGAAAAACTTCTTCTTCTTTGCTCTCTTTCTCTTTTAACATTCTCTTATTTCTCAACCCGGATAGCTACTTGAACCAGCTGATGATAATCCACAGGGTGCAAGGAAATAGGCCCTATCAAATGATCCCGAATTTGATCATTTAATCCATCTTTGAACTGGCGACACTTGAAAGTCCCAGTCAGTATTAGTTTTGGTGCATACTTGCTCAAGCGACTGAATTCTGCCTCATATTCAGCCACTGACATACCTCTCTGCTTAAGATTCAGAAACTGCTTCAACCTTTCATCTTTATAAGCTTCTGTCACATACCTCCTTTTAAACTCGGCTACAAAGAATTCCCAAGAGAGGGAATCGGGTAGCTGGGGTTGTGTCTGAACTAATTTCCACCAGTCACAGGCTGCTCCCTGAAGCAAGGACATAGCACAAGTCACCTTTTGACTGGCGGGACATTGAACTTCTGTAAAAACCCGCTCCAATCTTTCAAGCCATAACTCAGCTTTCTCAGACTCTTCCCAAGTAGAGCCTAGAAACTCTTCTGCACCATGCTTTCTAATCTCAAAAATCGGAGCCTTAGGTGCAGTCATCCTTTGCAAAATATGTGCCATATCATGGGAAATCTTCAATAAGGCTTCCCCAGACTCAGCAGCAGCTGCACCACCTCCAGTGGATGCAGAAGATTCTGGCAGAGAAGGATTCGATTGACCCGGTAAATTACTCTCAGCCGACTCATCTACCACTTAACGATGCCTTTCCATCTCTATCTATATCAAAGAAACACAGGGACAACCACAATCAGCCAACATCAACAAAATTCTATATCTATGATACTTGAAATTCCTATCGGCCAGAACCGCCTAAACCAAGGTGCTCTGATACCAAAAATGTAATGACTATACTAGATAATCCAGATTAATGTTACTAATTACATTCATTAATCCTATTAATGCTGTGACTTATTTGTTAATGATGTATATATATAAGCATACATACACTCATTCTATGCATATCATGTATGATCATAGGATTGTACTTTCACATGTTGTTGATCATTCTTTACATAACTTTATAATTACATGCCTTTATATATACAAATACATTAGATGTAACCAAAAGAGATACAAAATCAATCTCATACATTTAAATGCTACTTCTAATCGGGTGTTGGCTTAGGAGATTGTTGGCTTTATCCCTGAACAAAAGTTCCACTCTTAGAACCTACACGGATAAACACCCGTGCTAAGCTATAAAGCTTAGTGGGGAACAACTAATAACATGTTGATAACCACTCACAATAGTTATCACCAAGCATTCAATAACAATAAGATACAATGCCTTTATAGGATTAATAAAGATATAACAGTATCATTTAATCAGAACAGTAACGGATTTTATATTGTATATGCATATCATTATTTGCATAATTGGCCTGCGTAAATTTTCTGTGGGTGTGGATAACGGGTGCAATGGATACCCGAAGGTATCAAATCAGGAGGATACCCGAAGGTATCTATACAGAAGGATACCCGAAGGTATCTAAACAGAAGTCTCATGTAGAGACAAACAAAAGACTCATAAGAGTCAAACAGAAGTAGCTGCGACAGGAACCCTATAGGCATGCCTATCTATCCACAACCAAGTTTTTAAGTGCAGGCATAACATATCATATTTCATATATCGTGAAATTTCATCATTATAATTCAATATAGCATTAACAAATGCCAATCACTATAATATTATTCATTCATAACTTCATAGCATAATTCAGAATCATATACTATAGTTTCTTTGAAATAATTTCATATATGTTTCTATTTTGAGTAATAAAAACTCACCTTTCAATTAACAAGCAAGCCTTGCATTTATGGAGATTTATTTTGCTATATGACTGTAATTTAGGATGATTTATAAGCTTATGAAGGGCTTAGATAAGTCTGTACCTTAAAAGAAATAAAAAAAATATAGTTTTAAAAATACAGGGGAAGGTCACGGTTACTAACAATTCCTAGTAACCGTGAGACCTGACTTGCAATAAGGGTCACGGTTACTACCAAATTCCTAGTAACCGTGAGCCATGTTGCTCTTTAGTTCTGGACTAAAACAAACTACCTCACGGTTACCAACATTTTCGTAGTAACCGTGAAGTAGGGTGATGAACTCGGGTCACGGTTACTATGAATTCCTTAGTAACCGTGAGATAGCATGGGTTTTGTTTCTGGACCAAAAGCTCATTACCTCACGGTTACTAAGCTTAGGATAGTAACCGTGAAGTAGTGCTACGAGACTGGGTCACGGTTACTATGAAACCTTAGTAACCGTGTTCCAGAAAATACTTTTGGTCTGGACTGAAAATTTAGGCACCTCACGGTTACTATGAAATTCATGGTAACCGTGAGCCCTAAACCGCCCCGAGACCGATTTCCAGTCTCGACTTCCATACTAATTTTGACCTGAAAAACAACAATTTTAGGCAAAATGGCCTTCAACAAAGTTGTAGCCTAAGTTTCTAGTTTTCAAAACACCAAAAATCATTTCAATAGGACCTGTAAAACTCCAGTTATTCAAGAAAAACCACAGACTAGTCATGAAGGCAAAAATCACAACCACAATCAGGTTTCAATACCGATTTTCACTAACATGCAGTGAAAATCATATTTCGGTCTCTTCTAACAAAATCAAGGCATGCAAGTCTAGTTTCTATACCAACTAGAATTTCATCCTTCCAATAACTATAGCTCAAGATATGAGCAAAAGTGTACAGACTGGTCAAATGATCTTTAAAACAGATTTTCATGTTTTCAACCAAAACTCACATGCTTTCAACTCTAAACCCTTCTAAGCTTCAAATCATCCATAAAACAAATTAGAGAGGCACTCAAGATCTCTCTCATGACAAGTCAATATATATACACATACAAAACCCTAAGTTCTCATACCTTACTAAGCTCCAAGCCTTCTTCAACCTTGGAGAGTCTCTTTCCCTTTTCTTTTGCTTGATCCTTCTTCTATAATACATAAGACACTTCCATGAATATTTCTCAGTCTAGACAAAGAACAACACATATCAAAGAAGAAACAAATTGTCTTACCACTAAACCCAAGCAAATCTTTCTTCTTTTTGTCAAAACCCAAAGATTCTAGAGAGAGGATTTAAGAGAGAGAGTTTAGGGTAAGAGAGAGAGAGGTTGAAGATGAAGATTGAAGACCCTTGATGGCCGGCCCTCCTTCATCAAAAATATCTCCCTCTCTTTCTCATTTAATTGGTCCAAATGTCATGTTTAATCCAAACTTGCCATTTAGTCCCTTAACTTTCCTTTATTTCTAATAATACCCCACATCTTACTCTTTTTCTTTTCAATTAGGTCCTTCTACATGCATTTATACTTAATTAAACATGGACATTAATAATTAATTAGTGATAATTCTTCTAGGGTATATTGAGGGGCATTACATTTAATTCTCTACAAGCCGATGTTACTGAGTATCAAATTTAATATTATGCCCCGTTCATGTCTATTACGTTGTATCGGTGGGTTGTCATCCATCTCAATCGAATAATTATATACATTTGATGTGACTTTTTCTATTTAAGAATTTAGATGAGGTTGGCAATTATAGTTGGGGAGCTATGTCGTGCTACATGGCCAAATGCTTATAGGGTTGGTGGTTATCAACAGTTGTTGCAGATGTGGGCAAGGGAAATATTGCCCCAGTTTCGATCCCCTTTATAAATGGAGTTATACTAGATCAGAGTATGTCATATGGTTATAGGTAAATTTTATGTATTTTTTATTAATTAATTATCAAATTGATATATTTTTATATATAAGTTTCGTTACAATACTATGTTAACACAATGAATTATTTTATATTAGGTGGCAATCTCCTCTTGGTCTGAGTAATAATAATAGTAAAGATCTACATTGATATCGAGTAGATTTAGATACTCGGTGTGAAGATCAAGTAATCATCTGAGGTTTCCAAAATTTAATTCTAATAATTCATGTGCATTTAGAAAAATTAAAACATTTTTACTTATTCTTTTACCCTAGTTTAGATTCACTGGCAGTCATACAGTGATGCATTTTTTGCCGTCTTTTTGTACAAATGGACAACGAATTTGGAGATTAGTTGTGCTTTTGATATATTTTTATATCATCGAGTGGCACAATCCAGATTAATATTTTCGTCAATTTGGCATGGATCAACACATTCCGAGTCCACCATTAATTGATGATAAGGTGCATTCAGTTGATTTGAGAGGGAACCATAAGCAAAATTGGGAAATTATATTTTCCGATTTCATCTACGAAGGGAATAATAGACTGAATAGGGTTATCAGTGCTCCTTTTCTCAGGGAACCATTACATATAAGGTCACAAGATATGCAGTGATACCTACTAAGAACAAGACGGTGGATAACCCCTGATGGAGCGTCTTATGGGGTAGCGGTATGTTTTCCATATTTCATTTTATATTGTTTAATTATTATTATTAGTTTTAATATTTAGACTGGTTGATTATATGTTGTTAATATTTAATTTAATTATATGTAGGCCAATGGTGCTGAACATCATTACCATAATGATATAGCATCATCATCATCAATTCAAGGCGGCGAGCTTCGATTGACTTCAGGAGGAATTTTAGAAGTAGTTAGAGCATTTGATAAAACGTAAATTGATTATCCAAGTCAGCCTGTACCAGGTCCCGTACAAATTTTGCCTATGTCCGTACCATATAAAGATTTTCAGTAATCAATAAGGAGCAGAAAAGGCATGGCAGAAAGAATGATGATAGTGCCCTTTAGGGATGAGCATGGACCGATTAACCAGTCCATTGGCTAAAAAATTAACCAGTCTATATACATCGATTTTTTCAAAAGACAAACAGTTAACCAATCCATTGCAATCGGTTAACCAGTCCATCGATTTCGATTTTTCGGACTAGTTAACCAATTTTTTTCGGTTAACCACTACAATTATAAAATGCAATTAAAAAAATTTAAATTTTCAAAATACTTAAAAATAAAAATTAAATAATGTACTTAATTCAACATATTCAAAATATTGTTCAAATTACGAACATAAAGTTAAAATATTCAAATTACTTGAATATTAAAATTAAAAATTAAACACATAATATTCAAATCAATTCAACACATAAATATCAAATAAAAATACGGTTCACATAAATTTTTGTATAGTTAACTTGCTAGTCATCAACATAAATCACATTATGATCACCTACATCATAAGCTGACTGTGCAATTAAAAAACAAAAAAAAATGTTACAAATTAAAGGTTATTAAAATCAACAATAGAAGTATAAGTAGAAAAATCAAAAAAAGAAAAAATAATACCTATCTCCACACTTTCAAGTTTTTCTAAAATTTGTCAATTGAAATTAGTTTACCAGTTGATCTAAACCAATCTTGTCCACAAATGAGTGCTTCCACAAGTTTAGAAGTTATATTAGATTGAAATGAGTCAAGAACACGGCCACCTGTGCTAAAAGCGGATTTTGATGCAACTGTTGACACAGGCATTGCCAGTACATCTCAAGCCATTACAGAAAGTATTCGATACTTTGATGAATTAACCTTCCACCAATTCAATATATCAAAGCCTTCTTTGTCTTCCTCAAGCACCTCGTTATAATATCTATCAAACTCAGTTTTTCTTTTCCCACTACCTTTAGAAACCTTTTGCTTCTTCAAAACTGCTTGAATAATATCAATAGTAACTATGAACTTAAACTCATTTTTATCAAGCTCAACTGTTTCAATTATTTTTGTTTGAGTGGATGGCACTATTGATACACCATAAGAGTCATACATGGTAGATAAAACTTTTCTCAATGTTTCTTTTAACTTTTCACTATTCTCAGAGCCATAACAATTCTCAATAATGACATCAACAGATTCCAATTTGAAATGAGGATCAAGCACCACAGCAACAAACAACATGATATTTACATTATCAATATTTGTCTAATACTTGTCAAATTTTTTTTTTCATCTTAACAGCTATTGCTTTTAAACCCAAATGGTCACTTTCACACCACGAAGAAATCAACAAGCCAATGCCATAAATCTGTCTCATATATTCATTCCCAATGACATAAAGAGAACCAGACAAATTTACAGTTGTTTTATAAAACACTTCAAGAAAAGGAAGTAAACTCTTAGCATATTCCCAATCACCCCTCTCCGATAAACCACTCTTACCCAAAAGCTCACTCACATACTTGTTATCAGTCACCTGAAGTAAGTTAAAAGCCTTTTCAAACTTAATAGTAGACTTTAATATCAAATAAGTTGAATTTCACCTAGTTTTCACATCTAGGCATACAAGACTCGACGTGCCTAGTAACTCTTTTTTAGTACAATCTTTAAACTTACTCAACCTAGAAGGAGAAGATCTAACATACTTTACTGCATTTTGAATTTTCGCAATTGAAGTATCAATCTCTTTCAAACCTTCTTTCACAATAAGACTCAAAATATGGGCAGCACATCTCATATGCAAGTATTCACCATCCAAAACACTACCCTCCCAACTATTCAATCTCCTTTTTAAATACTGAATACCCAAGTCATTTGAAGCTGCATTATCAACCGTCACAATAAAAACTCTACGGCTACCCTAATCAAGCAAGCATTTTTCAATTATTTGACCCATGACCTCACCAGAATGACTAGAAATTGGACAAAAAATGATCTTTTTATACAAATTTCAATCCTCATCAATAAAATGACATGTGATACACATATAACTCAAATTCTAAATGGAAGTCCATGCATCAGCTGTAAGGCAGATTCTAGAAGATAACTTTTTCAAACAATTCATCAAATTCAATTTCTCTTGTTTATAGAGGTTGTAACAATCCCTAGCAACTGTAAAACATGATGGCATAACAAATAAAGGTTGCATAGCATGACAAAAATCACGAAATCCTTCATGTTCTACAAATCTAAAAGAAATCTCATCAGAAATTGTCATTCTAGCAAGACATCTCCTACACTCTTCTTGATCAAATTTCCAATTTCCAAGATTTTCTGTAACGCCCCAAATTATCATTTGTTGTGCATGATTTATTATTACGTATGATTAATTATTTTATGATAAGTTTAGTAGTGATTAAAATTGATTAGGATGGAAAGGTTGCAAAGAGTGCTTCGTTAAACGTGCCCGGGCCATAGTAACCCGAGGTTGGGTGACCCGATGGGCAAGGTGAGAGTAATGTCAAATATGGAAGTACGTGTGAAATGGAGTCTAGTAGTATAATTTGAGTGATAATTGAGGTCAAATAGACCTCCAAAATGGCAAAAGAAGAAAAATTTCACGGTTCGGCGTAGGTTTGACTAAGACTTTAACTAAGCAATTGGAGGCCTTAGAGACCTCTGATTGAATTCAAATTTCATATACATGCTATTCATAGTTTAGTGACACATGGGGAACTAAAAAATATCAATTCTGACAATTCTAAAAATTTGGGTTTCGGACTGGCCGTATAGGCTGCCAAAATTAAAAGTATATCGAAACGATGTTGGAATGAGTTGAAATTTTTACCATATATTTTTGAATATATAGTGACACTCGGGGTAAAATTTCAGGGCAATCCGATATCGGGATCGAAAATTCATATTTCAGAGCAAAAAACCGAAATCGGGTCATTAGGAGGGTTAAATCCGGGAATTTGACCATGAAATTTTATATGAGATGATATTTTGGTGTAATGATCATGTTTATGTGAGATCATAATGGTAGGATAAGCCTAATGCCTTAGATCAGTGACAAGTGGCCAATTTTGAGGCTATTGGATTAAATAGTTACACATTAAATCTTGGCCTCTCCTTTTGCAGATATTTAGTACCCTATATAAGGAAGAAACACACAGAAAATCTCTGGAAAATTCGACCATCATCTCCCCTTTTCCTTCTCAAAACCGAAATTCTCTCTAGGTTTCCTTTTCTCCATTTCTTTTTCTTCTCAAGCTTTTGCTCTCCATATCTTCAGCTGAAATTTTATCCCTATACTCAGAAATCACTACTATTTTACATAGGAAAGAGTTTGTAGCAAGGGAAGGTCAAGAAACATAATATTTGAGGTAAAATCTCTAAGGCACACTTTGATAGTTTTATGAGTTTGAGCTTGAATTTGAGGGAGATTTTGTAACAGCATATAGAGTAGGGTTAGGGAAGTATAGTAGTGTGCTTAAATTTTTTTAATTGTTGAGTTAAATTGATAAATTTCTTCCTTGTATTTTAAGCCAAAAGAAGACCAAAAGGAGGAAGGCCAATCTAAAGGAGGAAAAGGCAAAGACAAGGTGGAATAAGTGATAAGGAAGCCAAAATAAGGTTAGTGGATACAATTTACAATTAATTTCAATTTTTGATGATTTTTTTCCTTGAAATTTCTATTATGTAACTATGTAAAGTAGGGGTAATTGATGAATTAAATTGAAATACTTGATATTGTGGTAATTTAAACTAGTATGAACTTATTTTAGTGAAGAAAACAATTTAAAAGTCGGAACCCTAGTGATGGCCGAATGAGATTCTTTAGGTAATTATTATGTAATTTAATATTAAATGTTTTATTTGGTTATATATGGATAATATAAGATGTGAAAAGAATAATGGACTTGATAAAAATGAAAAATGATAAGGGTATGTGAATATGTATATAAGTGCATAATGATGGAAGTTGTGTTACTTTGAGAAATCTTGTGCAAATTAAGCATATTATGCTATAATGATGTTTAAATAAATAAGAAAATAAATACAGTATAAAAAGGAGTAATTAAAAGCTATGAATGTGAAAATTTTCATTGTGGCCGAATAGCCAATATGAGTGAAACAGTTTGATTTGCCTATATTGATGATATTCTGCATATCTCTGAAAAATATACAGCTGATAAGTTTAAATGATTAAAAAATTAATTCTGTGTAGGTTACTATAAGACAGTTATCATGAAAAATAATATAATAACGACATAAAATAAATAAAAAGATATGCCCTTAGTGTCAGTGGGTAACCCAGGACCTTAGGATAGTATGGCTAGTCATAGGGGCACTTACCCCGCGGTGTTCTATCTCTGTATTATTATACTCTGTTATTGCTTTGAAAAATATTAATTATTCTGCTTCTATTAGCCGGCTTATTATTGATAGTCCGAGGAGTAGTCGCATACTCCCAAGCAGTGTGGACACTCCCGGTGACTGGATTTGCTTATCCGCTTATCTGGTTCATGGATTTTTCTGCTGTCAATAACTAGGGGCAAAATGGTAATTATGAATAAAACTGTGTAAAAAGAAAAAAAAATTAGCTTTAGAAATGTTGAAAATATGAACAAAAATGGTATAAGATGAAAAATGAAGTATATATGTTAACAAGGATAAAAATGAAATTTTACATCCAATGAAGGGCAAACTAATCAATTGCCGGTAAAACATAATTAAAAGAAATAAAATAATTCATTTGAGTGGAAGGGTAAATTTTGCAAATAAGGAAGAGTATAGGGACCAAACAGTAAATTTACATTCAAGAAATATTTTTAGGGACTAAGTGGTAATTTACGAAAATTAAAATTAATTTGATATCGGAAGAAATTTACTGAGTCGAAATCGTAGTTAAAATGAATAAATATGAAAAAGTCAATCGAAGGTCAAACCTGGTCAACATAACATGAAAAGTCAACCGTAGGGATAAAATAGTAAATTTCTACTCTGACTGGTAAATTATTGAAATTAAATGAGAAAGAAAGGTTTTGAGACTATTTAATAAATAATTAGGCATGAAATGAATAAATTATGAATTTATGAAATTATAAAAATTTATTAAATAATAGTGGTTAAATTAAATTAAATAATTAAATTAAATTAGTTGAAATTCTTTGTAAATGTATCCACCACTAAGCAATTAGATTTGCTTAGCGTGTAGTTTTATAACTTCGCGCAGGGACAGGTGCCAAAGACGCGAATTGAAGGAAGAAATGGCATGTACATAGAAGATCTTGATTTTTTTGCCTTATAATTATATGTAAATTATTACAATAAGAATAAGAATTTTGGCATGTAATATTAACTTAATATATGAGTTTGATGGATGAATTTGAATGTAGTATGGACTAGATGTGTGTGAACGTGTATGATGAACTAAGATTATAGAAGTGCTATGAACTGTTGATTGAAGTCTGGGAGTAGGAGGAATATTATTGGGAGTGCAAATTTGACTTTTTACAGGTTTGGGAGCTAAAAAAATTAAGTCGTTATATTGCAAAATTTTCCGTTAAAATCAAAATAATAGCTTAATATTTATAAGAGTATTAATGAACAGTATAGGTCTTAAATTTAGTTAAGAAGGCGTTACATTTTTGCTTACCGTTCTTCTTCGATATTGGAAGTGGCGATTTTGTTGAATTCCCATCTTGAGTTACTGTCTCTATTTGAACTGGTTGAGTACACTCTTCATTTGTTATCTTTTCTTGCTGCTGCTGTCCTTGTGGGGTGGTGCTTCCACTGTTGCCTTTGGAATTTTCAGCAGTACTTGACAAATTCTCCATCGATTCTAAACAAAACAAAGACATTACGTGTTAAACCTAGAAGTCATCGACATTCAAGAAACAAAGTAATTAAATTTCATATAATTCGACGCATACAACTTATAGTACTCTTTCAAGATAAACTTTATAGTATATAAAAAACTGTATATGCTGTATATGTTATGATCAAATGTTGGTAAATACTAAACAAGATAGAAACTGCAAATTGATTAGAAATGCTACAAAAAATTCATTTTTATAAGTATATTTTTTAAATTAATGATAAAGTTTGATTAATTATGTTAAAAGGGGCAATGGAAGAAAAGCCAGCTTTGTGAGCTTAATTAAATTAACTAGTTAGGTCTTCAATTGCTTTCTTTTAGCATACAAAAAAGACATAAAGGCAGTATTTGTTAAACTATCAAAGAAACCGTATATGAAAAAGCACATATATTGCCCATCAAAGAATTTATATAATAAAACACTGCAACTATTAAATCACCTCATTCTATAATAAAACACTGCAACTATTATTTTTAGAGACTTTGAAAGCTATTTTTTTCACAAGCAGAATTTTAAATTTAATTAATAAATATCTTTAACAAAGTTAAAGTGCACTCTAGAATTCTTCTCATTTTAGTGGGATAATGTGAGCTGGGCAGCGTATGCGCACACAATGTTCAAATTGATGGATGCAATCACAGATGGGGACAAAAGAAAGAAAAAAACAAGCTAAACACATTCAATGGTGTTGGTGGTGATTTAAGTCTTTAGTCCTATAAATAAAGACGTGTGTCCACATATTTGTCAGTAAAGCCCAAATCAATTAATCATCTTGGGACATATTTTATAACACTAGTCAAATGTGCATCTGCATAATTACCCGCATTAATTTAATCTGACGATTTAAATATAAAAATTTTTTCACGAATGTCAAAAAAAAATATACATCTCATATTTGAATTTTTGTATTTTTTATTTTTTTAAATATTATTTTGATATGCTGCAAATTTATTGATAGAAGAGAAGTTAAGAGCCACGGAGAACCAACCAAAAAGCCTAACTCCAGCAGGACACCACCCAGAAAAAAGAGAACAAAGCAACCCCAAAATAAAAGTTCCGCTAAGCCTAAGAAATAGAAACAAGCCTGTCCATCAAAATAAATGGACTCAAGCCCCTAACATCAAAACGACGCAAAACCACAGGGAGCTGCTACAGCCGCTTTCACCAGAGCCTATGCAATAAAGCGCCATGCCTCCAGCAAGGAAAAAAGCCCATGCAAAAAGCCCAAAGAATGAAAACAAGAGAGCAAAGCTAGACAAAAAAGTAAAAGCTGAAAACTCAGCTCAGCCACTGAACATCTGGAGTCACAGCAACCACAACAGCAGTCACGCATGAGCAAGGAGTCCCCAAACACAAGAAGGCTAAACAATCAGACCAATAGAGAGAGAAAGCCTAGCAATCAATTCTACTTCAAACATAACAGCCAGCAAAAACCAATCAAACCAGCAATACCAACCAGTCAAAGATGAGAAAGCCCCCATACACCAAATAATTTTAGCTCATAATACATCACTATCCTACTAGTTTTTTTTCTTCCCTAAGAATTAGGTTGCAGGCAGGGGATAGAATGTCAATTTGCACAAGAATTCTTCCTCAGAACAAGGTAACAAAAGCAAAACAGGGGAAAAAACAAGAAAAAGGTTTATAAAATACAGCATCCTCATCAAATCGGGAGCATGGGAAGAATCTATTCCCTAGGAAAGAGCAACAGCAGCATGAGTAATCAATTACCAGAAAATAGGTATTATAATTAAATAATAAAAAATATACTTAAAAAAAAGAGTTGGTGGTGGAATTTGAATTCGCACTAACCACAAATTAATAAAAATAAATTTACTAGAATAAAGAAACATAAATAAATTTAATAGAATAAAAAAAATAAAGTAAAAAATGCATCCTCTTTAATTTTTGAAATCATTTTTCTAGAATAAAGAAATAAAAATAAATTTACTAGAATAACGAAAAAAATAAAGTGGAACCTGTGTCCTCTAGATAAAATAAATAAATAAAGATTGCTGGTGAGATTTGAACTCTCACCACTTGCAAATTCACAAAAAGATATATACCTACTGCACTAAAGGTGAGAACTAATATTGGTTTTGAATATTATTTATTATTTTAATATTAAATTTTGATACAAACTGACGCATTTAAAAACACTATTTGATGCGGTGGTTTCAGAAAAAAATCAGAATTTTTCAATGAATTACACGTCTGAAACTGTTACCTGATGCAACGGTTTTATACTTCACTCCAAACTCGTAATTATTTTTTGGCAAACCTCAATTTTGTAATTTTTTTAAATATTATTAAAAAAGTGTCCCCATAATATATATAAAATAATCACAAAATTAGGATTTCAAATTGTTCAATTTTCAGTACAATACCCACACACGACTATATATATATATAGTCGATTAATTGATTTTGTATTTAGGAAATAAAATTTATAGCATTACTTATATAAGAAAGATTTATAATAATATGTATAAAATTAATAGCAAGCTTAGTTTTGAATAGTAATTTTGCTCGTGTGCATGTGGTATGTATGTATTTGAACAGTCTTATCATACGTGTCCATATTTAATTAAACTGTTCAAATGCGTGTGCACTCTATCTCATTTCCTTATTTTTTTAGTGATTGGGTAATTTTTTTAACTTTTTTTATTTATTTTTCCACTTGAAAACAAATAATGGAGTAATTTTTTTTCTTTTTTTCTCTCTTTTATAATAATTTTTGTATAACGTTTCTTATTTGAAATTTTATCACATATGGAGATCAAATTATAAAAAGTAAAAAAATTGAAGAAAGCATTAAAATAAAAAAAGGAAAAAACGAAGACAGATATATAAAAAAAATGGTTTGAAGCATAACGCAAAAGGAGAAAAGTGCAAAAAAATTGGGATTTTATTATGGGTCCCACAAGTCTGAAACCGAGGCAGGTTCATTTCATACTCACGCTATAATTCTCCAAATAAATTTCAACTTACATCCTTTTCAAAATTTTTTATAAATTAATATTATTTATAAATATATCCATACCGCAAGTTAGTCACTATTATTTTTTTTATTAAATGTGTATAATTTACACTCTGTTATTAATTTTATATTTAATATATTTAATTTTTATAATTAATTATAAAAATTTTATTTTTTTTATTCTTTTAATGAATACTATATTTAATTTATATTTTTTCATTTCTAAAATATTTTTAACTATTAAAAATAATATTACAAATTATATAATTTATTAAATTTATATGTTAAAAATTTTTAGTGGTTAATCAATAAATCGATTCAAAAAAAATTCAAACCGATACAGCGATTAACCAAATTAATAAACTGATTAATAAAATTATTAATGAACTGATTAACCGATTCATGCTCACTCATATTCCAACAATAAATAATAATAATAATAATAGTAATAATAATAATAATAATAATAATAATAATAATAATAATAAATAAATAAATAAATACTCAACATCCAATAGAACAATTATCTTAGCCCTTCCATTTAAGAATGAACATGTATCGGTGAACCGATCTATTAATAATTTTTTTAATCACCATTAACATTGATTTTTTTAAATCGTCTACCATTAATCAATTCATTAAATCTAATTAATTAGTCAATCGATTTTAATTTTTAAAGTTTAATTAACTACTAAAAATTTTAACATACAATCATAAATAGAACATTAAATAAAGTTAAAACTCTATTTTAAATATTCAAAGAAATTTAAAATAAAAATTATAAAACAAATATAAGCAAAAAAAATAATAAAAAAAGAAATTATATCATACATTTTCCATTTTCAACTTCTTATAATTAATTATTTCAACAAATCAATAGCTAATATCATTAAATGAATTTGACTTTTATTGGAAATTAGGATGCTTACTTTTAAATAAAAAAATATTAGATAAAATTAAATATTAAAACATAGACTTTAAGATATTAGAAATGTTATTAAATGCTATCAAATAAGAAATAGGTACCAAAATATGTAATAAGAAACGGCATATACAAATATTAACCGATTACTTTAAATAATAAAAAATAATTACATGTAATTTAAATATATTCTAAAGTATTATCCTATATAATTAAGATGAATAACATATAATTCAAATATACTTTAAATTATTAGAGAAATAAAAACAGAAAAATTTTTAAGATATAAAAATAAAAATCTATTATAAATACAAATCATTTAACCGTAAATTAACAGTTAATCAATCAGTACTTAAAAACCAAAATAGATAATAAAAAATGTTAAAATTAAAAACTAAAACCAAATACATCATGTTGGTTAACCAAAAATCCAAATCGATTTTACAGTTAACGGAATTTTCCATTTTTTTCTCACCACCGTTGCAAATGATAATCACATTTCTTTCGTCGCAAAATCCCACTTCGACAAAAAAAGAAGGGGGAAAAAAAAGCGGTTCGTGGCTTTTAAGTTGTAATAATTCACTAGCTCTGAAGGAAATGTCTTTGCAGCTTTGTACTAGCAATTATACAGATCTGTAAAGCATAACATAATGCAACAGTAATACCTAGCTTCCTTCCTCCTTGACAATAGTAGGAGGGGGTCTAATATCTAACCGGTCTACCTTAGAAAAACTCACTGCAAACGGCTTTAGCACTAGAACTTCGTAGTTGCTTGAGATTATCGGCTAACCAAATGAAAGATACATGGTGCCTTAATCATTTGCCGATATCAACTACGAAAGAAACAATCAAGCTCATGCAAAATGGAAAACAATTTACAAACTGGAAGAGTACAAAGGCAATATCAGACTTTGATTCAAAAGCTTTCTGAATATACCAATAAGATTAACAAACCGGATATTTTTCTGCTCTTTGTGAACTTACCTAAATTTAATAATAAGAAAGCGCGGCACTGTACTACCTCCAAGTCTATCACAAACATGCACATTAAATTCTAATTGAACTTGTTGTATGAAAAACAAGAACTAACACGTTCCCTAGTAGCTTCTAGACAGAACAAGCAAAATTCTTGAGCAGAATATACATGAGAATGGGTGCAACAACTAGATACAGTATGTAGGCACACTAGCAGGGCGATAGAGAAAAGGTCGGACAGTATGGGAATAACATGATGGACGATTATAAGTGAATTTCACTCCAGTACTTCCCTCCCCAAGATGGGTGCAGTGCTCATGGAAGCTGCTAATGGGCCGAGCCAAACATGCATCCCAACGGTCACTCTCAGGCATGGTCTCCGCCACAGTATATATCCCCTTTGCATTTGTAAATGCTTGATAATTTAGAACTTCCCCCGATTTTGTGATGCACAGAACAGCCACTTCAGCACCTAGACCAAAAAAAAATTGATTCCACACCTCAACTTATATAATCACATGCCGCAGATATGTTCACTAATGCACCTAGACCAAAACAAGTGAAAAAAATAGATTCCACAGCTCAACTTATATAATCACATACTGCAGATAAAGTTCACTAATGTTTATTGCCCCTGTCAAGGCAATAAGGCTACTTGGAAATTCCACTAATCCTCCCCTTGCAATTATTGGAGTAATGTCATTAGAGGACGCTCATGGGTATTCGCAATAATGCCACACCAGAGAACGTAAACTTCACTGTCCACACAGCAAAGATCCAAGAACCCCAGAAATGATACGATGAAATGAATGTAAATGGACTGCTGCATAGTTTTTTAAAAAAAAAAATTTCTAGGGGCCAAACTTTACCAAGTAATTAAAAATTATTTTCAGCCATATGGCCAGGAGAATTGAAGATAATGTAGCCAAGCATATAGAGTAAAAAACAAAGTTTAAGTTTACTCTTTTACATAAAAATCCATTATTTTTACTTTTTTTTTTCCTTGTTTTGGCAAAGCCTCTAAAAGCTGCATTAAGTTTTGTTTTAGTACTAACAAAGGATGGAAATACTAGCACATAGAGAACCAGACACCTTCCACTTGAAAAGTCATACCTCAATCAGTTGCCATGATAGTTGCAAATGCCATTATCTGCCCATTTCAACTAGTGTTGTACTTTTACAGGGTATTGTCAGTGGCAGATAGACGTATATAATTATGTTTACAGTTAAAAGACTTTAAAACAAAGAAAAAAAGAAAACATATATGCTATAATTTTCATCGTGCAAATGACTGAAAATTGATTTCAACAAGCATGTTAGCAAGTTCCTAAATTCTAGATCTTTCAGCTCGTGTATCCAATCTCTACAACTGATGTCCATATGTACCTTTTATACAATTTAGACATTGAAAATAGAAACTGAATATCATATATAAGAGCTTTGAACTTCATCATGGCATAATTACCAACAAGCTAAATTTTCAAATCCCAGTCATGAGGACAAGACCATCACAAAAAAAGAAACTTAGAAGCAAATAACTATAAACATCGAAATTAATTACTTTTCTCTCTCTGGATCTTTTCTTTTTCCTCAGAGAAAAATTCAGGCTTAAAAATTAATTCAAGAAATTTGATCTACTTGGATAACAATTTAAGGGACGAACAAGATAATGTTTAGGAAACCCAATCATTTAAGCAATGGAAAGTAAAAATGTACCACCATCAGTTATTGGAGATTCTTTAGACAATAGTTATCTGCGGATCAAATAATCATATCGAACATGGGAAATCTATAAATGGAAAGACAAAGAACTTCCAAAACATAACGTTGAAGCCTTGGGTAGAGTTCTAATGTGAATTGCAGATAAAACTAACATGTACTCTACCCTGATCGTTATAAAATTATAATTGATAAAACTAAAAATAACTTTATCCTGCAAGGAGAAAAGTCAGCGGCCACAAGATCGGATATATTGTCTACAAGGAGCAGGCAGGTGACTTGACCGGTCGAACAGTTGGGTTAATCCTGCAAGAAGAGGGAGCGCCCGGTCGGAATCGAGCTTTAGCACTCCGAAATTTAAGTCAGTAGCTTTTAGAGAAAAAATGCTTAGAGGGAGAGTTTCCGATATTTATACCCGGTGCCATTGTGTTTTTTGCTACTTATAGGAGATCTTTGGAGGGATACTTGAGTACCTTGGAGGGTGATAACTAATAGTCAGAGTAGATGAACGGTGATGTGACAAGAGATAGATGGAGAGTAAGGGTGCTTGCTTGTGTCGGTGGACTGATGGGACGAGTTGTCCCATCAGTCCGGTCGGACATCACACTTCCCAGCATTACCTTCCAGCTTACGCTTTATGTGTTTGGGCATCCCCAGGTATCGTTGGGCCATACTAATTGGGCTTTTGAAAATGTATTTTCTGTAGTTATCACTTGTCCCCCCTTCGAAGAGTCTGAGCGGGCGAATTTCCAAATTTTGGCGGGATTTTTAAACGGCCTTTCGAATTTAACAAGCCGCATCTTGTATATATATATTTTATTGAGTGACCGTTATGCATTTATTGACGATGCGCATGTTGGGGGTACCGCTTCGTTCTCTGTAATTTATATTAGTAAATTGGAGACACGTGGCGATCATCCAACGAATAGCCGCTGGAGCATTCTAGAATCATTTTGCTTATAAATAAGCATCTTTATGACAATTTTTTCTCATCTTTCTGCGATTCTCAACGAAGCTCTGCCGAATTTTCTGTGTGGATTTTGCTATCTCAGCAATTTGGACTTTGTTCTTTCAGCAATTTTAGAAATTTTGCAAGAGTGCTCGGGTAAGTGACCGACACTCGTCTTTGATTCTTTTCTTTTCTTCCTCTTCTTCTCTCTTTTTTTTTGCAATGTCGTATCTACCTCTCCCCTTGCATTGAAATGGCTTTGCGTGACCACTAGCCCATAGATGAGAGCCTTCTTAAAGCCTATAAAGGTTATGAGATCATGACTTCGATTTCCAAACCAATAGGGGAGGCATTGGCTAAGATTTGTCTTTTCCAAAATAATCTTCTCGTAAGAATCTTTGTGATGGCTTTAGCTTTTAGTTGTGAGAATGATGAGTGGGTCACTAGTCATTTGTGGAGCTTGGACATCGAGGTGAGATTTTCAAAATTCCTCTTGCTTAGTGATAACACATGACGTCATCTCTTATCCCGCATTTGCTGGAGATGAGCTGAAAATGGTCCTTGTAAGGCCATGGATACCTTCTCCCGATCGGTGAGCGAGCGATCTATCGATTAGTTTCGTCCGGACAAGTGGAGAACAATTCATTGTGTCGCCATTTTCTGATAAATTTTGAGAGGGGCTTGAAAGGTCGAGTGGTTGGTCGGCCTGCTTGTGGGCATTCTGGTTACTAGCCTGAATCTCAACACTATTGTTGGTGCAGAGTGGGATCATTGTAGCAAAATCATAGGAGGAGCATATACATATATATATATATATATATATATATATAATGTATTTCGAGTTCATGAAACATATTTAACTGGAGAAATACTTATCTTCTGCCTTCATAATACAGCTGCAGTCGTGATGGCTAAAGGAGATGATGTTGCCAAGCAGCTGGCCAATCAGGCTAAGGCGAGAATTGAAGCCGATCGTGCCACCAAGGAAGAGAAGAGAACCAGAAAGAGGAAGCTCGTACCTTCTTTGGAAGTTCAAGCTTCTACTCCTTTTATAAACGCTCCCGTTGCTGCGCCTGGAGATGGTGCGGCTATTGTTGCCTGCTCTTCTCAAATCCCCCTAGGGTCCTTTTTCGACTGGCCATTAGATGCGAGCCATTCCTCGACATGCTTACTTTCCAGGGATGATCCTGATTCTGAGAGGGAGCTAATAGCTCATGAGCGAGGAAAGTCAGTTCGGTCGGACGCGGCCAAGATGGGCGAAGGTGCCCAAAGGAGAATTCAAGATGCGGCCAGGAAGAAGGTTGACGAATTGATAGCTGCAGTAGATGCAAGATTTGCTGCCAGAAACAAGGGAGGTGGCCAAGATGTAGTCGCGAGGATCGCCGAAGATCGGGCCTCCTCACTAGGAGAGGTTTTGAAAAGTCGATTCGGTCCCGGCTGGTCTATCGATGATAAGGCCGTATCGAATTATTTATGCCAGGACATGCTTCAAGAGGGTGATTTCAAGGCAATGGAAAACCCTGATGTACTATCCCGAGAGTGCAGTCTTTTTCAGCAACAAAGTCTGGAGGTATTTTTACCATATCTTCACTTTGAATAATATTTATTAATTTCGTTTCATTCGGCTGTTATTTTTTCGACTAACCAAACCTTTTACTCCCCCCCTTTTTTCTTTTAGTTAATAAAAAGGGGTTTGCATTTGCACGATATGGCTAACCTCTGCAAAACAAAATTCAAAGATTCCGAGCGGGCAAGAAGAGAGGCGAAGGATAAGTGTGAAGTTATCAAAAGGGAGTCCTCTCGCACCCGGTCGGAGCTCGAAAGATTGAAGGAGGAGGCCGCTCATCTTTCCCAAGACATGCGGGCTCGACAGAGGGAGGTTGATCACCTTAAGGGGGATGCAGCCCGCCTGACTGTCGAAAATGCTTTAATGCAGAAATTCGAAGAGGAGGCAACGAGAGTGAGAGAGGAGTGCATACGGCTGTCTGCCGATTGCTCAAAGGTCAGAGAGGAGCGTGAACTTCTGCGGGTTGAACATGAATCGCTAAAAACTCTCTTGGTCGAAAAAGAAATAATATGAGGTAAGAAGCTTGAGGACGATCTTGCTGCCCAAAAAGAGGAGCTGATGGACCAACTAGGGAGAGGCGCAGGGACGGTTATTAACTCGGTTGATTTATGCAGCCGAGCAACGCTTTTCTGAAGCTGATCTTAGCTGGATGAAGGACCCAGGAATTTTGCCCGATCCCTCTTCTGGCTATAGTGAAGAGGAGAACCCCCATGATCCTGAATCACTGCCAGCTACTTCATTAGAGGCGATCGGTCCTAGTGCGATTATTCCGGCACCATCAGACCCTATTCCTGCAGATGTTCCAGAGTCTTCACGACCTATGGCCAATATAAATGTACCTCCTACAATTGTGAAGATCGTAGACATAGATGTTTGATCTTTCTTCTTCTTTTTGTATTGATGGCATTTTTATGAAGAATTCCTTATATGTGCAAAATTTAGCGCGTCAAAATACGCTCCTTGTATTATCTTCATGCTGCAATTTTAATTCAGACGTGATCTATCATAGAAAATTGTTAGTGGAGAATAATAGTTATCAATCACGGAGATTTTGGGGATTTAAGCATGGAGAACACATAAATTTGAATAAGGAGAGTACTTTCTGAATGTGGGTATACTTTTCCAATTATTTACGAGTCGTAACTCCTTAAGAGTATTTAATCCGATTGGATCAAATTTGTCAGTCGAGCATGAATTATTGCTTAAAATTATTATGCCGAACGTAATATATAATTTTGCTGATTTTCAACTGTCATATCAACCGATCGGCTATTAAAGAGGTCATCTGTGGCGAATGATCTTTTTGATCTTATGGTGGAAGACAAAACTCAATTCTCACTCCCAACTGAGTACTTTAGCAACTCAGTGGTAGAGCACCCTTTATTAATCAGTTTTATGGAGCTTTTCTTAATGGAGAAGGCTCATGGCCTTTAAACTCATTTTGGAGAATTGGCGATTTCGTAAGTGGTGAAGCACCCTTCATTGATCGGTTTTTATGGAGTTTTTCTTAATGGAGAAGGCTTATGGCCTTTAAACTCATTTTGGAGAATTGGTGATTTCATAAGTGGTGGAACACCCTTCATTGATCGGTTTTTATAGAGCTTTTCTTAATGGAGAAGGCTCATGGCCTTTAAACTCAATTTTGAGAATTGGCAATTTCGTACTTTGAGGAAGGCAATTAGTCCATTTGTTGTTCTTCGCATTTTGGGCTTGGGATAGACATCGAGCCTAGCGAATAAACTAGTTAGATAGGCGTCTTGCATCTTTGGTTCGGAAATTACATCGAACCTGATAGACGAACTTAACAAAGAAGAACGCTTTCATGTGCTTGGGATGAATTATCAAGCCCAACGAATAACACAAGAACGAACAATTATACTTTTACCTCAAAATGGACCCTGAATTTGACAAGTGGTCGTTATTACATTCTCATTGAGTTTATTTAGATTGGAAGTAGGGTATTTCGTTGAACGGGCCGAATAGATATCATGCAATCATACATTTAATCCTAACAAATAAAGAAAAGAAAACATACCTTTTGTGAAGACGAAGAAGAGTGAATCAAATGGAGAAAGTGGAGAAAATATTCTTTATTGAAGGTGAATATGATACATGATTACACATGGTGCTTCTTGAGTATGCTGGCTTCTAGTAATATCCGTCCCCTCAAGGGGCCTGGTTCTGCATGAGTATCAAAGTTGGTGCAAGCTTTCTATAAACATAAGAGTGGTGTAAGCGCCTTTTTCCTCCTCTTCTGTTAAATCCGGATACTGGCATTTGTCGGATCGACATGCAAGCCGGATCCTTGTATTAGGGTTGAGTAAGGTGGAGTACTCTGTCGCTTGGATAGAGAATACCCAACGAGCCGCCAAAGCTTGAATGGAAGCCTAGTGAATCTCCCCTTAAGCCGTGTCGGATGTTCGGTATGGACTGTCCTACCATCATGGCTTTCTCTTGGTGCTTGATTGCGAGCACATATACTTCTCTAAGTGCCTTATGATCTCCCTTTGGAATAACGATTCCTTCCTTAATTGGGATCTTCATTGGCATGTGTCGCACGTTGGTGGTATCTCTAGTTTGACAGAGTAGAGGCCTGCCAAAAAAGGTGCTATGGGCGAGAGTCATAATAATAGTTATGAAAGTTACCTTATAAGCATAGATTGAAGCCTCCTGGCCAGGTTCGACTAGGAACTCGACTGACCCTGCTTCTGGAATGGCGGTACTGCCGAGTCTTATGAACGGTAAGGCGTTTGATTTATGTTCTCCGCTCGAAGGACTTATGGCTTCATAAGCTCGTGGAGTAAATGCGTTTACCGCGCTTCCATCGTTCACCCATATCCTTCTCTTGTCGAAGCTGTTGATTCGTGCCTTGATGACGAGGGCGTCCTCGTGAAGTAACAGCACATCTTGCGTATTATCGTCGGATATGGTGATTGGGGTTAGCCGTTTGGGTGTCTGGGCGATATAAACGCCTTTGCCCTTTGTTAGATTGGCGAGACCTGTTTCATGAAATGTGCCCCCAGTGATCATATTTATGGCACCGACATGCTGTTGACATGGGTGCACTTTCCTTGACCTTCTTCTTCCTAGATCATCCGCCATCAGGTCCATTTCTTGTTCGCCTTCTAAGGTTCCTGGTGTGCTTTCTTGTTTCAGGGTTTGAGCATTTCTCTCGATGGGGAGGCCCGGTATGGTGCGTATGCCAGTTACTGTGAAGGGGGTGCTACCTTGCCATTGTGCGATGGTATCGTCGAGACTCAAGAGGAGGCTGTCTTCAACTGGTGATCCGAGAGACCTTTCTTCTTCTCTCGAAGGTTCAGATCTGTCCCGATTATGGTGACCATGCTCTTCTGAGAGCTGCATGTTTGTAAGATCTTGAATCTGTCATGCCTTTCAACGAAAGCACCAAATGATAAAGCTAAAAATAACTTTATTCTGCAAGGAGAAGAGTCAGCTGCCACAAGATCGGATAGATTGTCTACAAGGAGCAGGCAGGTGACTTGGCCGGTCGAACAGTTGGGTTAATCCTACAAGAAGAGGGAGCGTCTGATCGGAACCGGGCTTTAACACTTCGAAACTTAAGTCAGTAGCTTTTAGAGAAAAAGTGCTTAGAGGGAGAGTCTCCGATATTCATACCTGGTGCCATTGTGTATTTTTACTACTTATAGGAGATCTTTGAAGGGGTATTTGAGTACCTTGGAGGGTGATCACCAATAGTCAGAGTAGGTGAACGGCGATGTGACAAGAGATAGATGGAGAGTAGGGATGCTTGCTTGTATCAGTGAACTGATGGGACGAGCTGTCCCATCAGTCCGGTCGGACATCACATTTTCCAGCGTTACCTTTCAACTTACGCTTTATGTGCTTGGACTTTCCCATGTATCGTTGGACCGTACTAATTGGGCCTTTGAAACTGTATTTTCTGTTTGTTATCAATAATTATCAAAGTTATGCATGTTACAATAAGTATAAACACCCGTAAGGACGTTAATGAAATAACAAACCCAAGTTTCATAATTTCCCAGAAACCATCTAAATTGAATCATTCCCGGCTAAACTCCTAGAGGCATCAGAGCCCATTAATTGCCAAGAGAACAGTATCAGAAAATCAAACCAGAAAGAAAGTTTATTCACCAATTCTAAAACTCATTTCCCATGAACAATTAAATAGATGAGGAGAGAGACCTTCTAAGACATGATCTTCAGGGCCAATGGATGAATCACTGCACACATCACAAAAATTTTACCAGTCCAAGCATTCACACTGGGGAAGAAGAAGATTAATAGAATCAGACCCATCACCAAATTTCTTGTTTGTGACTGTGACTCCATGGCTTTGCTTTTACGAGGTTCCGAAAAGGCTTTGCAGATGTTTGGTTGAGGAGATGAACAAATACATTTAAACGACGGATCGTTTGATTAGGCAACTTTGGACAATTAGCAAGTGTCGGTAGAATGGGATTTGCCGAAATCCATCCTTTCACGTACAGTGCACATGAAAAATAAACGAATGATTTGATAACATGTGTCATACAGGGACACCAAATTTACCGACGGAAAATATGTCGGTTTTCCGTTGTAAATTTTATTAATGAATTTTTTTAATATCTCCTGCTGATCTGTTTTATGATTAATCAAATGGAGTTTTCAAAATTTACCGACGGAATAATCTGTCTGTTTTCCGTCGGAAAATTTTATTAATGATTTTTTTAATATCTCTCGCTGATTTTTTTTTATAAATCAAATGGAATTATCAGGGTAAGAACATAAAAACTGAGCTCCATAAGAATAGCACCAATACCAGCAAAAGTTCAAAGGAGCATGATACAAGTCAACCCAAAAAAACATTAATGTTTTTGACATGAGCTAATATGGACTTGGGGTTCATAGCTTCTACACTCCTAACAAAACAAAAAAACTGGGCACCTGCTGTGAAGCCATCACAATAATGAAATGAAAGAGAATTGTGACAGATATTGTCAATGATTATGTAATTTTGCACGTCTAACAATGAAGCATCTATACAGACATCATGCCATTGGGAACAAAAAGAATAAATGAAGTTTATAGTGTGTGTGTGTATATATATACACATATATTTATACAAGCTGAAATAACATCTAACTAATTGCTACCCAAACTAGCCAAGGAGGCCTACAGTTATTGTGCCAGATCCAAATGGGAATTCAAAAAGTGCTAATTCATCTCTCTTGATGATGGACTTGCTACTGGGAAATCCATTTTCGCTTACAGTCCAGCAACTGCTGAGTTACCCTTCAACATCATATCATACTACTCATCAAATGAAGAACACAGAGTATTCCAAGCTTCCAAGCAAATATATACTATATAACACGTTTGAAGGAGGAAAATCATGATATTTTATGTTTTTATTTTTAGCATTTCTACAATTGTATTATCAAATTATGTCCTAGCCTAAGACGCTAAGAAAGGGATAGTTAGGACCAAATACAAACAACCTCCAACCTAAGCAACATCAAAAAACCCCGAGCACCCAAAAAACTGACGTTGATGGGTGATCAAAGTCTAGAAAACCTTCTTCATCTTACATTCATGCCTATTATAATTATTTGCAATCTAATCACAATTGAATGCATACTGAGTGAGATTATACAACTCTAAAAAAAATCAAATTAAGGAGTGACAAATAATGAACTCCTACAATGCAAGCTTAGGAATGCAAGAAAAAAAAAAGAAGCAACATGACAACCCAATTATACATGACAGATTATACATCACATCTCTACCCTATAAAGAATAAAAGGAACTATAAACTAAGATATTGCTTTTTCATGCTTTCTATTGCACTTCCAGACTCAAACCTGCGTCTCAAGGTTCTGTTTTTGTCTGCTAAATGCACTTAATCGATTATAAAAACCATATGCTTGTAGCAGGATTCACTAATTAAACCAGACTTAAAAAACAACCTTCAAATTCTCAATGCATTCCACTAATCACATACACTGCTACTGCTATAAAAAAGGGGATGGCCTAATTGTCAAGGACTAGGAATTCTTACCTGAAGGCAGAGCCCTTCCTCAATGTCACCAACCGGGTAATCACTGAGGCAGCAATACTCAATGCCACTACAACAAGTAGCATTCTCAAACGGACAGCAACCATAGATCAAGCAGAAATCGAATATTGAGTGAGAGCAAACCATTCCAGAATTGGTCGATTTGGAATTGGCTGGATTCAGAAGATCGGAGCCTTCTCTTTTCTCCATTCCCGCAGTGATCTCCTAATCCGCTGTGGTCACCGATTCCTCCGAATTCATCGATGGGGTTCCCGACAGACGGAGATCCTCTAGCAACGAGTAGCTAAGGCATCGGCCGCAACGTGCCACCGTGTATTCCTCCATCGACCCATCAAGCTTCTCAAATCCCGCACCCAAATTCCCCATTTTATCAAGAATTCACTGATTTCTTCCTGTTGTTTCCGATTCAAGCTAAAGATTAAAGAATACAGAAATTTGGGCGAGGGCTAGAGGGAGAGAGGGATTTTGGCGATGAAGAACACAAACGGGAGATAATTATCTCCTAAATTTTTTACTGTTAATTGGGTCTTTCACGCGCTTGAAGTTTTATAGATCCTGTACTCGCTGCCATGCCATCAGATTGTATTTAAAAGTTTCACAATTTAAGAGTTGAAGTATTTATTTGGTCTTTTTAGGGGTTGGGGTGTTAAAACAAATTTTGAGAACAAGTTTGAGGAGCTGGGGATGAGTTTACCTTTTTTTATCGTAATTTTAAATTATTATGAACTTGTAATCTTTAATACATTTAATTATGCAAAAACAATGGAAATTTTCGATTATATTCTGTTATTATTATGTAGAAATTTAATCTTTATTACAATTTTACTATTTCAATTTGATATTCCATGAAACTAAGCATTCCGACTTAAATATGATTTTAAGGTAAGTATATATATGTGTGTGTAAAAATTAATTATGTGTTAAAAGTAAATGCAGCAAAAAAAAAAAAAGCTTTGGTTTTTAGACTTGAAAAGATTTTAGGTGGAAATTCATTTTTGACAACCTTGCTGATAACTATATTCGTATTAATCTCATGTGAATAAATTAATGCAATTTTAGACCCTCTTTGGATAGATTAGCACGTAATTTTTAATTTACAACCATTTTATAATTTTTAATAAATTTCATTCCTAATTTTTTTTTATATTAATTAATGAGACTATCAATAAACACTTATGATAAATAAGAATCTTGTTAGAAAAAAGAAAAAAAAAATGATAGATGAAATAACATAAAAATAACATTTAATTTATACGTCATGTATTAATTTGTCTACAAGAATTGATTTGAGAAAAATAAACAGCAAAAAGTTTTAATGCGGATCTTGCTATTTCTGCAATTTCTTATGACGTGTATAACAATTGTCAATTCATATATTTATAATACTTAATATAAAAAAGTGTAGTTGACGAGAATTGAACCCAAAATCTTCAGCAAACAAACAATATTATTTTGCCATTTAACCACAATTTAACAACTAAACTAATAGATCAAAAATAATATAAAATATTATTTGCGTTTCGTGTTAATTAACTATGTCAAACCTAAAACCGTTATGACAAACAGTGGTTTCAGGTCTAACACGTAGATATTGAAATCACTATACTTGGCAGCGATTTTAATGAAAATTGATAATTTTCAAGCATGGGTTCCCCAGTCCGAAAACTGCTATAGGTGACAGTAGTTTTGAAAAAACTCAAATCTAGTAAATAATTTCCATTTTAGTAATTTTTTAAAAAATACATTATTAAAAAGTGTCCCTTTAATTGATGTTTTATTTTTTTTATAAAAATTTAAGGGAAATTTTTTTAAATAATGTTATTTTAAAAAATTCGATTTGTGTTGTGTGTCAGAAATTATTTATGAATCCAGAATTTTTGACAAAAACATAAAGGCTAATTGCATTATGAGACTGACATATTGTTCTCTCTGCAAAAACCTAGTCAGCCTGACGCTGCATTATCTTACATGCTCTTAAGACAAAGCCTGATGCTGTGTGATTTGATTCATGGATGTTGCGTGATCTGATTTATTTATATTATGTTATTCTCTTTAATTATATAGTAATATTCATATGTAGTATTCGATTAATTCTTATATATATATATATAAAATCATATGTTGGTATTAATATTTTACTTAATAGTATTTAATTATATTTTGTTATATTTTAGAGTTTATGTTATAACATTTAATATTATCCAAAATTTTATTTGATTTAAAATCAATCATATTAATTTTCAACAAATATCAAATATATTTTATAATATTAATTATTGATTTATAAAATATGAACTTTGATTAGTAAATTATATTTGTTTTGTAATTTTTATTTTGAATTACTTTACACATTTGAAATTGAATTAAAATTTATCTTATTTTTTATAATTTTATATTATAAATTTTAATTGTTAATTAAAAAATATTAGCTAATCAAATCGAAAAATCGAAATCAATGAATTGGTTAATCAAATGTAACGGACTTAGTTAATAATTTAAAAAAACCAATATTAATAGACTATTTAATTTTTTTACTTATAAACCAGTTAATTGATCCATACTCACTGTTAATAAAATTACCTCTAAGTGATAGACAAAATTGCATCGATTTTATAAATTTAAAGAAAAAATTGTATCAATTGGAAATTTTAAAAATGACCATGCATTTTTTGATAAATTTAAAGGGAACATTCGGCCTATCTTGTTTGTTAATATTTTTTTAAGATTGGGTGTTTAATTAAAATAGGGTGAAAAAGTGAGGAGAAATTTATAATTAACCCAAATAATTGCAATTCAATTGAATGGTTGAAAATTTATTTTGGAAATTTGAGGTACTAAAATGTTAGTTCTCCACTTGTCACTTACTATAAGTATTGATGCTATATTGAGCTTTAGGGGTGAGCAAATTTTAGTTAAAATCGAATCAAATCGGTTAATTTTTTAATTTAATTCAGTTTTTTACTTAAAAATTTTAAAAATATTTAGTTATTTTGTTTCCATTTAATTTAAAAAAAAGAAACTGCATAGAAATCTGATCCACCGAATTTCTACTCAAACTACGTCGTTTTATGTTTAGTCTTAAAGCCTATCTGTAGTATTCCTGTTCGCTCTTCAGTTCAGACAAGCCTTTAATTTTTGCTAACCCTATTTTCTCTTCACTGCCTGCCATACCGCCGAGTCGCCCCCTTCCTCCGGTCGTCAGAGCAGCAGTTCGCTGGCCAACGATCGATCTTCAGCGAGTCGCACACATACGATTATTTATCTGTTCAACTACAATTTCTTTTTCAGCTTCACTGGCATTTCACTCTCTTTGCGACTGAAGGTATGTATTTCATTTCCACCCTCCGATCGGTTCCACTTCTGCTTATTCATGTTTACTTCTTGTGCTTCTGAACAGCTCCCTGTCAACTTCTCTGCTGAGTAATGTTGTTTTGATAGCATACATCATCTCGTCACTTCTCTGCTGAGATCTCAATTTCTCCGGTAATTTTCTGTGAACTTTGGCTCTTTCTGACAAAATTTCTGTTTGTTTTTGTTTGAATTTAGTGCTTCACTGTGTTACTTGCTGAATCTACTTGTGCGTTTACATGATTATTCGATTTTTGGATGAAAAAGTAAATAGAATTAGCTTTTTTTTTTTTTTTTTTTTTTTTTCTGATTGAGTTCCCTTTCTGGTATTCTGCCTCCGTCTCTTCATGCAAATGGCCTTAATTTGTTCCCTTTCTGGTATCCTTTTTGAGGTTAATTACTTTCCTAGATTTAGTTGTCTCGGATTGCATAAGATGGATGACTTTTCGGTTTATTAAGGAATTTGACTTGCATGAATGATTATTAGTTTTTAGATCTTTGAAGTTTTTAGCTACTTTCTTAGATTTAGATTGTCAAGACATTTTTGGGTTGTTTGCTTCGTTGGATGGATGAGACTCACCTGCATAGTTGCTTCTCTTATATAGGGGTGAGGTATATTGATCACAGTTAGTTACTTTATATTTGAACTTGTTACTTTGGATTTATTAAGGAATTTGATTTGTTTTTCTGCTCCAATATATAATAAATTGAATCAATTTTATCAACACTAGAAGAAAATGTGCTTTTACACCGTTAATGATTGCTGTTTAACTTGCTAATGAAGATTCACTAAACTATTGGGTTGCATCCCTATGAAGATTGAGTTATATATATAAAAGTAGTGGACTGATCTCCATTGATGATTAATCAATTCTGAGGGATGTATCTATCCTGTTGGGTTCATGTTTTCTGTTTTTATTAGCTTTGCAAAATGAAATGTGCTTTTGATATTTTTCTGTTTTAGTTTGAAGCCTATGGTTGCAGGGTCATTCAAATTTCAGATAAGATAGTTTTTGATGTATGAAAGTGCAGAATGTTGTTATTGTTGTTGGTTTTTTTTTTAATTTTTTTTTATGAATAATCGATTCTTAAGGTGCATTATTATTATTACTGCAATTTTTTTTTTTTTTAATGAATAAGCAATTCTTAAGATGCATGGTTTCCTTCTCATATATTTTGCAAATGCATCAGCAGGGAGAATTGTGGGTTTCATGAGCAAGTTCTGTTTTGTTACTTGTTGTTTTTCTTCTGATGAGATCCCTTTCTGTTCTTTATTATATGTATTGTATATGTTGTTTACATTTTTTGTTGATAATCGCTTGTAGGCTATATAATATTGAAAAAATAAGTTTGGGGTGATGTCAGTTGCCTGGTTTGTTTAAGATGTAATTTTTAAAGTGCCTTTCTGTTCATCTTTTTGTGTAACTCAATATAATTGATGGTTATTTATCAAAACTTGTCTATTTGAAAAGGATCTGCCAATCAAGATGTAATTGCAAAGGTTTTCCTTTTCAATTTTTTTCCCAAATTTTCTATGCTTGCCTGTTGAAATTTATTGGCTTCTCCATGAGGATTGGATGTTAACAAAAAGTAGTGGACTGATTCATTGATGAGAAATCCATGCTGAGGGATGCCAATTCTTCTATACTATGTTCATTTTGGCTTCTGGCTTTTGAATTTGAAAAATTTTTTTTATAGCATTTTAATCATAGTTTGCCTATGACCATAGATGATTGGGAATGTGAAATTGCAAATTGTATGTGTTACTTACACCCTCAAGATGATGGATGCAGACACTCATATAGATCCAGAGCTAGACTGATTATATAATTAAGTTCCTGCAAACTCTATCATGTGCTTTTCCTTTTAAATATTGCATTCGAAGATCAAGGGAATCGAAACTGATGACCTTGTGGTATGCCATTCATTATTTTTTATATGAATAGTCAAATTAGATTGTGAATTTTGATTTTATATTCCCATGGTGGTCATTTTGTGAATTTAATGTTACCTTTGTTTTTTGATTAATTGATTACTTTTTTTCTTTTTTTCGTTTGTGTACTCTTTCCTTTTGTTCTTCCTTCTAATATATTTCTTCTTATTCCACTGTTTTTTTGTGTTGTTGGGATGATATTTCAGAAAGACAATTTTGAAAGATGTCTGTGTATGAGGAGAATCGTTGCATAAAAGATCATCAGCGTAGGTTGCTTGCTGGAAAATTTGAATTGAGGCGAAATCTCTACAAAGCTCTTGTTAGAGATCCTGAGCTGCCAATTGAAATGCGTGAGAAATTTCAACACAAGCTGTCCAAGTTGCCAAGAAACAGTTCTTTTACTCGAGTGAGAAATCGATGCATTTTCACTGGTCGCCCTCGTGCCGTTTATGAATTCTTTCGAATGTCCCGTATTGTTTTTCGTGAATTGGCATCCCAAGGTATGTTGAACGGTATAAAGAAAGCATCTTGGTAACTTATTACATGGAACATTAATGAGCAAGGTGGACAAGGATGGATCTATTTGAGTAATGTTGTCTTCAACGTTTACTGTCAATTTTCTCAAATGTAATGTCATGATACTTCTGATCTATATAGCTGTGTTCTTTGCAAGAATGATCTTTTATCCATCTTGCAATTTATTTATGCGCTGAACGTTTTAAGAATTGAGCTTTACATGCGAATAAAGAGGTGGGAATTATTTAGGAAATTTAGTTTCCATTTGTTTCTTGCTATTTTTTTGAGCTAGGCAAAAGCACTGTATTTGCAATTCTATGGGCTTGTTTTGAAATTGTGTAGGCAAAAGCCTCTTTTTCTGTAGTGTAATGGAAACAGCTCCCAGATTTACATAATGGATGCCCATTGGAAAAGTTTTCTGAAATATTGGAGAATTTTTCGCATTCATGGTCATCAACACTGTAAACAATCTTATGTTATTTACAGGGAGTGTCGCTATATAGCATATATGATATTCTACTTTTCTTTTTCTAATTTGGCGACACCATAAACTAATAATATCATAGGACTTTTGACAAAGTATGTATGGAGCTATTGGGTTGATATGTAATTTACCTCTCAAATTTTCTTTATGCCTTGTATGGTTGATGATAATCTGTGATTTATTAATATATTATATGATACAATATGATTTTAATGATATGATATTTGAAATGATTGTATGATAGTATATATTTTATAATATTTTTTGTTTGGTTCAACTGTATGTTATTGTACAATTTTACTATAAAAATGACATAATTATTCTTTAATTTTAAAAAATATAAATATTTTCATAATTATTAATATTTTAAAATAATAATTTTAATATTATAAAAAAATTATATTAATATTTCTAAAATAATGGATTTAATATTTATTTAATAAATATTAACTTAAAAATTTAATATTTATGAAACTTGACTGTAAATTAATATATATTTATTAATTAATTGAAAATCACTATATATAAATCAATAACTAATAGAAAAATTTATTAATATTGCACTGTTTAAAAAATTAAAAATTTGGAAACATATACTTTTTTAGCAACCAATAGAGGACGAATCAAAATGAGATAGAACAAAAAAATGCACTTGCTAAATGAGAATTTTGTTTCGTAAAAAAATGCACTTGCTAATATGAATGAAGTGTAGTAGAAGTAATGGATTAAAATGGAGTAATGGTGATTTATTATAGGCAGGTGAGGAGTTATAAAATTAATTATAGTAAAAAGTGAAAGTAATAAGGTTAGAATAGTAAAAGTAAATAATGAGAATAACGGAGAATCATCAAATTGGTAATTTTCAAAATTAGACAAAATCATGATTTACGAATCATTAATCAAAATCATGGAATACAATATTGTGAGGAGAATTATGCTTTCAAAAATTGTATTCTGGATAATAATACATTAATGAACAATATCATATCACAAACCAAGAAGCCCTTAGATTCCATATCTATGAAAAAGCACTTTTATTTCAAAATTATTGTATTACCATTTCAAATGGTTCTAAAAATTTTGCTTCATTTCTTTTATGTGGTTGAAGATCGTCATATTGAAAAATTGTTTAAATTGTTATATATCAAATTATACTTAACACTAAAATGAAATACTTGTTAAAATTATGCACTGAAATAATATCAAGAAATAAAAGTAATTGAAATAAATTTGTTACAAATCATTGTAGAATTTTAATTAAACTCAAATATAATTTTACAGAAAATATACAACATTGCGGCTTTTATATGCCATGCATACAATACAACTTTACAATTGCAATTGCAAAATTGCATCAAATAAAAAATATCTAAAACTAGTACTACTGGTGTCCAATAAAAATTAATAAGGGATAACGTGATTATTTGCCCCTGTACTTTTCAAAAGTGAAAATTTTAGCCCCTAAACTTTTTTTTGAGCTCATTTTGCCCCGAACATTAATTTCATTATTTGATTTTACCCCTAAACTTAAGGTTATAGCGTAAATATACCCCTACCTCTAACGGTAGTGCCATGTGGTTAACAACACAAATGCAAGCCAGTCAAGTTTAGACACGTCAGCTTCCTCTCTCTTAGTGAAAAATAAAGTCAACAAAAAAAGATGCCACATGTATGCTTAATGCTTATGTGGATGCCTCAAATTAATGGATAAAAAAACTAAAAAACTAATTTTTAAAGCAATTGAAGAACTCAGTATTCTATTGAAGTAAAAATCTGTTGTAGCAAATAAAAACTGCTAGTGCTAACTTGCTGGAAGACGACCTGCAACGTCTGTTGATGAAAGAAGCCAAGGCTCCCAAACATCCAGGACAAATCCAGTTTCGGACCGTAGACCACGTTGTTGATGTTGTTTAGAGGCAGTAAGACTGATTTCAAAGTCAGCCTTGAATCCAGGAAGAATGTATTTTAAATGCCCAAGAATGGAGGTAAGTAAATTTTATTTTGATAGAGAATTATGTTGCGAGAGTTATATTTATGCTTTAGGAATTGTTAGACAAATAATAATTTGTGCAATATTTTTGAGGATTTTTTACCAAAAATTTGTCGATATTCATTCTCATATTACTGCAACATGATGAAGGGTGGAGAGTGTAAGTTCTTTGAGTGGTAGGAGTCAATGAGAGAAGATGAAAAAATTATGGAGCTCCAACTGGCAATTCAAGCCCTGCAAAATGAGAATAAGGATTTGAAGCTTAAGTGTGGGTCGCTTGAAATTGAAAAAGCTAACCTACAAAACCAGCTTGATTTATGGAGGACGAGTACTGCTGAGGTTGCTCGAAAGATAAGGAAGATACGAAACAGAGAGCAGTGGTTCTTAAAAATTGTTGGTTTTTTTTTTGCTCTGTTATCATTGGCTACCTAATAGCCAAGCTGGTATGAGGGTCATGAGCTTTGGGTGCTGCTTTCGTAGGCAAATATATAATGATCACTTATTTTTTGTTTTTGTATTACAAAGTGATAAATGATCACTTATACTTTGTAAGGATGGCATTACATATTTATGGACAAAGTATTTGATATTGCTTAAAGTTAATGTTGTGTTAGAAAAGTGTTTGATATTTAATCTTAAAAAGTGTTTGTTTTCCTAGTAAAACAGGAACTATTATATTTATACGGTAGGACATGGGCTATTACATAGCATAACATGATATTGAAACAACAAAACATGGAATATAAAACTTTGCTGCCATATATATACAATGTCAAGTTGATGTTCAACAAAAAATTGTATTACATATATATTTGTCCAAAATGACAATATCAAGCTTTACAAAATGACAACCAAATTGTCCAAAATGACAATGTGAATGTAGCACCCTTACCCTATACTTAGCTATAACACTTTATTTAGTATTAATTAAACATGCTTATCATAACATTTCATCTGTTAATCTACTAAACAAATATCTAAAAGTTAACTATTATGAGCTTTACTTACAGGTGCATCTCATTAACATCAAATATTACATATACAAAGCATCTATAGTAATTACAAAATTTCCAACATAATTAAAGTTTCCATAACTACAAAATATAAGGACAAAAATAAGACTCTATTATCAATCTTCTAAGACTTGTGTTGGCCAACCTGCTGCAAATATCAGTCCTGGAAGAAAGTCCTATTCTCACAACCTATATGGACAAATAAAAATCCGTGCTAAGCTATAACGCTTAGTGGGGAACACAAAATATGACAAACGACCACTCACAGTGGTCGTCAACAAGCATACATAATGAACTATAAGTATAACTTATGCCCAATTTAAAAAAAAAAAACAAAATGCAGACAAGAGTCCACACATGATAACCAAATGACTTAATGATAGTAAATTCGGCATTGATGCTTTATATACACAACATTTAATTATATAAGCATATTTATCCTTTAGACTTGCGATTTATTCATTGAATGATATACCATGTTTATACTCAGTCATTCCTTCCACTTACTACACACTTTAACATATACTAGGAATATATATATATATATATATATATATATATATATATATATATATATATATATATATATATATATATATATATATATATATATATATATATATATATATATATATATATATATATATATATATATATATATATATATATATATATATATATATATATATATATATATATATTCACATATAAGCTTATGATCAACAAGGACATATGCATATTCGAAAGTAAGATAGAGCATTAGTACTATGAAAGTTTATCATTTATCAATCTAGAAATATATTCGTAATATTTATTATACCAAAATTTCTAGCTCGCTTCCATCTCAAATACCATTATCATGTGAACTTTATCACTTGTAAATCTGTAAATATTTTGTGTATGCACAAGACATTATACATCAATTCTTAATAAAGAGCAAGAACGAGTATATATAGGGAAAACATATAACCCAATGTATTAATTGAAAAGCAATCACCAACATGAATACCTATACATAACTCTTATATTCCATTGCTATAGAAACACTTATTTCAGCAAAACATTTTCATAGCTTTCATACATGACGGATCTTGCAAGTCATTTATCTACCTCAAACAAGCAACATATTACTATAGAAAACATATTATCTCTAATATAGTCCATAACTAGATATTAGTGATGCACTAGTTCATTTATATAACTCTGTACATACTATTTCTATATGCGATAATCATGCATAAGTGTATATCGCAACATCTTTTAATATCATAATTTCCATATGTGATGAAAAGGAATTTCACATATAAATTAGATTATGAAATCAATTTATGAATTGTCACACTTCATAAAACTTTAAGTTAAATATCAAACTTTTCTTGACTTTGGTATAAAGCCTGCACTATTCTAAAGAGGTGGATAATGGGTTATACGGTAGCACCCGAAGGTACAAGTCTGTTTAGTCACCCAAACGGGGTTGACTACAATTCAAATGGGGTTGAATATGATCCAAATAGGACCATGTCTGTTTAGTCACCCAAACGGGGTTAATTATAACCCAAACGGGGTTGAAACTATCGCAGCTGTAAGGTACCCTTATAGACATGCCTATCTATCCTCTTCCTAGACTCAACGCAGCCAATAAATCTATTTACTTTATCTTTTCTTTATTCATTCATATTCTTATATGCATATGTATACTCTTGTATAACTATGAGCAATGTACTCATAAAAGCACTCATGTGTAACTTTCTGTAAACCTGTGAACATTTCACCATTGGGTATTACTATTATGTTCTTGTAATCCTATTTAATCATGTAACTATTTCGTATGTCAAGACTATACTTATATAATGCCATTTGTACTCGTACATGATCATGTAAAAATATATATATATCTTCTCTAGTACATATACGTATATGCACAATTCATAAATAATTTATACAATTTTCTCATATAATAATTACATGACAAGATACTCCTTCTCTAATGCATACACTTGTATACATAGTCTCATATAACATTGCCATTATATGCTTTAATAAAATTTCTATAATGGAGTCTATAGCACTGTAGATCTGTATTTCAGCATGTTAACATGTGACAACACATATGCTTAATCATGTCATTTCAATTAAGTAAAGACATATTCATACATTTCACTTTACTCATATTCCTTGAATCATTACTCTAAAACATCTTTCAAAATTCAAACCCAATCATGTAAGATCATATTATATATATACATATGTTTATATGTTCACATATAATCTACAAATCACATTACTTCTTTCTATAAGTAAAGTTGACATTTCAGACTATAAGTATCATAGCAACTTCAAGAGATCAATAAAAATTGTGTATAATCATTTAGACGTTTATATATATATATATATATATATATATATATATATATATATATATATATATATATATATATATATATATATATATATTACATTCATGTAATCAAATCATGTGATAGTCGTACATTAACAACCTTCATTTATCATATTTAAGCATTTCTTAACTTCATAGTGTAGATGCATGCATCAAATAAACATTTACTCCATTATTAAAAAAAATATGTACATGAAAGCATATTTGCATAACAACAACTATATACATAAGTTTGATCACATATGAATATTTATATATCATTACCAACAATCCTTACTTAGGTATAAATATAAATATATGTAAACCTTTATCAACAATCATATTACATGCCATACTTAATTCAATGTGCTTCCATATAACTATGAATTTATCATAACAACATGTAGTTAAGCTATACATATATAATCATAGCTTGATTTACATCCTTAGTTACATGTATTTCTATGCTAGACATTGGTTAATGATAACTGAGCATATATTATCATAAGAGTACATACATACATTAACCTTGCATATAACAATCATGTTCAAATTTAATCACAAATATATGTTAGATATATTCATCACTAGTCGTTACCTATGCACAAGTATGAATGTATATGTATACATATAATCTTGTATTTAATAGTCATATTACATGCCCCATCCAATTCATTTTGTAATCACATAAATACATATTTAGCTTAACTAATTGAAAATCATAAAATTAAGTACGTTAAAGAAAATCTGCACAGGGCAACATTCTGAACTCGATTTGTGAGCCACATTTGAAATTGAAGATGTCATCTTTAGGCAAAATGATCTTCTAAAATCTTATCCCCCTATGTGTCTAGTTTCCAAAGCATTAAAATTCATCTTAATATCTGACCTATAGCTCGAGTTATTGGAAAAATACTATAGGCTGTTCATAGAACTAAAACAGGGCGGGCTGTCAATTAGAAAAATTCATAACGTAAAATTGAGAGAGATTTAGATCAACATTTCTTCATCAAAGTTATACTTTCATGTCTCTAGTTTTACCAGAATTTTATTTTGTAGCATTTCAACATCTCTACAAAAAGTTATGCCCATTATTGTAAATTCTATTTCTGTGAGCAGTCCAGGGGACTAGTCTGGATTCAACCCTAAATTCCATATACTTAGAGATATATTTAAGTTTAGGTTTCTTCATATGAAATATAGGTATGGAAGTCTAGTTTCCAACGCATAAATAATCACTCAATTTTATGTTCTATAGCTCAACTTATGAGCAAAACCATTCAGATAGGTCAATCAGTTATGAAGAAATGTTCTACTCGTGAAGAAACTCACGAGTGAAGTAAAAATACTAAACTTCACGACTCGTGAAGGGGCTCACGAGTGGAGAAAAAGGCTATATTTCACAACTCATGAAGGGCTTCATGATTCGTGCACGAGTTAGACTATAATTCACGACTCATGAAGGTATTTACGAGTGAGAAACCAACATTCATGAGTGACCCAGAGGAAGAAGGTGCGCGACTCGTGAAGGGCTTCACGAGTCGGACAATAATTCACGACTCGTGAAGGGCTTCACGACTCGGCAATGACTCTCACATTTGATTCTGTTCTTCAAATTCATACTAAAACCCCCGATAAAAACCCAGATTACATAACCCTAAATTTTTTGTCAACCACAACATGTTCCAGCAAATAATTCACATGCAATATGAACAGCCCTAAGTTCCCATTCCTTGGCTGAAAATCCCTTGTCTTCAACCCCTTGTAATTTCCTTTCCTTTACTCTATCTACCCTCCTCTTCTCCTTCACGAACATCATCATCATTCAAATAAAATTCCAGCACCTTACTTTACCATTACCTCATCAAAATGAAAAGAAGAAGGAGAAGAAGAAGAAGAAGAAGATGTCATTCAATTGAAGTTATTACCTTAATTTGATGCACAATTTCTCTTGATTAATCATCACATACAAGAATTTCTTCTTTGGCTTCTTTAAGAGATTAACCATGAACACATGAGAGAGAAAGCAAAGAAGAATTTCTGTAATCTCAGTCTCTAAATTCCGTCCCTCTCTCCCATCTCTTCTCTTTCATATGAAATATAGTATATATATAGTGGCAAGGTAAATTTCTTTCTTGGTCCTTTAAGAATTTGCATGTCACACAACTATCACACACCTTTTTGCATGCTATAATTTGACCCCTCCTTTTAATCTATCCTTTAAATCAACCTCTCCATTTAATCCCTTTGATAAATTGATCTCTCAATTATTTATTTATTCATATTTGACCCTTAATTATCTTCTTACTTTCAATTTTACCCCATCATATGCTATCTCTTATAAAATTGACCCCACTCATTTATTATTTTTAACATTAATCTTTAAGTTTATATCCTATTTTAATTAAGCCACTCAAACTATTTTTTCCTTTTTAATTATACCATTATAAAATTCATAACATATAATTCACACATTCATCACATAATTAATGTTAACTTAATCACACTTATATCCCAATTGATCCTTGAAATAAAATATTATTTCAATTATACACAAAAATAAATAACTAGTTTATCCTTCAATATATAAACTCATAATAATTCATCTAATTAAGCTTGATTAAACATTTATAATTGGGATTATGTCCTTGAATTCTACTAGGGCCTAATTTGGGTCCTCACAGTGAAGCCTTACAAAATGACAACTACATTGTCCAAAATGACAATGTCAAGCTTTACAAAATGACAACTACGTTTAATTTAAATCCCATCTTGTTGATTTTTCTTCCTTTTCTTAATCTCCTTCTCCTGGATCAATGTAGAGGCAGTAACTGCATCCTCGCCTTTCCACTTCATTCGAATGGGTTTGAAGCCCAAATCGGTTGGCAATGTTGCATCAGTGTGATCACAAACAAATCCAACCTTTTTTGTTCCAGTGGGCTTTCTAAAATGCATTCTTACTTGTAAACGGGCCTCTGTTTCACTAGGAATTGGTCTTTTGATTTGTGGATCCCCATCATGCATAGGCTTAAAGAGAATATATATATATATAGGGGACCATAAATACAGTTGTTGATGTACACATATGCATTAATATCTGTAAAGTAGATGCATAAAATAAAATAATAGAGTTTTGGGTCCATTAACCCCGAAGTCATATGCAAATTGGTTTTCATCCACTTTCGCTTTTCCTTTGTATTTTGCAGTTGGTATTGATACCTTACTATTTTGTGTTGCTGCCTCAGATCCACGAGGTGATAATATCTCAACACAAAATCATCTCCTTCTTGAGTTTGTTGTGGTGCAGATCAAATTTCTTCTATTTTAGCACCCATAACATTATCCTCTTCAAATATTTTTTTTCATTCATAAACTGTTCTTTAGATGCTAGATTCTTTGATTCAACTACCACGACAACAAATCCATCTAAATTTTGTTTGTGAACTATAGATTGTTGAAGATGAACTTGAGTATCCAGATCTGTACATTCAACATGAATATTTGCTGTCCAAGTGTGGGTTGAATCTTGTTGAAGATGTTGATTGTTTGTGTTATTAAAAATGTGGTTCGGATGTATAAAGGTCCCATGCTCATTCTGGGATTGACTAGAAAATTCGGCTATACCTCTTTCATTTTGAGCATGATTTGAACTTTCTTATACATTCATAAATCATTCTCAATTTCAGCCAAGATATGACAACGATATGAGTTTAAGAGTTAAAATTTTACCTTGTTACAGTTTTTGAGATTATGATCATCAGATCCACATCTCGAGCATGTAATAATTGTTCTCTTTCTTAATGCTTTCCAAGTTCCCTTTCTATGTGTGCTTCATTCTTCTCTCTAACCTTATTAACCTTAGGTCTTCTAATTTGCTTCGTAAGAGGTGGTGGTTCCATTGGCAATGCTTCAGAAATTTTCCAAAAATTCCTACCCCTAACAAGTTGTAGCTTGTGGAAATAAGCACATATATAAGTTTCTTTGTGATACCACATTGAAATTTCTTTCATTGGATCATGGTTGAGGTATTGAAATGCTTTTATAGCATGAGGACATGAAATATCAGTCAAATCCCATGTCCTGCATGTACATTTTTTGGAAATCAAATTTACACTGTGCCTATCCTCTCCTTCTATAATCTCAAAATCATTATCACCATTGTACTCAATCATGCAACCATGAGCAATTTTTAAATAATCCTTAAATAATAACATGCACTTTTGAGACCAATCTTGTTTCCAGTTTTGAACATCCTTCTCTAGCTCTACAAGCCTATTCATACACATTACCCTTATTTCTTCAAGCATTCCAATAATAGACCTTTTTCTTGGCACCTTAATCTATGAATTGAAAAACTTTGTAAAGTTATTGTCCACTGCATCATTCTTACAGTTTGTTGTGAAGTATGCTCTACACCATATTTATGGAGGGTACTTTAGTAGAGTCCTTGCAGCCATCTCATTTATATTTCCTAACTTTTTCAAATTATCCTTAAACTTTTCTTCATAAGTACTCCAAGCAGACCACCACAATAATTTCTTAAACTGTCCACCTCTCCATTGTGAACACCAATTTGATTCAATATGCCTAACACAGAATCTATGACTTGATTCAGATAACTTTGTTTTGACTGCATTAATTAATCCCTACAAGATGTATGTGTACAGTTCATTTCAATATCAAAATGCATAATTTAAGTTTAATTTAAAATTTGTACCGTTTGTATGTACGACATGAATGTGATTCCTTGTCCCTTGTCCAAATCTAAGCACTGTCCTAGAAGCTCCATAAACCATCCCCAAGTCTTCTTAGTTTCATTTGGCACAACAACCCAAGCAATAGCATAGAAATGGTTCTGGCTATCTTGGCTTATAATTGTAAGCAATTGCCCTCTACATTTTCCACTCAAAAAAGTCCCATCCAATCTTATCAAAGGTTTACACCCTATTTTGAACCTTAATTGTAATGCCTTAAAGCATACAAACATCCTATTGAAGACCCTTATTCCCTTATGCATGATGTTGCGACCCTAGCAAGTACACTAGATCGACAAGTAATAAAGTGGGGTATAATTAGGACCCTCAATATCGAACCCAAGGGAAATGTGTGTGTGCAAACTGTGAGGATTAATTGTATGCTAAAGAATTCCCAATTGTTGTGTGTATGAATTGTTTGATTTATAAAATGTAACTTAAAAGCCTAAGTATGTAAAATAGAGAAATTTAAATTCAGAGTATTAAATTCTGAAAAGTTAGTAAATATAAAAATCTATAGAAATAAAGCGTTACTCGGGTTCACTTATCCACCCCATACCCAAATGTAAATAAATTTTTACATAAAAGTATACATGAATGAATTCGGGATAACCCTCTTAACCCAAGCTTCCCATTCCGGAGCCACCTATTCTAGTTGCTAAACTTCCCATTCCGGAGCCAACTCAACAACTAGCCAATGCACGGGTCTAACATCCTAAGTTTGGTTTGCCTTCCCATTCCGGAGCCAAACAACCCAAATCTAATCCATTTCACTCCACACTCTAGTCTTAGAATCACAATTACTGCACATTTAGAATCCCATTCCGGAGCCGTCTAAAATAATACAGCATTTATGAAAGAAAAACCGAGCAAGATTAAACATGGACTTCAATCCACTAGACTTAATACACATTCAAAGATATATGATAAACATCATTCATCCATGTATGAAAATTAACTCAATAGATTGAAAACCCATGAAATATAAATAAGTAACAACAAAATAGACCATTCATTCATGTAAAAATCAAAATATGCTCAATATTCACATTGTGAGTAGGGGATTCAAAGCTCCCCCAAGCAACAAAAACAACTACTCACTATCCATATTGTAAAAATTTAACAAAGTAAGAGTGAAAACTATAAAACCCATTTAAAGCTAAAGATTTGAAGTTGATGAAGCTCCTCCTCTTCTTCTCTAAACAGCAACTTGATTGTAAGCAGTAATCTTCAAGCTAGAGACTAAAACTATAACTATCTTTGTGTTCTTGAAGTAAAACTAAGTTAAAAGTATAATTTTTACAAGTAAAACTCAAAATCTAAGGATGAAAAACCCACCAAGTATGAAAAACAGCGTTTTCTACTCTACCTAAATACTCTAAGCACAAAACCCTAGAAAAAAAACTCTTTAAGCAAAAAATTTCGCAGCTTTTATAGAGCTGTCCAAGAGGCCACGGCTGGAACACTTTGTCTCAGCCGCGACAGAAGGAAAGGGCACGGCTGGGACAGTTTGTCTCAGCCGTGTCAAGCTTCTGGATCAAGAGTGCTTCGCAGGCTGCCATGGCCACAGCTGGGACACTTTGTCTCAGCCGCGACCTTTAATGAAACGGCGCGTTTTGAAATATGCAATAGCCACGGCTGGGACAATTTGTCTCAGCCGCGACTTTTAATGAAACGGTGTGCTTTGACTCCTGGATTGGGCACGGTCGGGATGAATCATCTTGGTCGTGGCTAATGGTGAAAGGTGCGCTTTGCCATCTGCACTGGACACGGCTGGGACATTTTGTCTCAGCCGTGCCTTAGTAAAATTTTCTGCAAAAAGTAAAATTTAAGACAATTAAGCACCTAAAAACTTTAAATTAAGCAAAATAACTAAAATACAAATAAGAAACAATAATATAGTCTTAAACACTAAAAACAAGCAAGATGAGACACTAAAACACATAAAATTATCCAGAAAATAAACACTAAAAACAAGATTATCAACTACCCCACACTTAGCTTTTTGCTTGCTCTCGAGCAAATGAATCATCCACAATCTTGAAAATTCAAACTCCACATAAGAACAAGCAAATTCAGAGAGATTCTAGCAACACTTAGTAGAAGACACTCAGATGAAGAATTTAATTAAAAAGACTCAAACTGATCTATACCATACAATTTCTTGTGTGTGTGTGCGAGGCCAAAACCGATTTAATTTCTTTCAAAAACCAAAACTACCAGTAAATTCAAGCAATCAAGCAAACAGAGAATTGCAACAATTTGGCGCTTGCAAATCAGAACGGTCATAAGCCTCTCCTTTAGCACCTGAACCGCAAGGGTCATCTCAACTAAACAACTCAAAACAAAACTGGATCACTAGGGCTTACATTAAGGTTGCAATGGGGATAGGGCAAAGGTTCCAAAAAATTTGATAAGGCTAGCAAAACAGAATTAGCCACACTATCCAAAATACAACTCACCTAACTTTCTCAAGAAAATAACCCTTCAAAATTCATGCTCTATCATTGTAAGAAGGAAAACTAATCTCAGGACATTAGTTGGATTCTCAAAATTGTAGGAAGCAAGATAAATGATACTTCCTAAAAATGCTAGGTACCCCACACTTATTTTCTGCAACATAATAACTGATTTTTTTATTATTTTTATTTATTATTATTATTATTATTATATATATATATATATATATTTTTTTTTATAGTGAAATTTTCATTCACTTACTAAGAAGGGCACCAAAAACACTAATTGTTTATCAATCTTAAACTTCAACTTCCCTTTTCTTCTCAACTGATAATCAGAAGTTTATCAAACCTAACATGCAAATTTCATTTCCCAACCTAGAGTGGCCAATTCCGAAATGGGATAGACAAAGGCATTTTAGGCTGCATGGTTTAGCATAAGTGTAATCAAGAAAAATTAAGTAGTACGCTTTTAGCATACCAATTAAGCTCAAAGGGGCTAACAATGGTAAAATTTACTAAGGGTAGGTCAAAAGTCATTCAAAAATTAGTTACCAAAGAAGGTTGCCTGGGTCATATCCTAATCTTATTTGAGTTGAATATTTATTTCGAAGGGTGATGAGGAAGGTTCTAACTATTCCAGAATTTTTTTCACTCAAATGCTTTTACTCACTGGTTTTAATTTCATAAAACTTAGCCTACCGTGCTCATTAAGTTAGAAATTGAATGATATATAATTAATCGAGATCAATTCAAAAGAACAACTTCCCTGAACAATACTACTACTCTTTGGCTACTCAAATCTCCTAAATAAGCAGTTCAAATTTTAAGTTCAAATTGATTCTAAACAAGATTAACTGGCAAATTTAGGCTAATTGTAAGAGTAATTAACAGTCTAAAAAAATTAAACTAAATCGACACTAAGAAATGCATAATGTAATACAACTTTCAAACACAAAAGAAGAGAACTAATATCAAAATCAAACATCAAGATAAAAAATATATATAAAAAAATGGAAAACATGAAAGAAATCCAATTAGCAAACTACAGTCATAACACAAAAGCAAAAACTAACGACATCCCACAACTAAAAGAAACAACATCAAAAGCAAAAACAGAAAAACTAAGTCAAACAATCTTCATCCTCAAACCCTTACCCCACACTTAAAACTTTTGCTGCCCTCAGCAAAAGGCCAAAAGAATATTAACAACAATGGAGGGATGAGTGAAGGAAAAATCCCTGAAATCATGGTGAGGAGGGCGGTGGTGGAGGCAGAAACTGGCTGTCGAATCGGGATTGCAGCATGCCGAGAGCTGTAACAATGTCATCCATCCGCTGCGTGATGGATGTAAACCCGGAGTCCATCCTCTGAGAGATGCTGTCAAGTCGGGTGTTAAGAGCATTGTACTGCTCAGAGGACAAGGCAGATGCTTCAGCTTCGGGTCGGTCCAATTTCGTGGCTCCCTTGTGCACAACTGCACGATATAAAGCCCGCACCGAAACTACCAAATTTCCTATCCCTGGAAAGCGAGGGTCGTCAATCAGTATAGCCATGTTCCTCAGCATTTTCCGATCAATAATCATTGGCTTGGCAGCTGCAGCACCCAATCTTGTATGGTTAAAGAAACAGGCCAAAGTAGTTACAAACCCTCCCATGGCTAGCTTCGAATCCCGCTTTGGGAATGAACGCAAATCCAAGACCTTATGGGCAATGAAAGCAGCCCCATTTAACCGAATTCCATTATGCATCGCATACAAAATGGTGGCCTCGCTAGCATTAACATTTTCGGGCCCACCAAGATGGCTAAAGAAGGCCAGGGCTAAATACCGATGCATAATTCGCAGTGGATGATCCCTCAGGTGATGTGCCTTGGTATTCTTGGGGTTAAAATAGGTATGATCCTCGGGATCATAAATGCCCATCCAGATTTCTTGTTTGTTGAGATGGGTAATGTCCCGGGGAGCATGTTGGTCGAAACCCAAGACTTCGGAAAATGCATTGAAGGTCATCTGATATGGACTGCCGTCGAGCCAAAAACTCACATGGCCCGGATCATCGTGACTATCCACTCCCATTTTGATATTGGCTGTGCTCAAAAAGTCACGGACCAAATAAGGGTAGATCTGCTCATTCCGCTCATAAAAGACTTTCCAACCTACACCATTAAACAATCTCTCTAATTCATTCTGGAAGCCAAACTCCGCCATATCTCCCATATTTAGGCGAGGGGTAGCTAGATACTCTTTCTTGCAAAATATGGCCCACTGATTCGTAAATTCTGAGGGCACCCATGCTGGAACCTTAACTTTAGAGGACCCTTGAGGGGCAGATGATGAAGCACCAGCATCGGGACGAGATCTTTTGGGTGCCATTTTGCCTGCAACACAACAACACAACAAATAAGCCTTAAAGACAAAACATAGCACTTGAACGATAAGATAAAACAATTAACCTGCCTAAAACATAAGCAACAAACATAAACAAACGCAAGTGGACTACTCACACGAATAACAGAACCAAAACACAACTTAAAGCATATGCAATTGAGCGAGGGACAACCAAAAACTCAACAAAATGGCCCGAATACAAATAATTGCCTAACTCCTATATTAATCCTCTCAATTATTTGTGAAACATAAAAACATGGCAAATATTTCTTGGGCATGAGTGTGAGGAAAAGAAGGGTAAGCAACAAAGTAACTAAAACAGAAACTGTTTCTTGCTTCTCTTTGGCAATTTATCGAACAGGTGGCGGGCGAAGTGCGTTTGGCCATAAACTACACACAATGATGCATAAAACTAACCAAGCACATGCCAACATGCATATGTTAGTGTAAGCCCTAGCCCCAATGCATTGTAACGAAACACTTGAAATTAATAAAATGAGGCATTTGTTTTATCTATTGTATTCCTGTGCATATCAATTGATAGAACTATCTAAGAATGTTGTTTCAGTTTAAGTTATCATGTGTGAGGCACATGGTTGTAAGACCTTGAAACAAATGAGACTTCATTCTAAATATCCCTAGTCAGTCATTGTTATGGGAATAACAAATGAATTAAGACTAGTATGCTCTCTCTGATAAGTTGAGTTCTGTCTTACGAATCATAAGGACAAGAGTGTCAATCAGAGATCATAGATACATGTTTAGAACACGGTATCTGGATTAGATCCACTCATGAGAACACTACATGGTACAAGTCATAAGTGTTTCTCATATGCAAGTTTTGTATTGGAGTTCTTAGACCTGAAATCTCTATGAAACTCTTTATGAATTACTGTGTACTTTGACATACACCTAACGTACTCGTAACAGAGTGACAAGTACGGGTATGATTGGGTATGCATTGATTTATGTTAGAGAGCATGAGAGAAGTGAAGGGATTACCCCTCTCATTAAGAGAGAAAATATCATCGGCCACTTGATCAGTGAACTGAGAAGTGTATGGCCATACCGAGATGAAATAATGAGTAATCATTATTTATCTGAGAGTTCAGTGTCACTGGAATATCAAGAAAGGAATTAATATATATAAGGATGACTGGTTCCATGCCTTATATTAATTCTGATATTTATGGGTAAGGGACTATGCAAAATTGCATTAGGTCACTAAATGCCATATGCATTTTCATTTAATTTGGAATGCTATAATATCTTGCTAGAGAATATATATAGCCTTTGAATTAATTTATTAATTCATTGCCAACATTAAATGGACCTATAGGATCGCACACAAAGCATTGGGCTTAAAATATTTAAATTGTGTATTGGAAATTAATTTGGACTTTTATTTAAAGTCAAATTAATGCATAAAATGGGTAAACATATTTTTGCCTAACTGTTTTAGGCAAATATGTAAAAACAGTTTTTTTGCCTAAAACAGCTAGGCAAAATTGTCAAGGTGCGATTTTGCCTAAAACAGCTAGCTGTTTTAGGCAAATATATTGAACTGTCTTTTTGCCTAAAACAGCTTGCTGTTTTAGGCAAATCTGTTAACAGTTGGTCACGAGAGAAATTTGTTGGCATGTGCTAGGTTTAATTTCAATTGATTAATTATCTATGTATAATTAAGTTAATTGAGTATTAAATCCTAATTTGTATTTAATCAAAATATAATACTTGAGAGGAAATTAAAGTAGCCAAAATTCAAACTAAAATACTAGTTGAATTCGGCAACTTATCACCTTAAATAAGTAAGTTTGTTTTGATTAAATGACTAATGCCATTTGAATTTAAATTTTAATAGAATTTAAATTAAGATATATCACTTAATTAGGAAGTGATGGAGGCTGAAATTAACACTTAATTTTTGGCACTCACACTTGACCTAAATTAAGTGATATATATTAATGAATTAAATGAATAAAAGGGTATGCCGTTTTGCTATTTTTCTCTCTTGGCCGAAATACTCAAGGGGAAAGAAATCTTTCTTGTTCTCTTGTGTTCTCAGGCTGAAACAGTAACCTAAAGGAAGAACAAGATCAGATCTTGTGGCTTTAAATCATTCCCATTGCCGAATACACAATCATAGAGCTAGCACTCTTGATTTTAAGCCATCTTTGCAAGTGTGTGTGTGAGAATAGAGGGAGTGGCGTAAAGGCTGTTCCTTGGCATTGGTGGTGAAGATCTAAGGTGGAAATATCCTTCTTGGTTGCTGGTCATCATCAAAATTAAGTTTTAAAGGCATCTAAAGTTGTAAGTTTAAAACTCTAAAATTGCATGTTTCGATTCTTGTCATGGAATTGTATGGCATGTATGATAAAAATTTTTGTTTTCCGCTGTGCCATCATCACATTCATACCATGTCATATTCCATCAGCATAACCATCCATAATTTTAAAGAAAGGAAGCAAGAATTCGTGACAATTGAAGAGAACAAAAATACATTTACTTCTCTTTAGCATTTCATCGAACATGTGGTGGGCAAATGCATTTTTGCAACAAAAAAGACACAAGCATGCATAAAACTAACCAAAAAGAAAACACAAACAACACAACAATTAAATACAACGAAAGAAATGCAAGAACATGAGGGTAGGAACACAAAATGGCATAAGTAACACAGGAGAACAAAAACAACAAAACTCAAAGAAAACGACAAAAATTAAACCAAAAAATAAAGAGAAGAGTGGAGGGAGATGTACCTGTTGCTTGACGAGAGAGAGAAAGAGAGAGAGCAAAAATGGGGAGAGAAGGTCGGAGTGAAGAAGAAAAAATGCAGAGAAGAGAGGAAATGAGAAAGAGGGGCAAAAAAAACTGGGTAAAAACGAAACACATTCGACAGATGTGCAAAGAGGCATGGCTGGGACTATTTGTCTCTGCCGTGCCCAGCTTAAAATCAAAACTCCCCGTTTTGATAAAATGAAAGGCACGGCTGGGACAAATTGTTTCTACCGTGCCACCCTACTGGATTCGAAACAAACCAAAAGGCACGACTGGGACTATTTGTCTCAGCCGTGTCCTAACTAGATTAATTATTTAATTAAACTTCTTTTTTTTAATTTTTTTTATATATATAAATTTTAATTTTTTTTTGTTTTTTTTTGCCACGGCTGGGACTAGTTGTCTCAGCCGTGCCTACCTTCTGGACTTCATCTAGAATTTGGCACGGAGAAGGCCACGGCTGGGACGATTTGTCTCAGCCGTGCCCACCTTCTGGATCTAAAACTCACAATTGGCCACGGCTGGGACGATTTGTCTCAGCCGTGGCACCCTTCTGTCTCTCAAAAAATTTTAAAGGGACACGGCTGGGATAAATTGTCTCAGCCGTGCCCATCTACTAATTTGCCCTATTAAAATACTTTCTCTCCTCAAAGAAATCAACCTAACAACAACAACTAAAAACCAAACTTTTGACAAAATAAACAACACTAAACATGTTAAACTTGTAAGAAATTAAAGAGAAATCGAAAAGAAAAGAAATTGAGTTCAAGGATGAGAAAAAGTTCTGGGTTTAACAAGTCGCCAGCTCGACTTTCATAGCTCTCATGGATCATCTTTAAAAGTGAGGATCACTGATGCAGCCTCATACTTGGAATCAAGATATGGCTTCAATCGGTGACCATTTACCTTGAACTCTCGCCCATGACCTTCTTTCGGATGTCGGATGGTTACTGCTCCATAGCTAGAGACCTCAACAACCTCAAATGGTCCTTTCCACTTTGATTTCAACTTTCCAGGGAACAACCTCAGTCTGCTATCATAAAGAAGTACCTTCATTCCTGGCACAAATTCCTTCTTGGCGATTTTACGATCGTGCCACTTCTTCGTGTTCTCCTTGTACTTCTTCGCATGTTCATAGGCCCAGAATCGAATCTCTTCCAACTCGTTCAACTGCAAGGACCTACATTTTCCTGCATTCTCAAGATTAAGATTTAAGAACTTAGTAGCCCAATAAGCCTTGTGCTCCAATTCCACTGGTAGATGACAGGACTTGCCAAACACTAACCTAAAAGGTGACATTCCTATTGGTGTCTTAAAGGCTGTCCTATATGCCCACAGAGCTTCATCTAGCTTAAGGTACCAATCCTTTCTAGATGCACTGACAGTTTTCTCCAATATGGCTTTTAACTCTCGGTTGGACACTTCAACTTGGCCATTAGTTTGGGCATGGTATGGGGTAGTGATTTTATGTCTCACTCCAAATTTTTTCAACAAGACCTTGAATTGGTGGTTAACAAAGTGCTTCCCACCATCACTAATGATAGCTCTCGGGGCTCCATAACGGGTGAATATGTTCTTCCTTAAGAATTCTAAGACAACATTTGCATCACAAGTCCTAGTGGCTACAGCTTCTACCCATTTACTCACATAATCTACTGCCACTAGGATATACTCAAACCCATAAGAAACCGGAAAAGGCCCCATGAAATCTATTCCCCACAAATCAAACATTTCAACCTTAAGCATATTAGTCAATGGCATCTAGTCTCTCCTAGTTATATTTCCCACCCTTTGACATCGATCACAAGTTTGAATGAACAATTTAACATCATTAAATAAGGTGGGCCAATAAAATCCAGAAGAGAGAATTTTTGATACCGTTCTATTAGGTCTATGATGTCCATCAGCTTCTCCATTGTGACAGGCTTGCATGATTTCTACTTGCTCCTCCTTAGGAATACATCTTCTGAGAACTTGATCAGCACAAAGACGGAAGAGGTAAGGATCATCCCAGATGTAGTGCTTCGCATCAGTTTTAAGCTTCTTCCTTTGCTGCCATGTGAAGTCTCTTGGTATATAACCTCCTGTAAGAAAATTTGCAACATCAGCGAACCAAGGTAAAGAAACTTCACAAACAAATAATGCACAAATTCGTTCATCAGGGAATAAATCCGAAATCTCCCCTTTTTCAATATGATCATGCTCCATTCTTGACAAATGATCTGCTACATGATTTTCTGCCCCCTTCTTGTCTTTAATCTCTAAATCGAACTCTTGCAATAGGAGTACCCATCTTATCAGTCTTGGCTTGGATTCCTTTTTGGCAAAGAGATGCCTTAGTGCTGCATGATCAGACCACACCACAATCTTCGCTCCTAATAGATATGGTCGAAATTTCTCAAATGCAAATACAATGGCAAGAAGCTCTTTTTCAGTTGTGGTATAATTGACTTGAGCTCCTGTTAGAGTGTGGCTCGCATAATAAATAGCACAAAAGACTTTCTCTTGCCTTTGATCGAGCACTGCTCCTACTACAAAATTGCTCGCATCACACATTAGTTCAAATGGCGAATTCCAATCCGGAGATATAATCACCGAAGCTGAAATAAGCTCTGCTTCAACAAGTCAAAGGCCAATAAACATTTATCATCAAAATCAAAAGGAGCATCTTTCATTAACAAATTTGACAAAGGTTTCGTAATTTTTAAAAAATCCTTTATAAACCTTCTATAGAAACCTGCATGCCCTAGAAAACTCCTTACTCCCTTAACATTGGTCGGTGGTGGGAGCTTCTTTATAACCTCTATTTTTGCCTTGTCCACCTCAATCCCCTTCTCAAAAATCTTATGCCCTAAAACTATCCCTTCCCTCACCATAAAGTGATATTTTTCCCAATTTAGCACTAAGTTGGTCTTTTTACACCTACTTAACACTAAGTCGAGATGCTCTAAGCAGCTCTCAAAGTCAAGCTCGTATATGGTGAAGTCATCCATGAATACCTCCATAAATTTCTCTATAAAATCATGGAAAATTGCCATCATGCACCGCTGAAACGTAGCCGGCGCATTGCACAAGCCAAAAGGCATCCTCCTATAGGCAAAAGTGCCATAAGGGCAGGTAAAGGTGGTTTTCTCCTGATCTTCAGGGGCTATGGGAACTTGTAGATAACCCGAATACCCGTCTAAAAAATAATAGAACCTATCACCTGCTAACCTTTCTAACATCTGATCAATAAATGGCAATGGGAAATGATCTTTTCTGGTGGCATGATTTAATCTCCTATAGTCTATGCACACCCTCCAACCCGTGACTGTCCTAGTGGGGATTAGTTCATCTAATACATTTTTTACTACTGTCATTCCCCCTTTCTTAGGAACGCATTGCACTGGGCTAACCCATTTACTATCAGAGATTGGATAAAATATACCTGAATCAAGCAGTTTAAGTACCTCTTTCTTCACAACCTCTTGCATAGCTGGATTGAGTCGTCTTTGGGGTTGGGTGACCGGTTTGCAATCCTCCTCCATAAGAATCCGGTGTGTGCAGTAACTCGGATTAATACCCTTCAAGTCCGCTGTCTCCCATCCGATTGCTTCTTTGTGTTTTTTCAACACCTTGAGCAACGTCTCTTCTTCAGCACCTGTCAACAAAAAAGAAATAATCACTGGTTTTTCTTCTCTTTCCAAGAATACATACTTTAAATGAAAAGGAAGAGGTTTTAGTTCAGATTTTTTCTTCTCTTTCCTCCTCGCAGTCTTTCACCACAGCTGCTATTAGTTCTTCTTTTACTCCATCCAATTCTTCATTTTCCAAGGAATACATCAAACTTGAATTTATTGGATCATTTAGTAGTACTTTTTCTTGCACTTCCTCTACACATTCGTCGATTTTGTCCATGAAGTAGACTGACTCTTCTAGGTCACTTGATGGATATTTCTGAGACTTGTTCATATCCACCACCAGTTCTTCATTGTTGAATCGAAGAGTCACCTTTTGCCCATGAACGTCAATCAAAGCCTTTGCAGTGTTCAAAAATGGTCTTCCCACGATAAGGGGTACTCTCCTGTCTTCCTCCATTTCCATGACTACAAAATTCACGGGAAAAATGAATTTTCCTACTTTTACCAGCAAGTCCTCAATAACTCCCTTAGGCCTTCTCATCGATCTATCTGCAAGTTGAAGTCGCATTCCTGTTTCCTTGAGATCGCCTAAATTGAGTTTCCTGCACATAGAATAAGGCATTAAATTAATGCTGGCTCCTAGATCACATAAAGCGTTTCCAACGAAAGTTTCACCAATTTCGCAAGGTAGAGTAAAGCTACCTGGATCTTTTAATTTATCCGGGATCTTGTTCATTATAATTGCACTACAGTTCTCAGTGTGTTGCACAGTTTCATACCCTTCTAATTTCTTTTTATTAGAACAAAGTTCTTTCATAAACTTAGCATAGTTGGGCATGTGTGCTAGGGCTTCAGCAAAAGGAAAATTAATATGCAATTTCTTAAACATTTCTAAAAATCTAGCCAATTGCTCATTTTTCTTCTTCTTCCTAGCTACAGCAGGAAATGGCAACCTATTGATATCAAGATCCTCTATGTTCGGATTCACTATACTCTTTCCCTTATCATTTCTTGGAGCATCCACATCTACCTCTACTCTAAAGTTAGAAGTACTCCATGTTGGTTCCTCCAAATCAGTTGATGAAGTTGGTGATTTACCTCTTTCTTCCTCCCGTACTGCTTCCTTGCCACTTCTCAGAGTGATTGCTTTGGCCTCCTCCCTAGGATTGCGATCCACATTTGAAGGAAATGTCCCCGGTTGTCTGTTTGAAATTGAAGTTGCAAGTTGGCCCAATTGAGTCTCCAAATTTCTCATTGAAGCATCTTGATTTCGGTTCCATTGCTCTTGAGATTTCCACCTTGAATTTTGACTCGCCATGAATTGTTGTTGGCTATTCATGAAACTAGCAAACATGTCTTCTAAATTTGGCTTCTTTTCTTGAATGGGTGGTCTTGATTGAAATCCCGGTGGATGGTATGATTGAGGTTGATTAGAGTTTTGCCCTTGATGGTGATTTGGTGGATAGGGGACTTGGTAGTGATTGGTGGTTTGTGGTTGGTGGGGCTGAGCTTGACTATGATAGACATTTGAGTGGTAAGGAGCTCTTGGTTGTGGTTGAGAAGATGAAGCTTGTTGATTCCCATCCTTCCATGAGAAATTAGGGTGATTCCTCCATCCCGGATTATATGAATTGCTGTAAGGATCATTCCTTCTAAAATCACCTAATGCATTTACATCACCTACCACTCCTCCTTCTTGGATAACTTGCTCACTTTCACACGGTCCACTCTCTTGATTCACTGCAGCCACATTTTGAACTTTTAAACCACTCAGCTCATTTTTTACCAATTCTAGCTGTGCTTTTAACAGTGCTACCTCATCCACATTGTGTAAACCTTGTCTTCTTGGGACTGATCTAGGGGCAGTCCATTGTGAATCATTTGCTGCCATCTCATCTAACAACTGAAAAGCGTCCTCAGGCAGCTTGTTGAAGAAAGATCCTGCCGATGCTGTATCCAATAATGACCTTGTTTGAGGTGTAACTCCCGCATAAAAGATGGTCATCAATTGATAGACAGCTATTTCATGATGTGGACAGCTTCTCAATAATCTTCTAAACCTCTCCCATGCCTCGTGAAAAGGCTCTTCATTCATCTGATGAAAACTCATGATGCTATTTCGGATGCTTGCAGTCTTTGTTGGAGGAAAGAATCTCATTAAAAACCTTTCTTGCATTTGATCCCATATCTATATTGACTGATGTGGTAACATTTGTAACCACTCTCTTGCCTTGCCAATCAATGTGAATGGAAACAGCTTTAACCTCACTGCATCCGTACCAACACCCGAAATTTGAACAGTGTCACTCACTTCCAGAAATATGTTGATATGCTGGGCTGGATCCTCTACTTCTGAACCAGAGAACTGATTCCTCTGTACCATGGTAATGGTGGCTGGTTTGAGCTCAAATTGTACTCCTCTCGGCAATACAATTGTTCGGTGATCTTCATTCCACCTTGGCACAACGAAGTCTCGTATGGTTCTTTGCCTAGGCATTTGTTCATTCTCGGGAGGAAACTCATCAAGAGGAGGATCGTGCTCTATCTCGTTATCTCTATTATCCCTCCTTCTTTGGTGTAGAGTCCTCTCGATTTCAGGATCAAAAGGTAGTAATTGCTCTTGTCTTGTTCTATTCATGCACCAATTTCACCTGAAAAGAATCAAGAAAAATAAAATAAGGAAAAGAAAACACATACAAACAAAAATCACAGCTTACTAACAACGCCAATTTCCCTGGCAATGGCGCCAAAAACTTGTTGCGACCCTAGCAAGTGCACTAGATGGACAAGTAATAAAGTGGGGTATAATTAGGACCCTCAATATCAAACCCAAGGGAAATGTGTGTGTGCAAACTGTGAGGATTAATTGTATGCTAAAGAATTCCCAATTGTTGTGTGTATGAATTGTTTGATTTATAAAATGTAACTTAAAAGCCTAAGTATGTAAAATAGAGAAATTTAAATTCAGAGTATTAAATTCTGAAAAGTTAGTAAATATAAAAATCTATAGAAATAAAGCGTTACTCGGGTTCACTTATCCACCCCATACCCAAATGTGAATAAATTTTTACATAAAAGTATACATGAATGAATTCGGGATAACCCTCTTAACCCAAGCTTCCCATTCCGGAGCCACCTATTCTAGTTGCTAAACTTCCCATTCCGGAGCCAACTCAACAACTAGCCTATGCACGGGTCTAACATCCTAAGTTTGGTTTGCCTTCCCATTTCGGAGCCAAACAACCCAAATCTAATCCATTTCACTCCACACTCTAGTCTTAGAATCACAATTACTGCACATTTAGAATCCCATTCCGGAGCCGTCTAAAATAATACAGCATTCATGAAAGAAAAACTGAGCAAAACTAAACATGGACTTTAATCCACTAGACTTAATACACATTCAAAGATATATGATAAACATCATTCATCCATGTATGAAAATTAACTCAATAGATTGAAAACCCATGAAATATAAATAAGTAACAGCAAAATAGACCATTCATTCATGTAAAATCAAAATATGCTCAATATTCACATTGTGAGTAGGGGATTCAAAGCTCCCCCAAGCAACAAAAACAACTACTCACTATCCATATTGTAAAAATTTAACAAAGTAAGAGTGAAAACTATAAAACCCATTTAAAGCTAAAGATTTGAAGTTGATGAAGCTCCTCCTCTTCTTCTCCAAACAGCAACTTGATTGTAAGCAGTAATCTTCAAGCTAGAGACTAAAACTATAACTATCTTTGTGTTCTTGAAGTAAAACTAAGTTAAAAGTGTAATTTTTACAAGTAAAACTCAAAATCTAAGGATGAAAAACCCACCAAGTATGAAAAACAGCGTTTTCTACTCTACCTAAACACTCTAAGCACGAAACCCTAGAAAAAAAAACTCTCTAAGCAGAAAATTTCGCAGCTTTTATAGAGATGTCCAAGAGGCCACGACTGGGACACTTTGTCTCAGCCGCGACAAAAGGATAGGGCACGACTGGGACAGTTTGTCTCAGCCATGTCAAGCTTCTGGATCAAGAGTGCTTCGCAGGCTGCCATGGCCATGGCTGGGACACTTTGTCTCAGCCGCGACCTTTAATGAAATGGCGCGTTTTGAAATATGCAATAGCCACGGCTGGCACAATTTGTCTCAGCCGCGACTTTTAATGAAACGGTGCGCTTTGACTCCTGGATTGGGCACGTTTGGGATGAATCGTCTCGACCGTGGCTAATGGTGAAACGGTGCGCTTTGCCATCTGCACTGGACACGGCTGGGACATTTTGTCTCAGCCGTGCCTTAGTAAAATTTTCTGCAAAAAGTAAAATTTAAGACAATTAAGCACCTAAAAACTTTAAATTAAGCAAAATAACTAAAATACAAATAAGAAACAATAATATAGTCTTAAACACTAAAAACAAGCAAGATGAGACACTAAAACACATAAAATTATCCAGAAAATAAACACTAAAAACAAGATTATCACATGACATCCCTACTAATGTTTAAAACAATCCTACTTCCAGGGTTTGAATCCCTTAGCTCCTGAGCATATGCCTCCAATATGCTATAGTCCTCCTTATACGAACCCTCAAGTGATGTCAGTATCAACTTTTTGGCTAATTTCAATTTGTGTTTAGACATATTTAATTTCAACTCATCAGCAATTTCAGCCCTAATTGCCTTCAACTTATACTGAGGGTTATTCTGCACTCTCAACCCGAAATAGTTTTCCAATAACTTATAATTTGCTCTAGGATTAAAATATTCAGTCAAGCAAGTGTGTTCAGTATTAAGTGTTTTACCCCTAAAGCCTTCCCCTTTCCATCTTTTGAAATCATCAATACAAATAGACAACCTTCTTGGCACCTGTATCTAACTCTACTCTTGTCAGATTTAACAATTCTAATGCCATATGCATTAGCAACAACATACATATTCACAGTTTTTCATGCCTCATCTAAATCTTTAAAAATCATTCTTGAAGTTAAGACTTTTAAATGATCCAATTTTTCATCAATCACTCTCTGTCTAGCCTCTCAAATTTCTTCATTCAACTCTAGATCAGATTCACCATCACCTTCCTCACATGCTTCAGTATAATCTTTATACTCACTGTCTTCAGATTTCTCACACACTTCAGCACGTATTCCACCTTTATTACAACCATGTGAACTAGTCTGAAAAATATGATCTTCTCCTTCCTTATTTTGCCCTCTAGATGTATTGTCCATCAAATGTACATCCTCAACTGCAATCTCAGTATTTTCACTTCTCTCATTGCACTCATCACTAACTATATTTTCATTAATAGGTAACTTAGAAAGCTGCTTTAAGGATCAAAGTTTACACTTAGGATGTTCAGACAACAACTGAATTGAAAATATATCTAATTCCCCTACTTCAATAGGGTATAATTTAATGACATTAAACTCATCACAAATTAGTTTTTGCAGAGCTCTAATACCTTGGTCACCATTTATCTCATAAAATCTTTCATGCCTCTTTCCATAAGACATTAACAAACAAATTTTCTTCACTTTATCAACTCCTAACTTTTGCTCAAAAGTGGACACAATATCGAAGTAACACAGGTGATCAGGATCTATTTTATTCTCTGCTTGAATATGACCCCCAACATAATCCATAAACTGATCTAATTTTTATTTCGCTCCAAAATGATACCACAAGCTAATGCTTTCGACCATCATGCCTAAAAGATAAACAAATATAGGGTTACTTAAAAAGAATACGTGATGTACTTTTTCCATTTATGAAAAAAAAACTAACAAACAGAGATTAATGAGGCCCTAAACAAAGATTAAATCATACATGATGCCCTAAAGAAGAATGTGGTTACATGCTTATATTTTACCAAAAAATATAAAATCATATATACAATGATTAGAATTTAAACTCTACAATGCATGGGAAAACTATTTTTATAGTTAATCTTCACTCCATCAAAAGAATGTGTTTACATACCATTTTATAGACGATTGCAAATCAGGAACCTTAATGCCTTCGCGATATTGCAAATCAGGAGACCTAAAATCAATGAAGCTTTCAATTCTTACTTCGGAGATGGATGGAAAATATTTTCAGCCCTCTGTTTACTTACTCCCTTCCTCTCTACGCAACTAGAGAAGAGAGGTTGGTGAAAACATTTAATGCGACGAACATCTCACCATTTTCCCACATTCTTTTATTCCGCATAATCAACAATATAAATTTCTTTTTTTTTTCTAACTAGATCAATGACTAGGATAAATAATGCGTACATATCGTATTCCCATTAGCTTGCATTTGTGCCGTTAACCACATGGCACTACCGTTAGAGGTAGGGGTATAATTACACTATAACCTTAAGTTTAGGGGTAAAATCAAATAATAAAATTAACGTCCGGGGCAAATGGGCTCAAAAAAAGTCTAGGGGCTAAAGTTGTCACTTTTGGAAAGTATAGGGGCAAAAATTCAAGTTATCCTAATTAATAATCATTATTTGAAACTATGGTAAAACGGTCATTATTTGAAACTCTATGGTAAAATGGTCTTTTACTTTGAAACTATGGGAAAAAAATGATCATTTTTATTTTGAAACTTTGTATAAAAATATATTCTTCATTAGCTTCAGATATTTTTCATTCTCCTTTCTCTCTCTGTCTTAAAGATTCTTTCCATTCTCCAAAATTCTTCTCTCCTATTCAAGCATATTCTTCGTCTACATTTTCTCTTTGTGAATTTCAATCTCTATGATCTGTTTCTATTTACATTCTCCTTTGTCTTTAATTTAGGAATAGCTATTTGAGTACCATTCTTATACGAGAAAATGGTGCTAACTTACCCGTAAAATCTGGGTGTCTTTGTGGCTTGAAGGATTTAAAAGGAGCAATGTGGTGGTAATACCCGAGTATTCTTGTGGGTATATTTGGGAATTTATCTAGGTTGACTTTAATTACATCTTCATTTCTTTTTATATCTAATCGGATATTGAAACTTTCATTTATTTTATCAGGTGAAGCTTTAATGCCCACAATATAACTTGTTGAAATCGATCTCACTGGTTTCAGGTATGAATTTTCTTTATCTCACAATATAACTTGTGTAATTCATGCTTGGGAATTATGTTTATTCCATTTTGATGTGTGAATTTAAAATAAATAGTATTTGTTGATATCTGGGTTATTGATACTAAATCTTTTATTTACAATTTTTTCGAGTTTAAAATCATTCTTTTATATTTGGAAATGTTGTTTAAGATAAATTTTGGCAATTATTAATAGTGTTATTTTATTGAAATTCTTTCTTCACCTTGTTAAAAATTCCATTTTCTAAGAACTCTATATCGATGGGTTTCCCAATTTTTTCTTCTAAATTGGATCAATTTTTGTCTTTTTTTTTCATTCAATGAATAATTCTATGTTTACACATTCTCTAGCAACTATGTTAAGGATACCTTTTACCTGAAATTTTTGGTTGACTGATGATTATTTTCTCTTTTATTTTTCCTTTTCCTGCTTTTAAGGGCACTAAAGAGATAAATTGTAATGCAACTGTTCAATTTGCTAAAAATGATTTCTTCTCATGGTTGAAGCCTAATGTTCAAAATAATTTTTGCAATCTGCAAACCAAATTTGAAATAGTTGATGGAGTCTTGTTATTCTATTCTATAATTGGTCAGTGGATTTGATGGAGCTTAATTTTCAATTTTTAGAAAAATGGCTACAATTATGTTTTTTAATTTTTATAGGGATCAATACTATTAAAACACAAATTTTTTTATTGCTTCTTGTATTGTATGATGAAATAAAGTCTTGAAAATTCTGTCTTAGCCATCAGTTAATAAATTCCAAAACTAGTGTGGCAAAATGTTAGTTTAAAAGGATGAATTTCCAAAATTAAAAAATAATTAGCAACTATTTTATAAACTACATTAACAAATTTGAGTTTAAATCCAAAATAATTATTAGCTAAGCCAATATCATAAACTATACACCATATGAATTTAATATACTTGTTATTACTTCACAATGTTTGTTCTACAATGAAAATACACACACACACACACACATAACTCTATTTTCATTCACTTGTTTTATTTTTTTGGAATGATATATGTGATTTTAAAAGTTAGCTTTTAGTTTTGGAGAGGATTGTTTGGTTTGCGGTTGGTTTATGGCATTTAGATTTTAGGTATTTAAGGTTTAGGGCTAGACTCTTGGTTTAGATTTTAGGGTTTAGGGTTGTATAGGATAGGGGTTGCAGGGGGTAGGATAGGCTCGGCTCGGATTGAGGGGCTAGGAGGAAGGAGGCTCAAGTTAGGTTTGGGTAGGGGTAACACTTAGGCCATGCCAAGGGGCTGGGTTCAGGCAAGGGACTCGGGCTAGGCCAAAAGGGTTTGGTTTAGGAAGGGGCTGAAAGGGCTCGGGCCGAGGCTAGAGGACTTAGTCTGGTTAGAGTTGGGGGTAGGGGGCTAAGCCTAGTCCGGGTAGGGAAGGGTAAGGCTTGGGCTGGATTAGGGGGCTAGATTTGGGCAAGGACTGGGGGCAAAAGGGTAAGGGGTAGGCTTGGGTTGGGCTAGGGCAGCCTAGTTCGGGTAAGGGTGGTAGGGTAGGCTCAAGCCGGGCTTGGGGACCGGTTTGGGGGAAGGGTAAGGAGGTAGGCTCAGGTAAAGGTTGAAGAGGGAAAGAGGGGTAAGGGTTGGGCAAGGAAGGCCTGATTCAGGTAAGGCTTGGGCGGGCCAAACCGTCGGGTCCAAGGAGGAGTTAGGGGGCTTGGGTGTAACACCTTAAAAGTTGCACCTGACATGCATGATATGTTCTAGGATATGAATAGTAATCCTAGGACAATTTTCGAGATAATAAGTGTAGAATAAGACAGCAAAAAAATCGAAGGTATATAAAGTTAAATGTGCTCGAGCTAGAAAAATCTGAGGATGGGTGACTTGGTGGGCAGCTTGAACCAATAATAGAATATGAAAATAGGAGTTAAATGGAGTATGATGGTGTGATTTAAGAAGAAATTGAGTTTAAATAGGGAAATTGAGTTTAAATAAACCCTCAAGTTAGATAGAGAAGTTTTACCCGATACCGTAAACTCGGTTGACTAAAAGTTTGATCGAATCGTAAAATACTCTAAAGACCTCCAAATTTTTTTTGAATACATAGACATGTTAGACATGACCTAAATTGCCTTTTGGAACTGAAAAATAAATTTTCTGATGGTTTCAAAATTTTGAATTTCGAACCGGCTGATTTTACCTCTAGAACTAGAAATATATCAAAATAATATCAGAATGACTTGAAATTTTAACCACATGCTACTGCATATGCAAGTGCATGTAGGGAAAAATTTCATGTTATTCTGACAAACAAAACATTAATTTCAGAAAAATCGGCGAAAAACCAAGGTTAAATCAATTGGAGGGCTTAAAGGCCATAATTAATTAATTCAAGGGCATATAGGTCATTATAAAAGAAGTCTTAATCATCTGCATTCAGGTTATGGTAAAAAGAAGGTTAGAACTTAAGGAAACCATGACAAATGGCTTAAAAACAAGCCATTGGATGGAATAATGTTTGAGTGAATTTAGGCCTTAGATTTGGTGAACTTTGAGACTGTTTAGAGGGGTCTAGAATCCTATAAAATTCACCCCAAAAGTCTATCATCTTCCCCCTTCTTCCTTCAAAAATCTAAACCTCCCTCTCTTTTTTCTCTTCACCATTTTTTCTTCTTCTCTATCTCCTCCCATCAAGTCTTAAGCCCTAATTTCACTCAAAGACACTACAAGACACTCTATTCATCCTAGAAGCTTGATTGAATCAAAAGGAAGCTTAGAACACAAAGAAATTAAGTGAGAGAAAGAAATCTTTGGTAGGTAATCCATGGTGTTTTGATGGGTTTTAATTAGGGATTTTTATATGAGGTTGTAGAGCATCTCTAGGGTGATTATGTAATAGTATTTAATTGCTATAAATTAAATTTTAAGCTCATGATTTATCCCCCCTAAATTTTGGCCTAAAAGTGAAATCTAAGAGGAAGAAAGGAACAAGGAGGAGGAGGACAAATGAGGCAATATTAGGTTATTTCTAACACCATAAAGGTTAGTGGATACTCACTATACACCTAATTTCATTTAATTTTGGATTTTCTCTCAAAATTTACATTATGTAACTAATAAAAACTAAGAATTTATGGGAAATAAATTGATAGAACCTTATAGGATGATGTAGTAACATGGAATAAGTAGGAAATTATAAAGAAAACACACATATAAGTGGGGTTTCAATGGTGGCTAAATTGGTACCCCAAGAGATGCCATAAGCTATTTGATGTTATTTGAGAAATTAAACATGAATTGATTAACATAATGATGATTAAATATGTTATGATTAATTTAAGCTTAAGTTAGAGTGTGTACATAGTAGTTGTAATGTATACATAATGGTAATTATATGGGTAACATAATGATACTAAGGTAATATGAATGTTAATTAATATGTTTATGTATATTTCAACCTTAGGAACATAAATGGCATGAAATGAAGTAAGAAACCACATGATATGGTGGAAGACCATAAGAGGCCGAATGGGATACCTAGTGAAAATGGCATAAATTCATCAAGTTTAGTTATTATTTTTCACCTATGTTATGAATTTATGCATGGTATGTATGATTTCAATAAAATCATGATGTATGAGATGGTACATAATGGATGTACTTTGAGAAATATAATGAAAACACAATATAAAGTATAAAATATAATTGCCCTTAGTATACAGTGGCTGATCCAAGACCCTAGGATATAATGGCTAGCCTTAGGGACCCATGTACCGCAGTAAAATCATCCAGTAAATTATTGTCAAGGAATGACTACGATTTCGTGGTCACTTCACTCATACAGTTATATAGTAATCTCATACAGTCATACAGTCCTCGTCCTGCATATTCGGTTTGAGGATTTTCTGTCACACTCTTATTCCTCCTAACCCTGTACCGGTGTACCGAAGACCGAATTTTTTTTTCCAACTTAATCTTTATATTTCAATACTTTATTAGCATGCTTTAGCTAATTTAAGAATAAATCGTCGATGACCTATAACTGTCCCAATTCACTATGCATTTACTAAAATTTTTGCAATATAACGGCTGTACATAGTACCAGCCCCCCCGAAACTCAGAAAAACCACATAACCTCTCAGAGGCTCAACAATTAATAATATCAACTATATACATATACTGTCATCCATTCCATTTCATTCGCAACCCAAACCAGATTACTAAAATAACTTTAGTTTTACATTACACATCTAAGTAAAGTTTACATATATATATATATATATATATATATACATGCCAAAAATTTAAACAACTTGAGCATCCTAAAAGAAGTCCTTTAGAGTGTATTCTTGTTCCAGCTCCTGCTGACCTGCGTACAGTAAAAACTATACGCTGAGCACTCGACATGCTCAGTGGTAACTAATAATCGATACATTTCCTAACATTTTCATTTTTATTCTTATATATTAACATATATGTGAACATAATTATAAAATCATTTAATATTATTTCAAAATATTAATTTTGAATTATTCTATAATATTATTCATTTCAAACGCATAATTATAATTTTTTCATTATAAGCTTAATTTTTGTTCTTTAAACTAATAATTGAAATATTCTATATTTCTATACACTTAAATTGTCATTTATAAGCAAAATTACATTTTAGTCCCTAATGACAATAAAATTCATTTTCTCAGCAATTTAACTATTATCTGACTATTTTATCTTTATTTAAGCAATTTTTACTTAATTTACTTACTTTTCACACTTTTGAAAAGAAATTACTGTTTTGCCCCTTAACTTTCTTTTTCTTTCATTTTAATCCTTGTTCACTTTCTTTTCTTTCTTTTCATTGTCTTTTTACTTATTTATCAATTTATTTTCATTATGCCCCTAATATAGACCCAACAGAAAATCTCAGATCGGATACTCGAAACATGGATCCCACGGGCCCCACTAAAAAGAGAAATGATTCCTAAGGAACCATTTTCATAACACTGCACTTTTCACTTTCACTTTAACACTTAAGCCATGGAGATCAATGATTCTACCCATATCAAAGTAAATCGCCATGACCTGCACCGCAGTAAAGGGTGTTTCTATGGCTAGCCAATTATATCCAGAACTAGTTTTTACTGCTAGACTAATTCTAAGGGCACAGGAATAATTACTTTATAAATCCTTTTAATTTCCAAAAAATCTATTGGTTGACTTTTTAATTCTTTTTCATTGACTATAATGTAATCTCATATAATTTCATATTTTTCAACATTTTAATGCAATTATTAATCAATAATTCAATTATTTTCAACATACACATTAACATTAAATTTTCAATAAATCCAATAACTGCCAATAAAATTTATTTATGCATAATTTATTCTTTAGTGTCATTTTTCATTAAAATAATCAATTAATTCACTGTAAATCACAACTTTCATTATATACATACAATATACATAATCTTAAAAATTCCCAAATAAATTTCAAATATTTTCTAAAAATTCATCGACATTAATTATCAAGTCTACTATTATTTTAAGCTAACATATATTATTTATTTACATTTTTCTCACCATTTTCCCTTACTAACAATTTCGGCCACCATTACTCTCCATCCTAAAATTTTTCTTTCTTTCATTTTCACTTTCCATTTATCTTTTCTCTAGTTTAATTACAATTACCCTAACATAATTGCATCAATGAATCACTTTAAACATTTTTACCCTAGTTACACAATTGAGAAAAATTCAAAAATTTAGAAAATGTAAAGATTAATTAGTCACTTATAATTTTTCCTTGAATTAGGAAGCTCAATCCTTCTCATTGCCTTTATCCTTGGAAATACTAACCCTTCCTTCACCACTTACATAGGCCGGACAATTCAAGCTTAGTTTCTCTTTTTTTTTTTTGTCCTCAAATGCAAAATCCAAGCTCATAATCAATATCTACACCTCAAAATCTATAGGAAAACACTAAAAAAATAATTTAAATCCATAAATTTCTTAAAGTCTCACTTACCTTATTTTCTTAAATCACTTGATTTCTAGCCTTTCCTTTCTCAAACCACTTTCTTGAGGTTACTAGGGTGAGCTAGAGAGGTAAAACTTTAATTTTTATGTTGGGAACTATGAGTGATTTGAATTGAAAGAAGAAGAAATCAAAAGAAGAAGAATAAGATATTTTGGCCAACCAAGGAGGAAGAGAGGAGACCAGCTAAATCTGAAATTTTCTCAATATTTCTTCTCTTTATATACTCCTTATATGAGCCTAATTATGGGCTTAATTTATGGGCTTAGCCCAATTATCAATTTAAGCCCATTTTAGGCTATTAAAGGCCCAAACCAAATTCTCCATCTTTCTCACTTCAAGTTACTTCAAAAATAATTTCATAAATTTTATCACATAAAAAATAGCTAGTACACAAATTTTTGGCTCAATCGGAGTCCGTTATCGGTCTAATTCGATAACTATCGGTGTCACCAAAAAATTCAATTCTCATCACTAAAATATTCTACACAAAAATTCATGTAGGTATGCAAAATCTAAAAATATTCGGAGTTTATTTACTATTTTTAATTATTTATGTAAAATCAAGTGACCTCCCCTACCAGGAAAATTGACTCACTACCTTTTCGTATTTTTGACCTTTAGTGGCCTATTTGACCTCAATTTCACTTCAAATTTCAATCCCGGACTTACCATGACAAATACTTTTCGATGGTTCAATAAAATATTTTTGACTTTCGAGCCCGAAAAGCACTATTTACCATCGAAAAGTACTGTTCATGGCTGACCCGGTATTGAGGCCGTTACATTTCTCCCATACTAAAAGAAATTTCATCCTCGAAATTTACCTGAATTGAATAGTAGAGGGTATCACTGTCTCATCATTGCTTCAGGTTTCCATGTTGCCTTTTCGACATTATGGTGATGCCATAGAACTTTCACCAAAGGAATCTGTTTGTTCCAAAGCTGTCGGACTTCCCTAGCCAAAATTCTTACTGGTCTTTCTTCATAACTCATGTTAGCTTGAACTTGTATCTCTTATGGTGCTATCACATGGCTCGGATCAGACCTGTATCTCCAGAGCATGGACACATGGAAGACATCATGTATCTTCTCCAAAGTAGATGACAGTTTCAATCTATAGGCCACGGGACCCACTCGCTGAAGTATCTCATAAGGACCAATAAATCTAGGGCTTAACTTGCCATTCTTTCAAAATCTTAGAACCTTCTTCCATGGAGGTACCTTCAGAAAGACTTTATCTCCGACTTGGAACTAGATATCTTTCCTTTTTAGATCTGCATATGACTTTTGTCGATCCATTGCTTCTTTCAATCTGCTTTTAATGATCTGGACTTTTTCTTCAGAGTCACGAATCAAGTCCGAACCCAAAAGCTTTCTCTCACTCAGTTTAGTCCAGTAAAAAGGAGTCATGTATTTCCTACCATACAATGCTTCAAATGGAGCCATTTTCAAACTAGATTGATAGCTATTGTTTTAGGCGAACTCAGCTAATGGCAAATACTTTTCCCAATTAGTGCCAAACTCAAGGACACAACATCGAAGCATATCCTCTAATGTCTGAATCACTCGCTCGGACTGTCCATCAGTTTGAGGGTGAAAAGCTGTGCTGAGGCGAAGTCTAGTACCCAGAGCATCCTGAAAACTCTTCTAGAAGTAAGAAGTAAATCTAGGATCTCTGTCTGACATAATGGATGTAGGTACTCCATACAATCTAACCACCTCCTTTATGTAAAGTTCTGCCAACCTGGTCAAAGAGAAATCCATCCGATCTGGCAAGAAATGAGCTGATTTGGTGACGCGGTCCACAATTACCCAAATGGCATCATGCTTTCACCGAGTCATAGGTAGCCCAGTCATAAAGTCCATAGTCACCTGATCCCATTTTCACTCTGGAATAACAAGTGGTTGAAATAGTCCAGAAGGAACCTGATGTTCTGCTTTCACCTGTTGACATGTCAGACATTTACCTATGAATTCAATCACATCACACTTTATACCTGGCCACCAATAATAGACTTTCAAATCCTGATACATTTTATTACTTTCAGGATGCATAACATAACCACTATGATGTAATTCTATCAGAATCTCTTTCTTCAAATCTTCCTGAGCTGGCATACAAAGTCTTCCTTTGAAATAGAGGCTTCCATCATTTAACAATGAATAATCACTTTCACTGCTATGTTGAAACTTGGTTACAATAGCCATTAACCTATCATTTTCTTTCTAAGCCGCTTTCACTTTATGCACAAAGTCTGGTTTAACTCGTAGTTTCGCTATTATGGCTTCATCTGCTGCCAAGCTTAAGTTGGTGTTCATTGCCTGAAGAGCTGCAAAGATCACTATTAATCATTTACTCTTATCAATATCTTGTACAAATTCATTCAAAAGCACTAACATTGCCTAACATAAATTTTTTGCTGAACACATCGGCCACTACATTTGCTTTCCCTGGATGGTAGTCGATATAGAAATAATAGTCTTTAATCAACTCCAACCAGCATTTCTGTCTAAGATTGAGTTTTTTCTGGGTAAGCAAATACTTTAAACTCTTGTGATCTGAGTAAATGTAGCATTTCTATCCATATAAATAATGCCTTCAAATCTTTAATGCAAACACAATGGCTGCTAACTCTAAGTCATGAGTAGGATAGTTTCTCTCATGATTCTTGAGTTTTCGGGAGGCATAAGCTATCACCTTGCCTTCCTGCATCAGAACGCACCCTAACCCATTCTTGGAAGCATCACTGTATATCACAAAGTCCTTGCCTGCCTCAGGTTGAGTAAGGATAAGAGCTTCTGTCAACATTATCTTTAGCTTTTCAAAACATTCTTGACACTTGTCAGTCCACACAAACTTATCATTTTTCTGTAGCAGTCGAGTCATAGGGACTACAATAGTGGAGAAGCCCTTGATAAATCTCCTATATTACCTAGCCAAACCCAAAAAAATTTGCACTTCAGTCACATTCTTGGGTGGCTTCCATTGAAGGATTGCTTCAATTTTTTAAGGATTAATTTTAATGCCCTATGCAGAAATGACATGTCCCAAAAAGGATACTTCATTCAGCCAAAAGTCAGATTTACTGAATTTGGCGTACAACTGCTTTTCTCTCAGCGTCTGCAATATAATCCTTAAATGCCTCTCATGCTTTTTCAGTGTTTTAGAATACACCAATATATCATCGATAAAAACCACCATAAACTGATCTAAGTAAGGGTAGAAGACTCTGTTCATCAGATCCATGAAGGCCGTTGGTGCATTTGTAAGCCCAAATGGCATGACCAAAAACTCATAGTGGCCATACCTCGTATGAAAAGCTGTCTTGGGTATATCAGCCTGTTTTATGCCCATTTGATAGTAGCCTGACCTCAAATCTATCTTGGAGAAGACACCTGCTCCCTTAAGCTGATCAAATAAGTCTTCAATGCGAGGGAGGGGATACTTGTTCTTGATCTTCACTTTATTCAACTGTCTGTAGTCTATGCACAGCTGATGAGTCCCATCATTTTTCTTTACAAATAGGACAAGTGCTCCCCAAGGAGAAGTACTGGGTTTTATAAACCCTTTATCGAACAACTCCTGAAGCTGAACCTTTAATTCTTTCAATTCTGCAGGTGCCATTCTATACGGAGCAATAGAGATAGGAGCAGTGCCAGGAGTGACCTCAATGGAGAATTCCACCTCTCTATCAGGTGGTAAGCCTGTAAGCTCATCTGGAAACACATCCTGGAACTCCCCAATAGTGGGTACATCCGACACCTTTAAACTTTCTTTCTTCGCTTCCATTGCATAACACATATACGCTTCGCATCCTTTTCTAATCAATGTTTTTGCTGCAGTAGCGGATATCACGTCAGATAGAAAATTAGATCTCATACCCACAACTTGATGTCATCACCATTCTGAAGTTGTAGGGTAACCCTCTTCTTTCTGCAGTCAACGGTCGCTTGATGGGTGGACAACCAGTCCATATCCAAAATTAAATCAAACTCGCGAAAGGGTAGCTCGATAAGATTTGCCAGGAATACATGTCTCTGGACACCAATAGGACACTGTCTATATATCTTGTTTACTACCATACTATGCCCTAGAGGATTACTCACCAAGATGTCCTGGTCTAAGTAGGCCTCTTTTATCGCTTTATCCCGTGCCAATTCTGTACTAATATAAGAGTGTGTGGAGCTAGGATCTATCAAAGCATACACAAAATCAGATAATAGAATAAACTTTCCCACTATCACATCAGGAGCATCCTCCTCTTTTCTGGCTTTGACAGCATAAGTCTGTCCCCCTGACTGCCTCTGTCCCTGAGACGACTGGCCAACTGGTTTGGAGGCTGAAGGTCTAGGGACAACTCCCCTACCATGACCACGTGGTGCAAAAGATCCTGTACCAAAAGCTGGTGAAGCTATTGAGCAGTTTGTATCAGAGGACAATCTCTAATCAGATGGTCGCTGGACCTACATTTGAAACGGGCTCCCGTCAAAAATCTACACTCCCTAGGATGTGTCCTACCACAATGCTCACACTATATTGCTGACCCGCCATCTTTGCCTCGAGGTGCACTAGATGCTGTAGTGGCAGTAGACTTGCCACGGGAGGTGCCACCCTGACCTCTACCTGCTGGTAGGTAGCCCTCAGGTGCCTACTGACTCTTCTGTTTTTTACTCTGCCCTAACTTCCCACTGGTCTGTCCCTGTCTTCTCTTCTGCTGAAACTGGGACTGCCTCTCTACCTGTTCAGCTTGAGTAGTTTCTAACTTAAGAGTTGCATCAATCATAGCCTGCAGATTAGGGTAATGCTGGGCTCCAATAATCTATCTCAGCTCTGTGTGTAATCCTTTCTTAAAGCGCTGACACAGTTTTTCTTCTGTAGCCAGTCCCTTATCCAGCTAAGAGCTCAAGCGCTCAAACTTTCGGTCATATTCTGCCACAGAACGATTCCCCTGTCTCAATCTCTAAAAGGGTCTTGTATAAAAATCTTGTACTTAGCCCCAATATACTTCTTCTCAAACTGATCAATGAAGAACTCTCAATTTAACTGATCTGTAGGAGTATGTCACCTGACTGAGTCCCACCATACAAACATTGGACCCTGCAGCAAAGCAGTGATTCCCTCAAATTTCTCCTTCAATGGGTTGTGGGTAATCTTAAATAATCTCTTTATCTTGAATAATCATGCTTCTGCAGCTGCTGGTGTCAATGGATCATGACCTGAAAAATCTTCAGCTCCCAATCTCTTTAACTACTCCAATATAAGCTTCCTCCTAGGTGGAGTAGGTGGTTGAACCTGAATTACTGATGGCGGTGCCTGAGCCTGTGTAGCCTGAAGTCACTGTTGGATGTAATCAGACATCAGATTAAGAAAATCCAGCTGAGGAGGAGGAGGTGCTACTAGTGGAGGTGTCTGTTGCTGTGGAACCTCCTGTTGCCATATTGCTTAAGGCCTCACTTTTGTTATCTCCAACCTCACGGCTCGGCTCACCAGACAGCTTTTCACTATAAAACAGAGTGGAGCAAGAATACATTAATTCCATATCCACTTCTCAAATTAACAATTGGCATGTATATAAATAATTTAAATCAAACATTACACCCATTTCGATCTTAGAACCGTCTAAACCACTGCTCTGATACCATAAAATGTCACACCCTTATCCCTCCTAACACTGTACCGGTGTATCGAAGACCGAATTTTTTTTTCCAACTTAATCTTTATATTTCAATACTTTATTAGCATGCTTTAGCTAATTTAAGAATAAATCCTCAACGACCTATAATTCGGTCAGACTTAGCATAAAATCTCAGACCGGATACTCGAAACATGGACCCCACGGGCCCCACTAAAAAGAGAAAAGATTTCCAAGGAACCATTCTCATAACACTGCACTTTTCACTTTCACTTTAACACTTAAGCCATGGAGATTAATGATCCTACCCATAGCAAAGCAAGTCGCCATGACCTGCACCGCGGTAAAGGGTGTTCCTATGGCTAGCCAACTATATCCAGAACTAATTTTTACTGCCAAACTAATTTTAAGGGCACAATAATAATTACTTTATAAATCCTTTTAATTTTCAAAAAATCTATCAGTTGACTTTTTAATTCTTTTTCATTGACTATAATTTAATCTCATATAATTTCATCTTTTTTAACATTTTTATGCAATTATTAACCAATAATTCAATTATTTTCAACATACACATTAACAATAAATTTTCAATAAACTTTCAATAAATCCAATAAATGCCAATAAAATTTATTTATGCATTATTTATTCTTTAGTGTCATTTTTCATTAAAATAATTAATTAATTCACTATAAAGCACAACTTTCATTATATACATACACTATACATAATCTTAAAAATTTCCAAATAAATTTCAAATATTTTTTAAAAATTCATAGACATTAATTATCAAGTCTACTATTATTTTAAGCTAACATATATTATTTATTTGCATTTTTCTCACCATTTTTCCTTACTAACAATTTCGGCCACCATTACTCTCCATCCTAAAATTTTTCTTTCTTTCATTTTCACTTTTCATTTATTTTTTCTCTAGTTTAATTATAATTATCCTAACATAATTGCATCAATTAATCACTTTAAACATTTTTACCCTAGTTACATAATTGAGAAAAATTCATAAACTTAAAAAACGTAAAGATTAATTAGTCACTTATAATTTTTCCTTAAATTAAAAAGTTCAAGCCTCCTTCTCCTTGTCTTTATCCTTGGAAATAGTAACCCTTCCTTCACCAGCTACATAGGCCGGCCAATTCAAGCTTAGTTTTCCTTTTTTTTGGTCCTCAAATGAAAAATTCAAGCTCATAATCAACATCTACACCTCAAAATCTATAGAAAAATACTAAAGAAATAATTTAAATCCATAAATTTCTTAAAGTCTCACTTACCTTCTTTTCTTTAATCACTTGATTTCTAGCCTTTCCTTGCTCAAACCACTTGCTTGATGTTACTAGGGTGAGCTAGAGAGGTGAAACTTTAATTGTTGTGTTGGGAACTATGAGTGATTTGAAGTGAAAGAAGAAGATATCAAAGAAAGAAGAAGAAGAAGATATTTCGGCCAACCAAGGAGGAAGAGAGGAGACCAGCTAAATCTGGAATTTTCTCCAAATTTCTTCTCTTTATATACTCCTTAAATGAGCCTAATTGTGGGCTTAATTTATGGGCTTAGCCTAATTATCAATTTAAGCCCATTTTAGGCTATTAAAGGCCCAAACCAAATTTTCCATCTTCCTCACTTTAAATTACTTCAAAAATGATTCCATAAATTTTATCACATCAAAAATAGCTAGTATGCAAATTTTCGGCTCAATCGGAGTCTGTTATCGATCCGATTCAAACTTATCTGTCTGATTTGACAACTATCGGTGTCACCAAAAAATTCTATTCTCATCACTAAAATATTTTATACAAAAATTCATGTAAGCATGAAAAATCTGACAATATTCGGAGTTCGTTTACTATTTTTAATTATTTACACAAAATCATGTCACCTTCCCTTTTTCGTATTTTTGACCTTTGAAGGCCTATTTGACCTCAATTTCACTTCAAATTTCAATTTCGGACTCACCATGACCAATACTTTCCGATGGTTCAATAAAATATTTTTAACTTTCGGGTGTCATTTCGGACCTAGAAAATACTATTCATCATTGAAAAGTACTATTCACGACTTATTAGGTGTTGAGGCCATTACATTTTCACTGATGACTACTAGGGGCAAAAGGATAATTATGCAAGAAAACAGGGATTAAATGATAAATTTTACATAAAAGAAGTCATAAATGGAAATAAATAGAAAATAATGTGAAAAACGAGATTAATATCTTTAAAAAGGGTATAACGGTAATTATGCAATAAACTAAGGGTAAAATGGTAATTTGGCATGAAAAGGGTAGTTAAAAGAAGTAAAAGGTTCAATTTAAACATAAAGGGGCAAAATCATAATTAATGAAAAGTTTAGGGACTAAAATGTAATTATCCACTTTGTGAGCACCATAAGCACTAAAAAGGAAAATTTTCATTTAAAGCAAATTAAAAGTCAAAGGAGTTAAAATGGAAGTTAAACAAAGTCAAATTGGACAAACGAAAAATTTAGGGACCTAATTATAATTTTACAATTAGATAAAATAATTGTAGTAAAGAATAAGAAAATCTAGTATAATAAGACTTAGGTGTTAATTTTAGGAACTAACCAAATTAACGGGAACTAAATTAATAAAAGTATCAAAAAAGGCAATATGGTAATTTAATAAATATTTATATTATTAAATAAAATTTTATGTGGTTGTATCCATCACTAGGCAAAATTATTGCTTAGCGCGTGGTTTTATGACTGCGCGTAGGAACAGGTACATAAAGGAAGCAGAGGAAGGCGAAGTCGAAGGCATTTAATGTGATGAAACAATTAGAATTGACTTTGTGTTCTTTTAATTTAGCCTGTTATAGACATGGTTGCATATAGTCTTTTTGATGTATTAAAAAGCTAAAATTGTGGATGACTATATATATATGTGTGTGTGTGTATGATGAGAACTTGTGAATGATTTTTGTGCTGTTATTGATTCTTGAACAAATATAGAAGTGCCATGAATGAGATTGAAGTATTGGAGGTGGAAACAGATTATAGGGACTGTAAAATCTCTACTTTGCAGGTTTGGATAGCAAGGTTTTTAAGCCATTGTACTGTCGAAATTTTGACCAAAATAATAGTGTCGTAATGGTGGCATATATATATATATATATATATATATATATATATATATAAGTTGGATTTTGCAAATAAAGCTTAATATGTAATCTTTAAATTAAACAATTCATTACAATAATAACCCACAACATTAATCTGAGTTATACACCATGTACGGGAAACCAAAGTGTTATAGGGTGTTACATTGGGGCTTGGGGATTAGGTCTGGGTAGGGTAATGCTTAAGGTGCTCCAGAGGTGGCCTAATTTAGGTAGGGGTGGGGTAAGGTAGGGCTTGGATTGGGCCAAGAGGGCTCGAGTTAGGTTAGGGGTCCAAATCTGTGTTGAAAGGGTAGGGTACTATTCGGGTCAAGGGAGGTAGGTAGGTAGGCTTAGGCCGGGCCAGGGGACCTGGTATAGTAGGGTAGGGTAGGGCAAGTTAAGGGGTTAAGTCTAAGCAGGGGGTTAGGAGGCTAGGGTTGGGTTTGAGTACAAGTGCAGGGGTTAGGTAGGGGGCTTGGTCCACAAAGGGGACATGGATTGTATAGAGTAAGGCTCTGGCCACCAAAGAGGTCTGGGTTGGGCCCTTTAGTTTAAGAGGGCTAGGGTTAGGTCCTAGTAGGGTAGGACGGGTCGGGCTAAGGGGATAGTTTGGGTGAGGCCCCTAGTCTATGGGGTAGGAAACAAAGTAGGGTAGGTAGGGGGCCCTAACCAGGCTAGTCAAGGGGTCTAGGGTTGTAAGGGTAGGGGCTTGGAGTTTAAGGCCCCCAAACTATGTAGGGTGGTAGGGCTTAGTCCGTGCTAGTAGGGTAGGGCGGGCTTGGGTAGGTTTTAGGGGCTGGGGGGCCTGGACCTTTTGCTGCTGCTGTTTATTAATGTTGAAAAAAATATAATTGATATATTTTATTACGAGTAAGATAATATTTTGTGCCTTTTCTGTTGGTCTTGTAGCTTAGTCAATATAATTGATGCTCTTCTATTTTGAAATTTGTTGTCTTCTCTGAGAGGATCGGATGTTAACAAGAAACAGTGGATAGATTCATTGATGATAACACCCTTTCTACGTCACTCCTGTAGATTCCACACCTAGAGACTGTTTATAAAATTAAGTGCCCACAAACTTTGCGATATACTCTTGCTTTTAAATATCATCTGCATTTGAAGATCTAGGGAATCATAACCTGATGACTGATTCATTAAATATGCTATTCATTCTAAATGGTGATCAGTTTGTGTTGCTGTTTTTTGATCGATTGATTACTTTTTGTCTCTTTCGATTCTCCTTCCAGTTTATTTCTTCTTATTTCACAGTTTTTTATGTTGTTTGGTTGAGTTTTCAGGAAAAAAATTTGGAAAGATGTCTGTGTATGGGGAGAATCATTAGCATAGCTTGCCAATTGAAATGCGTGAGAAGTTTCAACATAAGCTGTCCAAGTTGCCAAGAAACAGGGGCATTTGGAGTTAGCTAAGCAATACTGCATTTGCAGTTCCAAAATGCAACTTTATTCTCAGCTTGTAGAACAGTGGCATCAATTGACAAAGCCATTCTCTTGGAAATTTCTGAAATTTATATGCTTCTCATAGAAAGAAAACAGAGAGATGGGAGGAGCAAAGCTAGGATCTTTTCTTTTTGACTCATATTTTGCCACTGCTTGTGTACCATTATTTCCAGAAATCTTCCTGCAGAAATTTATTCTAAAAGGAGCACAAGCACTGCTCAAAATGGCACTAGTTAGACACAAAACTGCAAAAGATGAAATTCATTATATACACAGAAAAGTAGCTATTTACATCACATTACAAAGAGACTATCAACTCAAACATACTTACCAAAACCATCATACAAGGCTCAAACAATGTGACAGTAATATGATATTACCTGCCATGCAATTCTCCACACAGCACTGCTAATCTCTTTGCAATCCTCTGCTCAAGCCTTCCAATTCTATCTTCAAGCATTGTAAATTCTGGTGTATGAGCTGCATTTCCTGCACCATACTCATTTTGCTGTAATCCTCCTCTTTTGGCAACTTTTTCTCCCAATTCTGCTTCTCGTAGCTCTGAATTTTTTAGCATCTTGTTGCCTGCAACTAAGGATGTACAAGTTTGAGATTGACCAAATTGATGCAACACATTATAATAATAACTGCCATACTCACCATCCTCAGTTGTTTCACCATGCTTTGCTTTCCCCACAGACATCACTGCACTCAAACCCTTAAGAGCTGCAATATCAATAGGTAGAGTTGAAATTTTGCTATCACTGTCATTTCCATTCTCAGTGGTTTTCCTTGGCAGTGTCCTTGCTACCGATGTCACAACAACTGAAGTTTTAGCAGCTTCATTATCTGCAACAGGAGATGAATAGCTTTCAAGTTTACCTGACACATTCTTGCCACCGGCACAATGCCTTTTGTTCGTACATTTCAGCATCTCTGCAATTGTCCGGTTATCTTCTTCTTATTTCAACCCTATCATATTTTGGAGGAAATCCAGGAGGAACCAGAAGATTGTTAGTTTCATCCAGGGTCTTCATATACTCGCTGTTCTCTTCATTATTTTCTTTTGAACTCTTGGCCAAGGTTTTTGTTTGCTTCAGAGGATTACCAAGAGCATGCATGGCTTTGCCACCTTTCTTTCTTTTTAAAATTCGCAGCAGTGATTTTGAATGGTAACTAGGATTGCTACACCCAACATCAGCTTCTTTATTCTCCGATTCATTCTTTGGCGATATCTTAGGAATATCACCTCCCTTTGTTATATTTGAAACCTTAGGTGTTATCTTAAAACTTGAGATAAAAATATCACCTTCCTTCATTCTATATGAAATCTTTGGTGTTATCATGAAGCTTGAGATAGTCTTAGCTTTCTTCATTCTTCTAGAACTTTTTGTTGAAATTCTTAACCTGTTTAGTTTATCAGCTGCCTTCTTTTCATTGAGAGTTTTCGAACTTCTTTGGGAACTAGTGACAAGCTTCTGTACCTTCTTTTCTTTGAGGACATTTGGAATTATTTTGGAAATCTTTTCCTGATGCGGAACCAGAAGTGCCTTCTTTACTTTGAGCCTTCCAAAACTTTGTTGAGAGTTCTGTCCCTTCTCATTTTCTTTTGACACCTGTGGAATTATTTCAGAACTCTTTTCCTCATGCTGAACTGATACCGAACGATTCCACCACTCCAAATATCGGGTTGTAACATCTGACTCAAATAGACGAGAAGGAATGTAACACTTTGCATCACTAATTGGCCTAGTGTAAAAACTCCAAGCATCATCACAACTCCCACTGGATCTAGCAACAAAGCATGGAAGATCTTGATCCATTCCAAACTGCCTTGCTACTCTGTGTGGAAGGTACTGTTCTCTGCAGTCCAATCCAATAAGCTCAGAAACCCGCAGACATTGAATGAATGACATTATTTCTTCATCCAAAGCACAATTCTGTGACACCCACATTTCTTTCTCCCTATAAAACTTAGGCATGTTCCAGTTCTCCATCGTTTTAGTATAAGGACGCCAAATAAAATTCTCTCTAGATGAGTCTAAGACCAGCCTCACATCCTCAGTTTTGCATTTAAGGTTGTTCCACCTAGCCAATCTTGGCTCCCCATTCTTGATCAAGTTAGGCTCGGGACACAAGTTCATAAATCTCTCCCAAACCAAAACTAATTGAAACGGAGACCAAATGGTAACAGCTAATTTTTCATCATCATTATCAATATAATTATTAGATAAAGCAACAATCTTTTGTTTCAACAAGCTCAAATCTCTATAAATGGTTGCAAGAACAGCAGGAGCTAGAGCAATCCTAGTACCTCTAGCCAAGCGAATCGCAATTGGAAAAACACAATCACATACAACATCAAAAGAGGTAGGCAAGACAAACCTTGATAACCACAAAGAAAGAAATACTTCGTGCTCTATTTCACTCCCACTGTTCATGAAAATTTTCAACCATGCGCTGTGAACTGCCTTCTTAGATGAAGACCTAATCAATTCCAATCTTGCTTGGACCAGATTCTCTTGAATTCCCATCAATTCATCTGTATGAAGAGGTTCAAAAACAGGGGACCCTAAAACAGAGTACCCAGCAATCATCATATCCTCAAGTGTCAATGTAGCTTCACCCCAAGAAAAAATGAATGAATTAGTATCTGGGCACCATCTCTCTGCAACCCCAAGAACCAAATCAGTTGCTTTATGGATAGGGTAAATGGAATTGAATATCGCGTCATGAATCCCAGCTTTCTTCCAAGTTGGTCCATGTAAGGAAGCCATCTTACTAACCCATTCGTCCCATTGCTTTAGAGGGTGCCTCCACCCATTAAAATTAACAGTGAAAGGCCAGTGTTGGGGGTCAAATGAGGGTTGTGACAGAGAAGAAAGCTTAAAAAGGGCTTGAGGATTGGAATTGATAGAGGGTTTGAGGAAATGGGCGGTTCTCAAAGTCGGATTTGCATGAGAAGTTGGGGAAATCATAAGCTCTTGCCTTGATTCAACAATGGGGTATGATGATTCTTCCTTCTCCATGGTAGAGTTATGGTGATTTTTGTGTTTAAAAGAAGGAAAGGGAAAATGGGGTTGTTGATTCGCGATGGTGATTGTGACTATTTTAAGGATGTCACCAACTAAACCTATTCTCTGTTTCCACTCTCATGAGTTCAATTCTTTCGTGTCAGTCAGGTATATTGCCTTCTTTCTTTTTATATATATATAATTTTTTCTCAGATTTATTTTTGACTGCGGGCACCGCACCCAAATAAATCTCTTTTTATGTATTTTGAATTTTAACATAATAATAAATTTAATTTTAGCAACAGATCACTGTATTTAAATGGTAATCCACTGTATGTATATATAAATCGTATAATTAGTCCAATTTAGTTTCAAGTCTAATTTCTTGAATTTGACGAGCTTTCCCGTTAAGTTTATTGAATTTATGGAGCTTCTTCACTAAGTTTTCACTCCATTACTTGGACACAAGTTTTATGGCTTGAAAACCAAGTCGTTCATATCATATCCTGCTAAATGATTTATGAGAAAATTATTTTTATTTATTTATTTGTTTTGAAAATGGGAGTAAATTTCTTATAATTTGATAATAATATTTGCATTTTGATAATTTTTTTCTAGGTAAGTAATGGTGGCTTAGAGCATAAACTATGTATTGGCTTGCATGATATTTGATTGAGTTTTTAATAGCATATGATATTAAAAGTACAAAATATGTGTGTTGTATATGTATATGAGAAGATCAGTGTTAGAGATATTTAGTTAAAAGAGTATTTAATAAACTACAAGATAGAATAAGTTTTTATAGATGTTGGAGAGAGAGAACTTTTGTGGATAATTAAAGAAAATAAAAGGACTTATAATTATGGTGAAACTTCCATTTATATAACTGTTGGAGTTTTAAAATTTTTTTAAAATTAAAATTGTCCTAATTTTATGTGGGTTATCATGAAGTAAGAATTCTATTTTAATAGGTGAAAGACAACAGTTGAGAAGACATATAAGCTAATAATATTTGAGAAGACAACGGTTGAGGAGCACACAATGTCTATTGTCTATTGGAATAACACATTGAGGGTGCAAATGCAAAGGTCAGTAGCCTTGACTGAAAGATGATGTGAGGTAATAACATGAAAAATGCATACTTGATGAATTAAGTCTACAGTACGCTCAACTGCCTTCACAGTCACCATATCAATCAGCAAAAAACAGATGAAAAACTCCATGCTCTCATCATATGTTTCTCTGACATTTATATCTTCTCAAGCCTTTGAATTCTACGTTCTATCCTCGATGCTGCTTCCTCAATTGAATTGTTGTTGTCAATCCTATTGATGCTAGCTATTTTCAGACCCATACTTGCTTCACAACTCTCATTTTCATCTTGTCCAACTCCTCCTCTTTCTGTTTCTGCAGATATTGGTCCTTCAATATCATGCTTTTTCTTATCTCCTTCACCGGGATCTTCTGCTTCCATTTCATCACTATTGGCCAAGGTTTCTGATTGCTTCACATGATCGACAAGAGAAACCAGAGCTTCACTAGTGTTCTCTCTTCAAATTTCGATACTTTGACATGTCTATACTAAGACACTTTTCCTGATGCGGACCTGATACCCAACGATTCCACCACTCCAAATACCGGCTTGTAACATCACTCTCTACTGGACGAGACGGAATATAACACTTAGCATCGCTAACTGGTTTAATGTAACTAGTCCAAGCATCGGCCCTACTGGCACTGGATCGAGCAAAAAAGCCTGGAAGATATTGATCAATTCCAAACTGCTTTGCTACTCTGTGGAAGGTACTGTTCTATGCAGTCCAATCCAACAAGCTCGGAAACTCTCATGCTTTGAACGAACGATAATAATTCTCCATCCATATCTGAATTCAGTATCACCCATATTTCTTTCTCCTTATAAAACTTGGGCATAGCCCAGTTTTGCAGTGTTTTAGTATACGGGCCCCAGACGAAACTCTCTTTAGATGAGTTTAAAACCAGCCTCACATTGTCAGTTTTGCATTTAAGGTTGTCCCATCGAGCCAATCTTGGCTCCCCATTCTTTATTAGATTAGGCGCACGGCGCAGTTTAACAAATCTCTCCCAAATCCAAACCAAAACAAGTTGAAACGGAGACCAAACTGTAACATCTAATCTATCCTCATCAATATTATTATTAGATAAAGAAACAATCTTTTCTTTCAATAAGCTCAAATCTCTATAAATGGTAGCAAGAACAGCAGGTGCTAAAGCAATTCTAGTACCTTTAGACAAGTGAATTGCAATTGGAAAAACACAATCACATATAACATTATAAGAGGTAGGCAAAACGAACCTTGATAACCAAAAAGAAAGAAATGCTTCGTGCTCTATTTGCCTACCACTATCCATAAATTCTTTCCACCATCCTCCATGATGTGCCTTCTTGGAATGTGACCTTACCAGTTCTAATCTTGCTTAGACCAAATTATCTTGAATTCGCTTCAATTCCTTTGTTCGAAGAGGTTCAGAAACAGGGGAGCCTAAAACAGAGTACCCAACAATCATCATATCCTCAAAGGTCAATGTAGCTTCACCCCAAGAAAAAAATGAATGAATTGGTATCTGGGCACCATCTCTCTGCAACCCCAAGAGCCAAATCAGTATGTTCACAAATTCGGTAAGTTGAGTTCAATATTGCTTCATGAATACCAGCTTTCTTCCAAGTGGATTCGTGCAAGGAAGCCATCTTGCAAACCCATTCTTTCCATCCCTTCTGTGGGTGTCTCCACCCATTAAACTTAACAGTCAAAGGCCAGTTTTGAGGATCAAATGTGAGTGGCAAAGAGGGTAACGAGAGTGAGGGAGGGTCGCTGATGCCTTCAAGCTTTAGGTCCATGGAGGGTTTTAGGAAATGGGCTGTTCTTAAGATGGGATTTGCATGAATTGGTGAAACCATAAGCTCTTGTCTTGGTTCAACAATGGTGATTGGTGATTCCTCCATAGTTGAGTATCAGAATCAGAAAGGAAGAGCTTTCTGGCACTTGAGGGAAGATTGAGGGACTTAATATTAAAAGTAGTGTTGTTTATTTTGCCAAGGTGACGCTTTGGTTTTCCTTGTCCAGTTTCCACTCTCTTGACTCCCTGCAACAGCAAATATGCTCGGGGTTTCTTTGATAATTTTATGATCGGTCACGCATTGCTTGTCGCATTAGAATTTTTATTTTTATTTTTATTTTTTATTTATTTATTTTTATTTTTCTAATATGGTCCCCGTGGCTATTAAACCTCACTTACACCCTCTAAATTTCTTTTTTTTTTTAAATTAAAATTTATGTTTGATAACAAACGGACTAACAGACTGGTTCAACGGTCCGACATGAATCGAGCACCTTGACCAAAGAGAATCCGGCGAACCGACCTAAAGCCAAACTCCTCAAGAGCATATAGTCGAGCTATAGACTGGCAATAGGCTAGTCTCGAAAACAACTCTACCATGTTGGACAGACAACCGTCATTAACCCACATTCCCTCGAAATTCGTCGATAATGGGTTAATGGTCGGAAAAAACGGGAAATTCCTCTCATTAGCTCTTGGAAATGTATTAAGTCCACCTATAAAAGGAGTAAAGATAGGTATAAAAAGGTTACTTAATTTTTTGCCTAAAAAAATCTCTTACTCTTTCACTCAGAATCTCTAACTTGATCGTCGGAGGCTTCCTTGTCAGATACCCGCCGGTCTATTGCTTGTTGTTGCAAGTGTTCACAATCGCCAGGAACTTATAGTGCATTTCACCTGTCATCATTTGGTGCGGTGAGCGTGGAACATGGACCTTTTCTCAGACCTCAACCTAAACACTTCTGAACAAGAAAACCACATGTCCAACCCAACCCCGCCAGGAACACTGCAATTCCTCCCTCAACCCAACGACACTGTCTCCGCTTTCCCAGCTATGCCTATTCCAACCGTTACTCCAAGCATTACCCCAAAAATCGCCCAATCCCTCATTGCCGCACTATCCGCCATTTTAGCTCAGGCTCAGGCTCAGCCCCAACCCCAACCCGCACCCCCGCAAAATACCAACCTACCACAACCCCCATCTCAGCCTCTTGCTCAGGAACCCTATTCCCCTGCAGTAACTCAAAACCTGAACTCCACTGTCACCCTCACTACCGAACAATTCAATCGCCTCTTGGACGACAGAATCCAAAGGCAGCAAAATCGAGCTACACTTCAATACCAAGGTAGTTTCCGATCACTCCTCTCTCGCAAAATACTAGCCACTCCATTTCCCAACATTCGCCTTTCCCACCTCAAAACAATAGCGAAAACACCGACCCCCGAGCTCACATTGACCAATTCCAACACACTATGCTAGTGCTCACAGCAGATGACTCCGCCTTGTGCAAGATTTTTCCCCAAACTTTAACAAATTCTGCCCAGATCTGGTTCTGGAATTTGCCATCACACTGCATCGAGAGCTTCGAATAGTTCAGTGACATGTTCGTAGCAAAGTTTGTTGCTGCTATTCGCCCTAAAAAGGTATCTGCCGACCTAAACCTGGTGCAACAAAAAAGGGGCAAAATGCTACGAGCGTACGTGGAGAAGTTCAATGATGTAGCCATGGACATACAGAATTTGAACTTGGAGGTAGCCATTAATGCCCTAATCCAAAACATAAGGTGTCAGGATTTCAGTGATTCTCTAAGTAAGAAACCGCCGAATGACTTCAACGAGCTTATGTCACGAGCGCACAAGTACATCCGGATGGATGAGGCCCGGCATCTTCACCATGCCTCCAATAAAGTGTGGAACTTAGAGAAGAAAGGAGGGAAAAGTGCTAGAATAGCTCGGGAAGGGGGACACTTCGGCAAATCGGACCCAAAGAAATACCGAGGAGGTAACTGGAACAACAGGTCATATGCAATCACCACTCCCAGCCCCGACAATCAAAGAGACGACAGGTTCACGCCCCTAACTGCCTCCCGAGCGCAAATTCTGGATTGGCTAAAATAGAACGGCCAAGTCAATTGGTCGAGACCCATAAGGGAAGATTCGAACAGAGATCAGGGCCTCTATTGTGCTTTTCATAGAGATAAGGGTCACGAGACCGAGGAGTGCAGACAACTCAAGCGGGAAATTGAGCACTTGGTTCGGAAAGGAACATTAGCTCGGTTCACTAAACGGGATGATAGAGGGAAAAGACAAAGGTTGCCCTCCCCTCAACCGAGCAAAAACATACCTAATGAGGGAAGATGGGCACCAGCTGGGGTCATACATGTAATTGTTGGGGGAGAGCAAAGGGATCATTCACGCAAGAGGAAAGCTAAAGAGGTCATGTTAGTCTGGCGGAGGCTGAGCTCAGTCTCAAAGTCGATTTAGTTTACACCTGCCGATGGGTCACATGTTCGGCACCCACACACAGACGCTCTAGTAGTCGAAGCAATCATTCAAGACTTCCTGGTCTAGCGGATACTAGTTGACACAGAAAGTGCGGTCAAACTCATAACAACATAGGCATATAAAGCATTGGGAATGGCAGGACACAGGCTTGAAGAAGTCAGTGTCCTTCTTATTGGTTTTTCTAAAAAGCCCATACGAGTAGAAGGTCTGGCAAATCTATCTGTTCAGCTCGGTGATGACTCGGTAATTTGTGCTTGCAGAGCAAACTTCATGGTAGTTGATATTTTGCTCTCTAAAAACGTGATATTTGGCCGACCCCTCTTGTCCGAGGTGGATGCTTACGTCTCCATGAAAAACCTTGTGTTGAAAATCTCCACGGAAGACGAAGTGGCTGTTCTGAGAGGGAATTAAAAAATTGCTTGGGAAACGTACTTAACAATGCTCAGAAGGGCCAATCAAGGCCTACCCTTAGACACAATGGATGTACTTGATAAGGAAGAACGAAGAGTGGAGCTAGCAAAAGTGTTGCAGGTGGTCGAACTCGAGCCAGGCAAGAAGGTTAAGATTTCAGCTGGAAAGACGGGGGCAGAGAAAGAGGCTCTATTCTCAACACTCCGGGAATTCATCGATGTCTTCGCCTGGCAGACCTCAGACATCCAGAGGGTTAAGAAAGACCTAATAGTCCACTCACTGAATGTTCGGCCGAAGTGCAAACCAGTAAAAACAAAAGAAGAGGAATAATGTCCCCGAGAGACAACTGGCCATCGAGCAAGAGATCACAGTTTTGCTTGAAAGCGATTTCATCAGGGAAATATTCTATCCGGACTGGTTGGCTAACGTGGTGCTCATCTGGAAGAGCACAACAATCAAACTCCGCTCGTACTTTCAGGCGCACACCATTTTGGTGCGGACGAACACAAACCTGCGAAAGTTGTTACAAAGGCCGGAATGTTTGGGCAGACTGACAGAATGGGTTATCCGTCTGGGAGAATTTGACATTCGGTGTGAGCCACAGACATCCATGAAAGCACAGGTGCTTGCAGACTTCGTGGCTGAGATACACGAACTAGTTCCGGAACCAGATAAGGTATTGTGGAAGCTATATGTGGATGGGGCCTCGAGTTCGGAAGGAGCAGGGGTCGGAGTAATTTTGAGGAGTCTATTGATAATCCAAGTCCGAGCCATGGTACGTCTGACCTTTCCGGCCTCCAACAATGTAGCTGAGTATGAGGCCCTATGTTACAGGCTGCAGTTGGCAATAGAAGTAAAGCCATATAACTTAGAGATATTTTCAGATTCCCAACTGGTGGTTAGTCAGCTGAAAGGAAATTTCGAAGCTAAAGACCGTTCAATAATCCGCTATAGAGAGTTGACCTCTGCCCTGCTAGCCAGGCTTGAGGGAAGGGGGGCAGCTTGGTCCATCACTCAGATACCTCGGGCAGAGAATGTGGAGACAAATACTCTAGCAAAGAGAGCTAGTCTCAATAGCCCGGTTGACAGTGCAGACATTATTTCCATCATCATCTCGTGCCCTACCTACGAGACCTATCAAGTTCAAGTTTAGGAACCAGTGGAAGGTTGGTGCTTACCTATCTATCAATACTTGATGTCAGGAACTTTGCCAGAGGAACGAACGCAAGACCAGAAAATAGTTCGGAACTCAAGCTTATATGCTATGATGGACGACCAGCTGTATAGGAGATCTTTCTCCCACCTGTGGTCTTTATGTGTAAGCAGTGAAGAGGGGGATTACATCCTCAGAGAAATACATGAAGGCATATGTGAAGCCCATGAAGGTACACAAACCATAGCTCAAAAAGCTCTCTTGCAGGGGTATTATTGGCCGACCATAGAGGCTGATGCGAAGACCTTGGTGCAAAAATGCGACAAGTGACAAAGGTTTGCAAACATTCCACACCAGAGACCAGTAAAACAGAAGTCGATCTACAGCCCATGGCCTTTCACCCAGTGGGGGATAGACATACTGGGCCCCTTCCCCCGAGTAAAAGGATAGTGGCGGTTCTTGGTGGTAGTAGTGGACTACTTCACCAAGTGGGTGGAAGTCGAACCACTTTCAACCATCACACCGGCGAGCGTCCTTAAGTTCGTGAATAAAAACATTATAACAAGGTTCGGTATCCCCCACTTAATTATATCTGACAATGGCAAATAGTTTGATTGTTAGGCTTTCAAGAACTTCTGCTCGAAGCTGAAGATTCAGTTGAACTTCACCTCAGTCTACCATCCACAATCAAACGGAATGATCAAAGTGACAAACAGAACTATCTTGTCCGGACTAAAAAAGAGGCTTGAAGATGCCAAAGGCTTGTGGACCGAAGAGCTTTACAATGTGTTATGGAACTACCGGACTTCGCCTCGGTCAGCAATAGGGTTAACACCTTTCGTACTCACATATGGTACAGAAGCCGTCATCCGCTGTAAGATAGAGGTGCGAGATATCCGAGTATCTTCCCCTAACGCAGAAAACAATGCTGGTCTGATGTATAATTTATATCAGCTCGAGAAAGGAGGGAGCTCGCCCAGATACATTTTACGGCATACAAGCAGCGCATGGCAACTTACCAAGACCGCAGGATCAAGCCGAGGTCCTTTCGAGTTGGGCAAATGGTACTGAAAAAGGTAGTGTCTGCTGGAACATCGGCAGGGGTAGGCAAGCTAGATCCCAACTGGGAAGGGCCATACATTGTCCGGGAAGTAAGTCAAAATGGGGCATACAGGCTAGAAGATGTCGCGGGCAAATGACTCCCGCACTCCTGGAACGGACTCAACCTCAAAGCCTACTATCAGTAGCTTGGCACTCATCACGCCATATCTTGTACTGATTCTCATTTTATGATCTTTAATTCCTTGTTTGTTTGTCATTTGCATTGTTTCTTCATTTGATTGCCATGATGTTCCGGCTTCAATGTCAGTCTGGCAAATGTTTTTGTTTGTCGGACACAAGATTAATGAACAACCTATTTTGTTCAAATTACTTGGCAAATTTATAGCAGGATATGCTTGCAAGCTCGGCATCCTCGCCACTAACTCCCTATCACTAAAGCAAGTTCGGCACCTATCATCACTAAACTCCATAATTACAAGGCTAAATCTGCCTATAGTTAAAGGGCCTGGCACTTTCGCCAAGATCGCCCTATCAATAAATTAAGTTCAGTACCACACGTCGCAAAACTTAATAAGTCATAAGTCCACCTATGCCTACGGACAAGGGGCTCAACACCCTCGCCGAAACCGCTCGGCCGCAAAAGTAAGTCTGGCACTATACGCCACCAAAACTTGTAGAATTACAAGGCTAAATCTGCTATAGTTAAAGGGCTCTACACTTTTGCCAAGATCGTCCTATCAATAAATTAAGTTCGATACCACACGCCGCAAAACTTAATAAGTTATGAGCCCACCAATGCATACGAACAGGGGGCTTAGCACCCCCGTCGAAATCGCTCGGTCTCTAAAGTAAGTTCGGCACCACACGCCGCAAAACTTAACCCTCAAAACCAACTACACTTAAAGAAAGGGTTCGACACCACTGCCAAAAATACCCGAATCTCTAATAACGCTCCGCAGTCTCTCTAAGAATGTTGCCTACACCGACCTAAGGTGACCTTCAGCTCGGCATTCTAAATCCCTTGAACCGAAGTCTCGGACACAAGGTATGCTTCGTGACGAACACCCTATTTAAATAGCTCTTTCAGCGGGCAATGTCTTTATTTAATCAATTAGGTGCGATTTGGTGATTTTATGTTATACCGAAAAAAACCGATCTTAGGTTAATTAAACCAAACACGAATAGTAAACTTAAAACATAAGGAGAAGGGAAAAAGCTCGAATTTTCATTAAGGGAAAAATATATTACAAGGAGTTAGTCCTTATCTGGATACACATCATCCAGGAAGGACAGATCAAGTTCGGGATATCTCCCCTTTACAGTAGCAGAAATCTTAGTGCTAAGCGCCATGCACTTCTCTGCCAAAACTTCAACATCCTTCTCCTCTCAAGCTTCCTCCTTCTTCTCCCACTCGACCTCTTTCTCCTTGTATCGGTCGAGTTCAGCTTGTAGAGCAGAGTTAGACTCCTTTTTCGGAGTCAAAGCGGCCTCCAGCTTCGCCACCTTCGTTGCAGCCTGCTCTTGGGCCTTGCGAGCTTTTTCCTCGGCCTGCTCATGGACCTTACGAGCCCTCTCCTCAACTTCTCCCACCCTCGATTTTATAGCGCCAAAGTTGGAGTCAGCTCGGCGATGCTTCGCAATAAGATCATTCATCTTCGCTATCATCTCACCGATCAATTGGGAGCCCTACAAAACACAAAAATATATGTATAAGGGTGTTTTAAAAAAAAGAGCCATACCGACAAGTCCGAACTACTCACCTCGAGCTGATGCCTCTTTAATCGTTCAGCCAAATGCTCGGCACTCAAGGCGGTGAGGGGAGCAACTTCCTTCAGTATGCATGACGCTACGTGTATAAAGGTGCTGAAATTCGCATCCTGGGAAGAGTATTTGTCCCCCATAGCCTCCCAAAACTCATGGAGTTCGCCGATAAGGGTCTGAAGGTCTCTTAGCTCCCTATCGCCATGGCCTCGGATCTCGAAGGGCACGACAACCTCGGCCTCAGCAACAGGAGTCCCGTAAGCCTCAGCAACGGGAGTCCCTAAGACCTCTACGGTGGTCGTCGCCATCGGAACTTTGAGAGAAGGGTTCGCCTCCACCTCCTCCACAACCATGGACGTGCTCGGAGAACCTGCGGCGAGCTTCTGCCTCTTTACTCTCATAATTTTCGTAATTCGACTCATCCTCCTCATAACTGCAAATAAAAAATAAATTAAAACAACTCATCAGTATCATGAAATAGAAAAGCATCGAACACTACCTTTTCTTGGACGAGGAACCAACTCCGAACCACAAGGATCCAGTAAATTCTTCAAGTCCCACTTGTCCCGAGCCAGCTCCCTCCAACGAGATAAGATCAACTCCTCTTCATCAGAGAGCCACAAGTTACCATTGTTACGATTCGTGTATATCCCCCACATTGTACGCACTTGGAAGTCGGTTCGCACTCTCTCCACTAGAAAGAATCGATCTTTCCACTTTTTCAAGGACTCCGGGTTCCCAGTGGACACCCCATATCTAGGCCGAGCTTGTATGTAATTGTGGTCCTCGGTACCAGCTCGGAGACCAACCATATGGGTTGCTCGGAATAAATTCAAGATGAGCTCTATGCCCTGTTCCACGGCCTAAATTTGGAGGGCGCAAAGGGTTCGCCAAGCGTTGGGGTGGAGTTGCTTGATAGCCATATCAAAATACCTTAGCACGCTCACCTCGAAGCTCATCAAAGGGAGGCAGACACCGACCTCCAGTTGTGCCTCATAAATGGCTGTCTTCTTCTTGTTAGCAAATTCGGTGTTCGCCTTTTGTGAGGTGCTGGATCTGCTAGTGAAATAATCTGGCTCTGAAGTTAGTTGGGCAAAGAGAGAACCGAGCTCCTCCTCTTTAACTGTCGAACCTATGCTCCCCACTCCAGGTAGTCGGCGAGGAGCTTTCTTCTTAGACGATGTAGCAGTCCGACTTAAATTGATAGGCTGAACTCCCTCACTTGAAGAAGAGCACCTACTCATGCCCGAAACACTGCCACTGGGAGCATTCCCACTGGCCCTGACTCCTTCACTTGAAGATCTCTTCGAACTCATGGCGAAGAAGCTAAAACGAAGTATAAAGAATTAAGAAGGGGGATGAGGAACAAACCTGGTGAAAATGGTTAAAAAGTTGCAAAAAGGAGACAACGACTTTGACGCTCCAAGGCAATAAGCACAGAAGAGAAAGCAAAAAAGGAGTGAAATGAGCGAAAAAGAAAGTGAAGAGTGGGAGAGGAGGTTTATATAGGAAGTTGTAGTGAATCCGGGCCATACACGTGGTGGCTGATCCGTACTTGGGATAACGTGTTTAAAGCTGCACACTCAGATCGAGGCGCCCCTAGCCGTTACACACGATAAAGTAGCCGTTACAAGCAGTTAAGTAGCCGTTACCCCCAGTAAAATAGGGAGCTATAAACGCTTTCTAATAAATGCACGTGTGGGAGACAACGTCATCTTGTCAAGGCGCGTATGGCAGGGTGATCCTGCCATACAGCCCCCCTAACACCTGATCAAGTATTCCGACCTATGGAACCGAACTTCGAATCAAAGTTCGGTAATCACTAAGGACTCAAGTTGCCGCACCAGCTCATTTGGCTCAGTCGCCACGAGCTCAGATCCGGCATTACTAAGTAAACTTGTTCGACGATTATCCGCCAGTTGCAGATATAAATGTCGCTCACTGGGGGGGACTTATGATAACAACCGGACTAACAGACAAGTTTAACGGCCTGACATGAATCGAGCACCTTGACTAAAGAGAGTCTGGTGAACCGACCTAAAGCCAAACTCTTTAGGAGCATATAGCCGAGCTATAGACCGGCAACAGGCTAGTCCTGAAAGCAACTCCACCACGTTGGACAGACAACTGCCACTAACCCACGTTTCCTCGATATTCTTTGATAATGGGTTAGTGGCCGGGAAAAAAGGAAAACTCCTCCCATTAGCTTCTGGAAATGCGTTAAGCCCACCTATAAAAGGAGTAAAGACAGGTATGAAAATGTTACTTAATTTTTTGCTTAAAAAATCTCTTACTCTTTCACTCAGAATCTCTAACTTAATCGTCGGAGGCTCATTTGTCGGAAATCCGCCGATCTATTGCTTGTTATTGCAGGTGTTTGTAATTGCCAGGAACTTACAGTGCATTTCACCTATCATCAATGTTTATTTTTTATTTTTATTTCTTATTCGATTAAACTCTTTTTTCTTCACATTTATTTATTTATTTGAAGAACCTGGAAAACCTATATTGCCCGAAGCAAGTTGAGAGTTTCATCTGCATAAAAGCATCAATCACAACAAGAAGGAAAATATAAACATATAAAAAATTGCGTCGTAATAAGGTGCCAAATTATATCCACATCCATTCTCCAAAGAGAAATACTTACAACATTATTATACATCTAATTTCACCAAATACATGCAATAACTCACATAACTTAATTAGGAATCCATAAAATGGTATCACTATATATTAAGCAAGTGACAAATAGGTGGTCCTCCAAGCTTAAATTTGAGCTTCTGAAACACAAAATGATTTGAATCCCAATGCATTAAAAATAACGATCGCTTTAGCTTTAGAGCTATCAGCACCCTTAAACGGAAACTCATTAACCTTGGTAACAGTAATTTTATGGCAATAATAAATACCATATAAATATCTTTTCTCATGAAGTAGAATAATTTACTCTTTGTTTCTTGTTCTCTTCTTCTACCTCATCAGAAATTGCTTGAGCTTTCTTTCCGAGCTTTGCAATGACAAAATCAACTATGGATTCTAATGAAAAATACTTCAAAATTTTGGGTACCTTGTTGCTTGAAAAGGGAATAGATTCGGCAACTTAACGTGGCAGGAAGTTGCAGATTTAGTGAAAAATAATTTTCATCTTTTAATCAGCAATGAGATGATCATATAAAAAGTATACAGTAGTAGAATTGAGTCATCAGGCCAATATCTGGACTCCATAGACTGTCCTTGCACATCTCTGTGGAATATAATCCTCTGAAAATGAAAATGCCATTTTGATTTCTGCATCATTTTACAATTGGCATTAAAAAAAAAGAAGAAACTTAATTAATTCAGAAAAGAAAATAAACAATTTTAAAATGTTAAGATAAATAAACAAAAGTATGATATTATTTTGTATCTATTTTTCTCTCTTTGGTTGGAAATTTTATTATCATATTATTCATATACATACATGTTTACAAATATATTTTCACATTATATTGCTTTTTTACATGACAAGTGATTAGGGATGAGTAAAAAAACCAAAATTTTGATTAACTGAAAAACCAATTCAAAACTGAATCAATTTTTAGATTAATCGAACTAAAAATTTAGATTGACGGTTTTAATAAAAACTGACGGTTAACCGTTTACAAACGGTTAACCGATCTATATATTTTTTTATATGTTATATTTTAAATTTTACACTTAAAATTTTTAATATTTTTGTAATTTATAAATATTATGATATATAACTTTCTAAAATATTATTATAATACATATTTTTAGTAAATAAATATTGAAATTATCTTTTTATTACTATTATTTTTTCATTACACGCACATAATTAGAACTTTATTATTAGTTTCATATTAAATATAGTTAATTTTTATAAGTAATTATGAAAATTTTATTTTTCTTTTGATTCTTTTAATAGATTAGGATACACAATATAAAATACATTTATAATTAATAATTATATTAATTAAAAAAATATAAAAAATATAATTATAATACCGGTAAAATACAAAAAAAAAGTGAAATATAAGTTGTTTATCTTGAATTGTGATTCTGCAATCAAAATAAACACAACATATAGCATATTTACATACGCAATTGTTGGCTTCAAATTTCTCTTTTATTTTCGTACATTTTTTTCTTTTAACGTCGACAATGTTAATTCAGTTAGAAATTCAATTGATTGAAAGAGAAATCGAGAGATTTTAAATTTGAAAATAAAATGACACGGTAATTAAGCTTGACAATATAGCTACGAACCCAAAACTCTGCTTAAATTTATCAAAAAAAAAAAAAAGATATAAATCCAATCCAAATCCAGAAAATTTTTATTGGGCCAAATTCGATAATTACTCATATAAAACTGACCCAAACGGGTCTGTTAAAACTGCCCAACGGGCCTCTGCCTCTAAATCCACTTATGCCCAGACATAATCACGATTCTCTCTGTTTTCGCCCTCTCTCTTTCTCACCGTCCAGACCTCCAATCCGCCCCTACCACCCTCTGTCCCTCTCTACCGTCAAGTCGCTGCCGTCCGTCGTTCACAGCCTTCGTTGCCAGCGGCCTCCAATTCTGTTCTGGTACGCACTTATTTTCGCTTCTCTCTTCTTTTTGGGTTATTGAAGAGCGTAAAAACTGATCTGGATCTCATAACTAAAATCAATAGACTAGAGCTTCTTCAGACTTCGTTAATTTCTGCATATTTGCTTAATTTCTGCATATTTGCTTAATGTTATGGTTTTGGTCATGAGTTTGCTATATATTCTTGTGTTAATATGGTTCTAGTCATCATCATCATCGCTCTGCTTCATCAGCTTTTGTGATTACTTTAAATTTGTTTACGATTGATTAGATAATTGGTAAGTGGGTAGTTTTATAGGTTAATTAATCAAATTATTGCTCTGGTTCACTTTCTGCGTTTTTTTTTCCTTTTCGCGTCTCCTTGCTTTCTGCATTTTAGTTTTAGTGCTGTGGTATGGCTTGGAATACCATTAATGTTCAAGTTGTTTTTGCTATGCGAGGTAGTTGACAAAATGCATAAGCAAATATATAACTTCTGGGTTTTGTAGAAGATACTTTAACTCCACTGTCTTTAACCTCATTGTCTGCTAGGATTTTAGCTTCTCATTATAACTTGCAAAGTTTCTTCTGTTGATCAATTTGTTATGGATCTATCTGAGTGTCGTTTGATTGGATGCTGAGATAACCTTCTCTTTACTTTGAATCTACCAAGCCATGAACAAAATAAACAAGACTCATTCTTGCTTCAAGAACTTATTTTGGAAACTATAGAACAACTATGACAACAGAACAATTATGTCTCTTTTATTTTCTTTTCTTTTTTTTTTTTCGATTTTGTTTGTTTGGATATCTGATTGATGTTTTGAACTGTTAGGATATTAAATCCGCTTATGTTGGAGTTGTTTGTAATATTTATATCCTATAATTTGCTGATGTTTGGATGAACTTTGGTGATATTCTGTTGTAATTTTTGGTTTGTATTTGTCTCTAGGAAATTTTTGGGGTAAAACAATACTGATTAAATTGCTAATGCTAGTAAATTTACATTTGCCTCATAATTTTCTAATGATTTCTGTTTTGAAACTTTCCACATAAATGGATATACATCTTGCTAATGATCTCAGCTTGTTCACTCATAAGTTTAATTATTGAATGACTAACATATTTTGGTTTCAAAATGAGTACCCTTGTGTATCTGAATTGTGTAAAGTGATGATTAGAATGTGTCATGTTGTTTTGTGGTGGTATAGGTTTTTGCTGATGCAAGATGGTCAATGCCACTAAGTTTCTTTTGTACCCATCAATCCAAATTTATAAGTTATAGCCTCTGATTGTTGAATGTCAAGACAGCAATTCCTTTGGAACCAATAACCAAGCAGGTGAAATGTAAGAACCTTACAGGTTTTGATTTGGTTACTGAGATACTCTGGTTATTTTCAGGTTGCAGGTTTTGAGCTATGTAGTCTTTCTCTTTCCTAAGCACCGGCCTTAACTTCCATTTCATGCTATGCAAAAACTTATGTTAAACTATATTTTATAATTTAGTGGGAAAAGATATCAACTTTTCAAAATAGATTAGCATATTACTGTTATTTTGTTAGACTAATTTTTACTATTTGTATATTCAATATTTGTACATAGTTTTATTTTTGAAGTAAAATTAAATTATTAATGAAATGTTTTATTTTTTTGTATTTTTTATTGGTCCAAATCCGTCCAATCTATTTGAACATTAATCCATTTATGATCCATATTTTATCTGCTCATTTATGGCCTAACCAGAAACCACCCATTTGCCACCTCTCGGCAATACATAAATGAGTAGAAGAGAGCAAAATTGGAAAATAAGTGGAGGTATTATAGTAATATAAATGAGTTAGAGGAGGATAAAATGCTAAAATTGGGAAATAAATTTTTTAACCCTATAACCATGGTGTTAAATACTCTGCAGAAAAGTGAATCCTCTGTAACCCTGACTAACCCTTCAAAACCTTACACTTACCTTACCCTCCAAAACCCTGTGTTATCTTGATCCAAACATAGTGTTAGAGGTAATCTGGTCATTTTTTTAGTTACTGGTTGTAATCGTCTAAAGCATAGATCTCTCTCAGTTTCAATTTGTGCATGTGTTATGCAGATGTCGTTTAGAGGGAGAGGACGAGGGCGAGGAGGATACGGAGGAGGAGGCTGGTTTGGCTATGCAAGGCAAGAGCCTTTTGTTGAATTTCCTGTGAGTCTTTTTTATTTAACTAATTCACTCATTGCATATTATTTATAAGAAAAATCATTGCTTGAACCCTGGGTTTTCTTACTTGACAATTAAACTGATGAGCTAATTGTTCGCTGATTACAACTAACGATCTTAATTAGGAAAGCAAAGAAACTATAATGGAAATAGCATGATTCATATTCTTCTTAGGTTCATAATAGTGTCTGCTACATGCTTGCAGGAAATTGAATTGCCTGATCCCAAAGCAGTGAAGGAGGAAAGAGCTTTGGTTATTGGTAATGCTAAGTTGCTCAATTTTTGGAAATCCTCCCCTTATTATCTTGAAGAGAATGTATCAAAGAGTAAGCATGAAAATCTTACGACTATCTTTGTTGCGTGTTTTATTTCCCAAATAATTCAATTTATGATGGAAAGAATATGAGCCTTCCTGCTTCACTTGAGAATTTGGCTCCTTATAGTCCAAATTCATGCTACACTCCAATGAATTTATGGATTTACTGAAAAGTAGCTGTTCTTTGCTCTTGATGTTCTTTTCACTCATGAACTTATGCATCACAATAGGTCTAGGGAAGAAGTTTTCGATTTTATATAGAAATATAAATGAACTGGATCTAATGCATGGACAAATGCTGTGGAGAACCGTTCGGTTCATACACTTTTTGCGATGAACTCTTGCTAGACCTTTATATGCATTGATTATCTGGCATTGTTGCTAGACCTTTATATGCATTGATTATCTGGCATTGTTGCTAGACCTTTAGTTTCCTCATATTTAATGCTTCTCTTATTAAATTATTTTCTTTTTAAATTTCCTTTCTCCCTGATCATGACAATAGAGGTTCAAAGCATGGACATAGAAAGATTTTCCGACTGGGGGAAGCCAAAAGCAACTGTCAAACGTGATGCACTTGGCAATTTTGTACAACTTGGATCTATGAATTTTCCTAAAGAACTTGTTGCAGGTTTGCTTAGTATATATTTCCTGTCGTTCCTCCTTTTATACCCCCTTTTTTTTTTCTTCAAGTGATGGTGGTATTAGAGACTTCTGTTGATGTAATCCTCATTCAGGTGCAAAGTGGGAGCAGCCAAATCCCCAAAAAGTTAGATGGAATCCAAGTTCAGGTCTGATAAGATTAAGTGCCCATTACTTTCTTTAGCTCTTCTGCATTATTGTTTTTTTGAGATTCCTCTTGTTGCTTTTGCTTTATATAGTTCTGTTTGCTTTGTCATGATCTACTACTCAATAAACATATGTTCAATAGAGTGCCCATGCTTTTCTGGTTAGCAACTATGTCACTTGGTGTTTTCTAATATAAAATCAAACCGATTTGGATTATGGATCACAGACCTGCAAAAATTGGATCTATTTGAGAAGCTTGAAGAGAAATATCAGGTAAAACATTCAGGACCTGAATATTTTGACTGCATTATTTGGCCAGAAGTTATCATAGCAAGTCAAGAGACCCTGTATAAAGAAGTTTTCTTGATTCTCTTTCCTTTTTGGCTTTCAACTTAAGAGATTCCTTTTTCTGGTAATTGATATGTCCAGGGCCGAGAGGAGAAAGGTGAAAAGGAAAAGAAAGAAGGTGAAGACGAGGAAGAAGGTGAAGATGAGGAAGCCGAAGAAGCTGAGGAAGAATTCAGTGATGATGATTATAATCAGGTTCTCACAGAAATCTTAGGATTCTAAGCTTCAGTTATTAAGATTTTTGCACATGATATCTCCATTTCTTTCCACATTGCAATAACATGTCATATCCATGTTTTCTTGTCACCAAGAATGATAGATGGAAACGGATAATAGAGTAAGGACAATGAATTCAGCTGAAGAAAATTGTCATACTTATTGATTTGTCTTTATTGATTTGTCTATGGGAGTGAAGAGAGTTTATCAACAATATGCTCTTTAAGCCTTAGAAGTAGGATATCTATTATAAGCAAATTTGTTAGGATGACTGACTTACAAACATAAAACATCCCTGCATGAGATACTTAATGATAGTCTCCCCAGCTAACTCATGCAATTTTTTTGGGGAACAGAACAGCTAGGAGATTTAGTTTCCATTTCTGTAGTCAGGGCTGTGTGGCAGGCACCCAGAGTCAACTTAAAATTTGTTAATTCATTGTTCTACCGGTATGAGCAGATATATGCTATTGGTTGGGCATATCAAAATTCTTGCAGGATCTCTATATAAAATGATTGACAAGTCATATTTTTGAAATCTATGATATAAGTTTCCTGCTGGAGTTCCTCTTAGTGACTTATTTGGTAATTTTTTGGGTAGCTGTGGCAGAGAGACATTAACTTGATGGCATAATTTTTTTTCATGGTATTCTCATTTATTAAAATTTCTGATCACTTAATGGGAAATAATTCTATAATATCTGTTCTAATAGATTCTGTCCTTCAACGAGAAGGGTTGCTCAATGTTTGATGCAGGGTCTTTACTTTTTGTTATAATTTTCTGTTTATAGTAAAGAAGACTTTTAGGTCTTCTTTACTTTGACACATGGTTTTAGTCAAAATTGTTTTTATTATTGCTTAGTCAAAATTGTTTTTATTGCAGAACATTGATTTTGATGATGATGATGATGACTATAATGACATGGGCGATGGAAACAATGGTATGCACGTTCAATTCATGAGCTCCATAGCATGCTGCCGGCATGGAGTTTTAAGTAGCTTGAGTGTAGTTTCACATTGGTCTGTTAGTGACATATTTTATAATAAGCGAATTTCTGGATCTAACAATTTTGTAATCTTGCAGATGAACCTGAATATTAGATTTCCAATGGAAAGCTTTTTTCCTGGTCTTCATCCAACAGTTTTGCTGTGGGTTATGAATACATGCAAGCATATTCTCAATGGTGGTAATCTAATCTCAGCCCAGCATTATTCATGGTGGTAAAATTATGACTGTCTTTTTAAAAATTATTACCTTGTGCAAATTCAGCATCATTTTTTTCCTGTTACAAGGCGTCTGAATAGGGTTGAACTTCACTGCAGAACTGTATTACCAAGTTCATCTTATTGGTGTAAATTGATCATTTTTGTTTTGGTAGAAAACACTTGACAATGTTCATTGCACTTATCAAGTAAATTTGATGTTGTTACCATGCATGCACTTTTACTCCCCTCCCCGCCCCCCCTCTCTTACGCTCAAACTCCATTTTGTTTTGAGAGAGCTCCAGCTCAATAATGGAAATTTATGTAAAGGAAATAATAAGTCTTTGAGAGAAAGGAAGAGACCATATTAGAAGATGAGCATATTAGCTAATCTATATATTACTCTAATCAGCATGCTGCTCTGAAGCCAGTTTTGTACAGCATTATGAATGAAGATGAAATGCAGAATTTTGCAGCGCACAAAAACACACACATGAAAGGGCTATCAGGCATGAAACATCAGGATTCTAAGACACGAGTTGCTTTGATGCGAGCAATAAAAGCTGAAGTTTTATTGTTGATGCGAGGATCAGCTGCCCATGGACCTTCATTGTCATGCCTAGGCCGCACGCTCCATGGTTGTCCACCATGGTTTGAACCTTCTTCTGTCTTAAGCTTCAAGGACCTGAATAACCAAAGTAGTAGTAGAAACCTTATTTTTCCTGTTGCCACCCATGACTGACTGACTTGGTGCTGTATTTATGAATGTCTTGGGTTTGAAATGGTGATGAAGCTATTGGTACATTTAGAAAAGGATGTTAAATGTGGAAAGTCCAAGAAAATAGAAGTGTTGCAGTGATAATTTGGACATGATTAAGGAATGAAACAGTGTTGGTACATCTTTTGAGGGTAAATCATATGCCTTGTGAGACTGCTACTTTCGGTTATAACCCCAAGGAGGTGCGGTGAGTCCTTGTTCTTGCTTTCTTATCTTGTGAGGAAATAGTCATATTTACACTTTTTTGAGTGTTAAGCTTTTGATTTTGAAACTGTAATTCCTTTGACTCGTCATCTACCACTGAAAGATGATTCACACGTTTTTTTCTTTAGTTACCACCCACCACTACCCTTCTTTGCTTCATTTTTGCGTCTTTTAATTCAAGGAAACTTACTTGATACCATCTCCCTTGTTCAAGTTTTGATTTCTTTGTTTTGCATATGGATTAAATTTTCGCACTTTGTTATTGGTGTTTTACACTTTTACAAGTTCATATTGTAGTAATTTTAGCATGATCTCTCATGAATTTGCCATTAGCTCAATTGGTGGATTACTTTGATAATTTTGGATCTTTCTTAGTGACGAAAATTGGCACTGATGGGCTTGATCTGTAATCTTTGTAATCACGTCGCATCAAACTCTCTGAATTCAATTAGGCCAAAATGAAAGTGACAAGAAAATCTGGAAATGTTAAGATTTTTTTTTTTTTTAAAAAAAAGAGGAGAGAATGGTATATTTCTATTATAATTAAATATATTTATGTGGAAGATAGTTTTGCGGCTGATGTAATGGCTAGTTTGGCGTTTGATCAAAATCTGCAGTTTCAGTGGCATGTTTGATCAAAATCTGCAGTTTCAGTGGCATGTTGTGGTTTCGTAGAGGATTGATCGCTTCAAGGCGATGAGACTCATGTTTTTAGTGTTGCAATTCCATATAATGTGTATACAATGTAGCATATTTTATTTTTTGAATACAGTGTATTCTATTTTTTTAAATAGTGTATTCAGTTTTTAAAATATACAATTTATTCACTTTTCCAAATACAGTATATTAGAATTTGTATTCGGTTTTCTGAATACAGTGTATTCGGTTTTTTGAATACATTGTAATCCATCTTCTAAATACATTGTATTTCGTTTCTTGAGTACAGTGTATTCGGTTTTCTGAATACAGTGAATTCGGTTTTATGAATACATTGTAATCCATCTTCTAATTACATTGTATTTTGTTTCTTGAATATAGTGTATTTATTTTTTTGAATACAATATATTTGTTTAGTTAAATACAATGTATTTCGTTTTCTGAGTCATGTCAATAAAATTTTGTAAGTTCTTTTTTTTTTTTCACTTGGAGTTTTTGTTAAATTGTTTTTTTATGCGTAGATTATTATTGTCATCTCAATAAAAATTGATAAGTTGTCTTCTTTTATACTTAAGACTTTTTTTAAGTTGTTTTTTTTTCCATTTTTTATTTTTATGGCTTTATTTATTTGTGAATTTACTTTTAAAGCATTTTTTTCTGCAAAAACAATCCAAATATTAAAAATCAAAAATTTAAATATTGTTGTGATAATTATGAAATATTTGGATGGTTATCAAACTCATCATTCTCCCTATTATAGTGAAAGTTTACTTCTTTTATTTTGTATCTATAAATATCTCATTGTGGTTATTTAGTATATACAATCTATAAGAGAAAATTCTCTATTGTACTATATCTGTGTTTTCTTTAATTAGTTTTACAACACGTTATTAGGATGATAGTCTCTATTGATTATTGAAAGTCGATGGTTTACGACAACCCGACTCGAAGGAATCAAGAATTTTAATTTACATGATTTAATGATAAATTATCTCAAAATTATTTTTATATTATTTTATAAATATATAATGTTAATCGGCACTATTCTTCCTTTGTTTTATTTAGTTGGTTATACTGAAGGCTTAAAAAAAAGGTCCTTCAATTCGGTATTATTATTTTAGTTGAGTGAAAATTGCCTTCTCTTTACATTTGATGTGCTGTTTTGTATCAATGGATACATTATAACTTGAAATTGTCCTTTTTTTTTTTTTGTCGTTCATTTGTTGATTTATAACCATGAATTGCATGTGTCCCACAATGCTAGTTTTTTTTACAACGTGTAGAATTGACAATATATTTCATTATCCATATGTGATGGAATTGCCTACCCTACAACATGCATAGATAAGCTTTATTGAATTTCTCTTTTTTAAGTGTAGTGTATTTACAATATATACTATTGTGTTAATTTATTATTTTAATGGATAACATAAAATTATTCAAAGGCTCCAGAAAAGCTACAAAGTCATTATCTAAATACAATTTATTATACATGGATATCTATATGTCTCAAAAACTTATTATTTATGAAGATATTCGCTGAAGTGAATATCATTTTGAGACTAAAAGAGAAATACCGATGATCTATATATGAAAATTATTGTATGAGATAAATAATATTTTTTTTTAAAGATAATTTGATTTTATTTTGATACAAATATTAGTAAACTCGAAGTTTACTAATAAATAAAAATATTAGTAACCTGAGTTTACTAAAATATTAATAATTTATATATTTGGTAATACCAAATATGCAAATATCAGTAAACATGATATTTATTGATTAAATGATACTAATATCAGTAAACTTGAAGTTTATTGATTATAGTAAAATTGATAATTGAAACAAATGCTAATAAATACGAAGTTTATTAACTGTCACAAATATTAGTAAACACGAAGTTTACTAACTATTTGATATTAATATTAAGAAATTTTATGTTTATCAATTGATATCATAAAAATGGTAAACCTGAAATTTACTATTTAATAATTGATTATTTAGCATGACCAGTTTGACCAGTCCGGATAAATTATAATGCATTTATTATTGAGAATTCATACAAATATATTTATTAAAGAACCAGAATTTTCTTTAATAAAATTTAAGAAATTCTCATAAACTACTTGTTCTCAATAAATATTATTAAAGTATCACTAACTAATAAAGGGGCTGAATTTCCTTTATTCTGGAATGAATAAAGATAATATATGTGGACCCACTATCAACCATGTGAAATACTCAAATATTTTTGAAAGATGCATCAATAAAATATTTACGTATGTTTATTATCAACTCACAACCTGCAGTTTGTAAGATTATTCAAACTAAGTACACAACTTTCAGAATATGCAATCAAGATATTTTTCTTGATAATGCTAGTGATCGTATGTTATGGCTAAAAGATTATTATAAGCCCCTTGTACATGTTCATACTCCAAAATCTAGCTAAAAATATTAACTACATGCCTCCGGTTAATTGATAGATATTTTTATGAGAACAATAGTGTTATTTTTATATATGGATATGTAATATTGATATAAGCAATACTTATATGCATTATGCCAATAAAAATCATAAAATTTCTCAATTGCAATCTTAGTTGAAAATTGCATTTTGTTTAATATTTTTCCTAATATAAGGGAAAGAAAGCAGCTAAAAAAAATATATACATTATGCATATTTTAGATCATCATATCATGAACCTGAAGTTCAAAAGATGAGTTAATTATGATGATAATGTATTTGTTAGTGTGTAGAGATTTATTAAGTCTCATATGTATTAGTTGCAAATGCTCCAATTTAGAAAAATATCCTAGTAGGATAATTTATCTTGTAATATAATTATTCGGTTCCAAATAAGAATAAAATTTTTGAATGGAAAGGAGCAAATAAATTCATATGGTCATATTATGGAGGCGGGTACTCTTAAAGAGATCTATTTCATAACTAAGTTTTAAACACTTGAAGTAGTTTAGGTACTTAAAATTAAATAAGAGATATCAATATGTCATTTATCTTTAAAAAGGAATTGAAAAGGATAAAGTTGTCGACAATATTTCTGTATAAAAATATTGATGTTGATATTTTCAACATAATGGGGATCTTAAAATTAAATCTGTTAAAAATAAAGATATTAATTGCATTCAATATGAATTTTTGGACCTGCAGTTCAAAATATTGACAAATATGATGCCAAAAGAGTATAATTGATATTCATGCAATAAATAATAAAGTCATAAAATATGATTTATTTTATGACATTTATTGCAATGGATTGGTATTGATTGCAAAAATGCATTTTTTTTATAATGAATGTAATAAATTTTTACTGTTTGTCAATTTAGTAATATCTTAGTATGTAATTAATTGATACTATTTGCATATTTTAATTCCTTAAGGATTTATCATGCCTGAAGCATATAAGTATTTTTGAATTTTTTTTTTCAATATATGCATTGAATTTTATGTATATAATTTTGAAGTATTATAATATTATCTATTATCATGATTTATTTATGATTTTGATTACTGAAAATTTTGAAGAGTTCAAAATATTTTAACGAATTTTGTAAACTAAATTTTATCTCGAATTAAATATCAAGTACTATTTGATTGAAAGAAAATTTTTTTATATGATTATATGTTTATATATTGAGTACTCAAATGGTTATAAAATCACTAGAAATAACATATTTTATGATCATATATTATTGCTATTGATGTTTTATGTAATCATGCATTAGATGGTAATTGTCAAATGGTTACTTAAAATTACATATTGTTTTAAAAATTTTAGTTCTCTATATAATCATATATGTTTTATTTGGATAATTTTATTATCTTTAAGTAATTCTTTAGAAATATTTGAATTAAATTACTAAATACATTCATTTGTTATGGCTATTACATGATTATGTTGTATATATATTATGATCAAATTATTTTATTTGTTTCATTCTTTGAAGTGAATGAAGCAATAAAAAATTATGACCATAAAAATGGCATGTTCAAGAAAATTATTACTATATGATTAATTTTCACCACCAGAAGTGGTTGATAATTAAGAGAAATAATAAAAATGGTTAAGAAAACCATTTGAGAATGGATAACTTATTTATGATGTGGCATAAATGTACATTGGTCATGTACTCGTTGTACGTATAAAAGTTATGTATGCACAAATTTAAAGGTGTGTGCCGTTATTATTATAAGGGAAAGAAAAATATACGTTGTACTCTTTTTTTTCTTAACTATGATTTTTTCCCACTGGTTTTTTCCTGTTAAGGGTTTTAATGAGGTAACTTATAATGTGTATTAAAATATTGTGTACTCTTTTTCTCTTTGCTGAATTTTTATCTCATAGGTTTTTTTTTTCCAGTAGGGTTTTAATGAGGCACAATATGTATTAATAGACATTCAAGGGAAAGTATGTACTATAAATTCCATGATTATGAATGTCCATAACCCTTTTAAGATTGATAGCATGACTTATGAAATGAAAAAAGGCAAAATAATTATTATCTAGTCATGATATTTTGTAATATTATCAATGATTTTAAAAAGTCTGCAAAAAACGTGATAGATCTTTTAATGGAAAAGATATCAATCTTTGAAGAAAATGAAATGAAAATTTCTAAAGTGATACTCTTGAAGAGGTAAAAAGCAACTTAAATCAACAACTTCATATTTCAAGAAAAATAACCCCAGAAGTGGTTCCAGTAATGATAAATTACATGAGATGCAAAAATGGATGATAATTGTTGTTGATAATGTATTTACATATTCAGTTGCTTATGAAATATAATACTAATGAGTATGAGTCTCTAATTATCGAAAAATATCGATATCAATGTGAATATCAAAATTCATACAAAAATATTTGGATTAGAAGTCCAGACACCAGAAGATGTCAAATTTTTTAGCTATAAGAGTAGTAATTATTGAATTACTCAATGTTAACTATTCATAAATCTAGTTGAAAACTCATGTGGTTGAAAGCCACAACTCAATATAATAAAGCAATGTGTAGATTATTGTTCAAGAACAACGATCAACAATATTGAAGTATGAAGAAATCACAAAGTTTTCTTTAGCAGCAAACCAGCTGATCTCTTCACCAAGACTCTACCGACTTTGATTTTCAAAAGCCATGTAAGCAGTATTGGAATGTTTCAATTTAAAAAAAATATTGTAATTATTGTATTTTTGAGGGGAAGTATATAGCCTATGAATACTGTACTCTTTTTCCTTCGCTAAGTTTTTATCCCACTGGATATTTCTTAGCAAGGTTTTAATGAAGGCATATTCATAGTGTATAGTCATCCAAGGGAAAATATTTTGATAATTATGAAATATTTGGATGACTATCAAACTCATCATTCTCCCTATTATAGTAGAAGTCTACTTCTTTTATTTTGTACCTATAAATACTCCATTATGGTTATTCAATATATACAATCAATAAGAAAGAATTCTCTATTATACTATATCTATGTTTTCTTTAATTAATTTTACAATAAATATTAAAAATAAAAATTTTTAAGTGTTTAATAACAACGAAGAGACTTTTTTCGAATTTGAAATTTGTATATTTTATTTATATTGTAGCAAAAATAATTATATTTCATTTTATTATTATTATCATACTCCTTGTGAATTAAGAATCTTATAAGTAGTTCTACAATTTTTCTATATAGAATTTATAATTTATATAACAACATTTATCACATCTCTATACTTTTTTTTCAGCAAAAATAACCTCTTATATTTTTATATTATTAACAAAATTAACCTATTTTAAAACAGAAAAATAACTAATCTAATAGCTAAAACAGTATTAATATGTTATCAATTTTTATGTTATAAATTTAATAGAATAAAGAAAGTAAACGGTAGAATTTAAACCATATTCGACCCACTTTAATTAAATTTTAGGTTATTTTAAGTGAATATTAGTTTAAAACAATTTTTTACACTAATTCAATTTAAACTTATTCACTAGGTATACTTTAGTGTCCATACTATAATTAAAAAAATGATTTATGTTAATGTGATCAATTTTTCACATGACAATATTACAGATTATAAATTCGACATAGTAAAAGAATATAAAATAAAACAAATATCGATTTTTCTAAAATATTGGTTAAATTTAAGTTTGTATAATGATATAAATATTTCATTTCAATATTCTAAATGTAAAATATTATATTTATTTCTGTAAATATTGAAAATAGAGCAGAAATTCTTTTAAGTTGAAATGTTGAAATTATGAGAAGTTAAAGAGAAAAGAATATAACAAATAATTGTTTTTCAATAATAATAATAATAATAATAATAATAATAATAATAATAATAATAATAATAATAATAATAATAATAATAATAATTATAATTATAATTATAATTATAATTATAATAATAATTATTATTATTATAGGAAGCTTAGTACAAAAATTTACATATTGTTACATGTTGTCGATTTTGTTTGATTACAAAATTTATTCTGTATATTTAGAGTAAAATTATTATTTTCAATACTATGAATATAAATTAAAAATTAAAAATAAATGTAATGCTACGAATTCCAGACATCCGAGAAGTACTGCTAGTCAAACTTGATTCCAGTTAATTAGTTACTACATATAAATATTACTTTATATAATTAAAAAAATGACATAATTTAAATATACTCTGCATTATTATATAAGTTTCAGGGTTAATTACAAATTAAGATCCAGACTATAGGGTACCTTACAATGTTGGATCTCATCTTCAAAATCTTACAATATCAGTCATCAACTCTGACTCCCCTTTCAATTGAGGGACTCTGTCACTATTTCATCACTATTGAAATGGGAATGATGGAATAGCGATGGTGTTCCTCAATTAAAATAAGAGTCTAAGTTGGGAGTTGATATTGTAAGATTTTGAAGATGGAGTTCAATATTGTAAGGTACCCTATAGTTGAGGTACTTTTTTGTGATTAACCCTAAATTTTATAAACAAATACAAAATAGGTTATGGAAATATAAATATAATTTAAATTAGGATTGAGAAAAAAAATTAAAAATATAGTTAACCCTAAAATCGGTCCGAAAGAAAACTGATTTTTTCGGTTAATCGATTTGATGGACTTGGTTACGGTTTTTAATTTTTTAATTTTTGGTTTTTGGTTACCATTTTGATTTTTGGATACTGGTTAACTGGTTCATATATAATATAGATATTATATTTTTATTTTTATGCTTTAAATTTTTTTTATTTTTCTTTTATTTCCCTCTAAAACTTACATAAAATAATATTTTGAAATATTTAAATAATATTTTTATTTTTATACCTTAATTTTTTATAATTTTCTATAAAATTTAAATAATACTTGATAATTCCTGAAATTTTGTAAATAGAAGGATCCTTAGGTATGAGTAAAAGTGAGTCGAGGATAAGCAAATAGGGATTGCCCGATTGGGTAAATGACTTAAAGACCTGCAAAAAGAGGCCAGCCCGATCAGACTGGGTGTTAGCATTTTGATACTTAAGTTAGCGAGTTGGAGAGAAATGGTAGAGAGAGAAGTGAATGTTGGAGGCTTTCAAGTTGTGTTGAGTTTTAGAATGAACCTACCAATTATAATGTTTGGAGACTTGAACAAAAGACCTACTCCATCATAGGTGTAGGTCGGTAGGGAGGTGACTGTCTGCCGATAATGATTTGATGGAAGCGTGTGTCAGAGAACTTCAGTGTTATTAGGGATGCATCTAGTCCGATCGGACTACCTTGATCCGCTTGTTCTTGGTTGACTGGAAAATAAGGCTTGAATGCCTTTCGGCCTTTTTGAGGTTGAGCTTTCTTAAGGAGCCCTTAATGGACTGGGCTTAATGAAAATATTGAGCATTATCATTTATCCCCCTTTGAAGGGTTCAATTGGTTCAAGACGATCGAAGCATGGGGTTTGACCTATCTTGTTATGAAATTAATTTGATTCATCTTTTGTTGGGAGTGGTCGTGCTTCGAAAGATGTTCCTACTTGCTTTTGGCAACTACGCGTTTTAAGTGGGCTTATATGATTTCGCCAATCACTTTGACAGAGATTTAGGTGCATTGACCAAGGTAAGATCTTTAGTTGAGAAGACTATGGTTAAATAACTTCTAGGGGTGAGCAAAAACCAAACAAAACCAAAAAATCGAATCAAATCGACCAATTTTTTTAATTTGATTCGGTTTTTTGGTTTTTTGGTTCGATTTTCGATTTCTAATTTTAAAAAACTTCGGTTTTTTGGTTCGATTATGTTTTTGAAGGAGAAAACTGCATAAAAATCGAAGGGAAACAAAATTTATATAATTATATAATTTTTTTTGATTTTTTTTATTAAATAATTATTTTATACATATAAATTATTTTATTTTTAGTTGTAAATTATATGATTACATTTATCAATTATTAATATCTATTTTTTATGTGATAATTTAGAATTTTGACGATTAAATTGAAAATCGATTAAATAAAAAAATTTATTTAATGATTTTGTTGTATTATTTATTATATATTTTGGGATTATTTTTTTAATTTGAACTTTTATTTGTACAATTTAGATGTTTTTACTTTAGGATATTATAATTTATAATTTTTTATAATTTTTAGACAATATTTTTTTATTTTTATTTTTTAAATAATTTTAAATTTTGGTTTTTCGGTTAACCAAACCAAATCGATCGAAAATTTTGGTTCGATTTAAATTCGGTTATTCTAAAATTTTGGTTTGGTTCGATTATTGAACCAAACCGACCGTTGCTCTCCCCTAATAACATCGATCGGAAAATAAGATCATCAGTTGAGGAGATAGGGATTTAAATAACATCGATTGAGAATAATATCGATCAAAAAATAAGATAGTCAATCAAGGAGACTAGGATTTAAATAACGTCGATTAGGAATAATGCCAATCAAAAAATAAGATAGTCAATTGAAGAGACTGGGATTTAAATAATGTCGATCTAGAATAACTTCGATTGAAAAATAAGGTCGTCAGTCATGGAGACTGAGATTATTATGTCGATCGGGAATATCATTGATAAGGATAGCTAAAATAATAAGTCGTAAAGACTGGAATTAAATACATTGATGGGGATATCATCGATCGGGATAGATGAAATCATCAGTCGTGGAGACTGGGATTAAATACATCGATCGAGAATATCGTCGATTGGGATAGATGAAATCATCAGTCGTGAAGACTGAGATTAAATATGTCAATCGGGAATATCGTCGATTGGGATAGATGAAATCATCAATCTTGGAGACTGAAATTAAATACGTCGATCGCGATAGATGAAATCATTAGTCGTGGAGACTAGTATTAAATACATCGATCGAGAATATTGTCAATCGGAATAGATTAGATCATTAGTCATGCAGACTGGGATTTTAAGTGTCAACTTTGTTTTTTTTAATCTATTTCGGGCTTTAGGATTCAAGTTGCTTTTTCTTTCTTTATTTTTTGCGAACAATTCTATTGTGAGTGTAAATAATTAGTTTGAGAGTTTTTTTTGACCTTAGGTGCCATTTCCCTTTAGAGGGATTTTGGGGCCTATTTCTTTGCTTTTTCTTTGTTTATGTTTTCGGTGTCAAGTCAACTGATGCGAGCTCAGTGGGTGGTTACCGCTACTGAAAAATCTACTTGGCTCGAGATTCACAAATGGCCTTTCTCGTGTGATAGGCCTTCGATATATGCTTTTGACTCTATAAAGGAGTATGTTAATTATGTAGAAAGAGAGATCCTACCTGAGGATGTTTGCTTTTTCATCTCATGGGTCCTTCAAGCATGCTCTGTGCTTCTTTCGGTTGAGGCAAAACCTACCTTTGGCCTGTTGTCTTGATTCGGTTAAGTTTTAATATTGTAAAGTTTCCTAATGTCGATGTTAAGGGAAATGTCGGTTGTGATCGACCGTTTGCCATTTGCTGGTCTGGAAATCTACGAAGGGTAGGCTATCATCCATATGGCTGGAGGTATGCTTTATCTGATCGGGATAGCATTGATTGGGAGTAGATGGTTTTTACCTTTCTTTCGCATGCTGTTTGCTTAATTTTGACCAAGTTAGGGCCTTAATTGGGTCATTAATTGTAGACATTGGATTGTCACACATCGCTTGGGAAAGAGTGTTAATTGATTGCCCCTATTAAATTCTCGTTTTTTCAATTTTTGAGCTTTTATTGCAGTGATTTATTCTCTTCTATTTTGACTCCCTATTTGTTGGAGTTGCTGCATGGCTTATTGCGAGGGCTTCTTTGTGAGGTAGCTAGGTAGAAATTCTTATAAGTAGGCATACCTTATTCGTGGTGTCTGTAAACTTTACTTTTTTCCTTCTTTCTCTTCTTTCCTTATGAAGCCACCCGACTTATCTTCGAACTTCTCTGCTCTTTTCCGACTTTCCATTTTAGGAAGATGAATGAATCATTAATATCCCCTTTTCACAGTTTCATGTAAAATTACCAATTTGTCCCTGATTATAGATAGTAGGAAAACCATGAACCAGATAAGCAGATGAGCAAATTCAGTATGTGGGAGCAACCATACCACCACGATACAATGCTGCTCCTCAGTATATCAGTATAATAAACTGGCTAATAGTGCAATTTTACTCTTTCAGTACAATAACAGTAGAGTGACAGTAAAGTATCAGTACAATATATAGAATACCGCGAGATAAGTGCCCATATGGCTAGCAATATGATCCTAGGGTCTTGGGTTACCCACTAAGCACTAAGGGCATAATAAGTTATTGTATTTCCTTACTTTATTTTATTTTTACACTATTTTACATACCATAAACATTATGTTAACATTATCATAATTTTATTTCTATTCATTCAAGCTCATTAATTATACATTTCATAATTATACACATATTAATACAAAAATATAATTAAAACATGGCATTATACACATGTCTACCATTCCGCCACTTAAGGGCCTCATACTTACACATTGTTTTATCCTTCCTTTTTATGCCATACACATTTTTATATGACTTTCAAGCATCATTAAGGTGTAATACACTTAAGTTTACCTCAAATTTCTTACAATTCATAAACTTCCACCATTATGTATACAAGTACATGATTAGGTACAAAATTTATTTTGCATTCTAATAAACTCCATTATTCTTCCCATGCCTTAAATAGCTCAATTATGATTTAATACTTCATTAAACAACATTTATCATTTTAATGAATTAGGTTACATAATTGGGCCTCACCTGGTTCCACCATTTACACTTGGTTTTGATCACTAATTTGGGTTTATATTAGTCTATTTCATCATTATATTAGGATATGCCAATTTATTTCATTAATTTTTCCAACCTTGTATAGTTACATAATACAAATTTCATAAAAAATCCACTAAAATAAGTGAAATTAAAGGTAGATTGTATCCACTAACCTCAATTAGGCTGTTCTCCACCTAATCTTCATTTTTCTTTCCTTTTCTTCTTTGGTTCCTCCCTTCCTCTATGTTTTCCTCTTTGGGCCGAAATTGTAAGGGAGAAAAACACAAGATTAATTTATGTTTTTAATCAATTTAAAATCACTACTATAATCTCTTAGCCCAATTCTATATGCCTATGAAATTTCCCCTTCAAATTCCACCTAAAACTCAAGAAATCACAAAACCTTACCTTAGGATTTTTACCTTAAATCCCTAATTTTTTGGCCTCCTTTTGGTAGAGATCATTTTCCAGGTTAAAGGGGATGAATTTATGAGTATTAGGTTGTGATTATAGCTTGTGATTTAAATAAATAAAGCTTGAGATGAAGAAAAAACGGTGGAGAAGCAGTAAGAAGAGGGGTTCGGATTTTGAAGAAAAGGAGGGGGAAGTTGCAGAAATTTTGAGATTGTTTGTAGATATTAATGAGATATTATAGGGTTTCTTTAAGTGTACCAAAGGAGGGGCCAAGATTCAATCATTTCCATTAGATCCAAGGGCTCTAATTTTTGTCACTTATTGGCCATACATCAAGCTAGGCTTATCCTACTTGCCTAAGCTCACTCACACTTGATCATAAATTTATGTTAATGGCTCATATATATTTTTATGGTCAAATTCTCTGGTTTGGCCCTCCAAATGATCCAATCTCGATTTTGCACCCTTAAATATGAATTTTAGTTTCCAATATCAGATTTTCCTAAAATTTTTTTCCAAGTGTCCTTACATATTTAAGAATGTGTGGTTAAAATTTCAACCCATTCTGACATCATTTCGGTATATTTTTGGCCCTGTAAGCCTACATAGCTGGGCAGAAACCTAAATTTTCAGAATCATTAGAATTACTATTTTTCAGTTCCTAGGATTTCTTTGCATTAATTACATGGTGTATATGAAATTTGGGAGGAATCGAAAATCTCTGGGTCCCTCAATCGCTCGGTCAAAGTTTTACTCAACGCTAGGTAGCTCCGTGAAATTTTGCTTTATTTGCCCGTTTAGAAACCTATTTGATCCCAGTTTCTCTTTAAATTATACCATTAGACTCCGCTCAACCTGTGCCTTCATTTCTTAGTCCTAGGTTACACTGTCCGCTAGGTCCCCTATCTCGGATTTTTCGATCCCGATAAAATTATCCCCTTATACCTATCACCGAGTTTTCTCGCCATATTCAATGTCGATTTTTTTTCAAAATTTAACCTAGGATAATTTTTCATGTTCTGTAACTTAACATGTATGACAGATACAAAAATTGGGGTGTTACAATACTCCCCTCCTTAAATAAAATTTTATACTCGAAATTTACCTGGATCGAAAAGGTGGGGGTACTGTTGTCTCATTGCCTCTTCAGGTTCCCAAGTAGCTTCTTCCACAATTTGGCGTGTCCAAAGCACTTTGACCAATGAAATCTATTTATTTTGCAGTTGCTTGGTTTCTTGTGCTAAAATTCTCATCGGTTCTTCATCATAAGACAAGTCGGGCCTTAATTGTATTTCTTATGATGTGATGACATGAGAAGGATCCGAACGATATCTCCTTAACACAAAAATATGGAATACATAATGGATCTTCTCTAACTTGGAGGGTAGTTTTAACCTGTACGCCACTGGACCCACGCGCTGTATTACCTCATAAGGCCCGATGAATCTGGGGCTAAGCTTGCCCTTTTTACCAAATTGGAGAACCTTTCACCATGGAAAAACTTTTAGAAATACTTTATCCCCCACGTTAAATTCTATGTCTTTTCTCTTCAAATCTGCATACGACTTCTGTCGGTCTGTAGTTGCTTTCAAGTTATCTTTGATCAATTTCACCTTTTCCTCCGTTTCTTTGGTCAAGTCGGGTCCCACTAGCTTGCTTTCACTCAATTTCGTCCAGCATAAAGGTGTTCTATATTTTCTCCCATACAGTACTTCATATGGTGCCATTTTAGTGTTGGATTGGTAGTTGTTGTTATAGGCGAATTCAACTAATGAAAGATATCTCTCCCAACTACCTTCAAATTCTAGTACACAATACCGTAACATATCTTCCAATATCTATATCACCCGTTTGGACTGGCCATCTATTTATGGGTGGAAGGCCATGCTATAATCTAAGCGGGTTCCCAGTGCCTCTTGAAGTTTCTGCCAGAATCTTGAAGTAAACCGTGGGTCCTTGTCAGAAATTATGGATATTGGAACACCGTGAAGCCTTACAACCTCATTCACATAAATTTCTGCAAGTCGGGATAAAGAGAAATCCGATCTCACTGGGAGAAAGTGAGCTGACTTAGTCATCTTGTTTATAATCACCTAGATGGAGTCATGCTATTTTCTTGTAAGTGGTAAACAAGACACGAAATCCATAGTGATCCGTTCCCATTTCCATTCTGGTATAGTGACAGGATGTAATAGTCCCGAAGGTACACAATGTTCATCCTTAACCTGTTGACAGGTTAAACATCTTGTTACAAAATTCGCTATCTTTTTTTTCATCCCCTGCCTCCAGTATGATTTCTTCTGTTCTTGATACATTTTATTATTGCCGGGATGCATAACATAGGGACTACTATGAGCTTCTGTCAAAATGCTTTTCTTTAATTCTGCATCACTGGGTACACATACCCTACCCATTATAGTATAAGCAATCATCACAACCCAGGGAGAATTCAATGCTTTTACCTGCCCATGTTTGAGGATGGGAGATAATGGAGGCTAGTCTTTCAGCTCGTCTCTGAGCAACCTTTACTTGTTGAAGCCAATTTGGTTTCATTTGCATTTCAGCCAGAAGTGCTCCATCCTGTGCTATATTTAATTTCACCTTCATGGCTCGTAGGGCTATAAAATACTTCCTGTTGAGTGCATCAGCTACCATGTTTGCTTTGCCAGGATGGTAGTCAATCAAGCAATCATAGTCTTTGATGAGTTCTAGCCACTGTCTCTGTTGTAGGTTGAGTTCTTTCTGTGTAGACAGGTATTTCAGACTTTTATGGTTAGTATAAATGTAGCACTTCTTCCCATATAAATAGTATCTCCATATCTTCAAGACAAACACAATGGCTGCTAGTTTCAGATCATGGGCAATGCAATTTCTTTCATGTGGCTTTAAGTATCTAGAGGCATATACCCCTATCTTTTTTTCCTGCATAAGTACACACCCTAATCCATTCTTAGAAGCATCACTGTAAATGACATAAGGTTTCCCTAAAATGGGTTGAGTGAGAATGGGAGCTTCAGTCAACATGCTTTTAAGTTTCTCAAAGCTTTGCTGGCACTTTTTGGTTTATTCAAATCTGACATTTTTCTGTAATAACTTAGTGAGTGGGGAGGCTATCATAGAAAATCCTTTCAAAAATTGCCTATAGTACCCAACTAACCCAAGAAAGCTTCGAACTTCTGAAATATTTTTAGGTGGCTTCTAATCAAATACGACTTTAATTTTTGTGGGGTCTACCTTGATGCCTTCGGCTGACACAACGTGACCAAGGAAAGCAACTACATTCAACCAAAACTCATTTTGCTAAATTTAGCATATAATTGCTTATCTTTCAGTGTTTGCAATACAATTCTTAAATGCTGATCATGTTCTTCTGGTGTCTTAGAATAGACTAGGATGTCATCGATAAATACCACCACGAATTGATCTAGATAAGGATGAAAAATACGATTCATCAAATCCATAAAAGCAGTCGGTGCATTAGCAAGACCAAAAGGCATAACTTCAAATTCATAGTTCCCATACCTCGTACGGAAAGCAATTTTAGGAATGTCTACTTCCTTTACTTAAGCTGGTAATAGCCTGATCTCAAGTTAATTTTTGAAAATGTATTGGCACCCTTTAATTGATCGAACAAATCATCAATTCTGGGTAATGGATACTTATTTTTGATGGTGACTTTATTCAATTATCTATAGTCGATGCATAGTTTGAGAGACCCATCTTTCTTCTTTACAAATAACATTGGGGCTCCCCATAGGGAAACACTCGGATGGATGAATCCTTTTTCTAACAATTCCTGTAGCTGAATCTTCAATTATTTCAATTCTGCTCGTGCCATATGGTAAGGGGCCATGGCGATAGGTGCTGTACCAGGTAACACATCAATGCTAAATTCAACCTCCCTTGTTGGGGGTAATCCTGGTAGCTCATCAGGAAAAACATCAGGGAAGTCTCTAACCGTAGGTACATCACTAACCTACGGTTTTTGAGCCTTAGATTCAGCAACAAAAGCCAAGTAAGTCACACACCCTTTTCTAATACATCTATGTGCTGTGGTGGTTGAGATGACATTAGATAAGAAGTCAGATCATTCTCCTATAATCACAATTTCCTGACCTTTCGGGGTTTTCAAGGTGATCCTTTTTAAATGATAGTCAACAACTGCCTGGTGTTTATGGAGCCAATCCATCCCTAGGATAATATCAAACCCGTGGAATGGAAGTTCAATCAGATTTGCAGGGAAGGTAATCTGTTGGATTTGGATAGAAAAACTCCTATATACTTTGTTCACAACCTCACTATGTACCAAAGGGTTACTTACCAGAATATCTTGATCTAACTGTGCTTTTTCAAATCCCTTTCCCTGTGCAACTTTAGTGCTCAAATATGAATGTGTAGACCCGGGATCTATCAATGCACAAACAGTATCATCAAACAGGTAAAACTTACCTATAATCACATTCGAATCATCCTGTTATTCCTAGGCTGTGACAGTATAAGCCTTGGCCAAAAATGGCCTACCTGAAGCTGGGGGAGCTTGGGCATTGCTTCAGGCAAATGCAGCTCCATTGGGTCCACCTCTACCTCAACCTCGAGTTGAAGGGGCACCCTATCTGCCAGTAGTAGTTTGTACAGCTGATGCGGTAGTCTGTGTCATTATTTTAGGGCAATTCTTCACCAGATAATCTCGAGATGCACACCTTAAGCATGCTCCTGTTAGTCTCCAGCACTCCCTTGCATGTCATTTCCCACAATGCTCACAAACTGGCACCTCTGGTCTACTAGAATTCTAGGCCTGTGGGGTACTGTCCAATGATACAGCAAAGGGAGGTGCCCATGCTGTGGTGAGCTGACTCACTGCTGGTATAGCTAAGGACTCATGTGGGGGAGCTGCTGTAGGACCCCTGGTTCTCTTGCTAGACCCACTGCCTGATGCTCATGGGGTTGGCCTTCTTTTCTGTTGGAATCTGACCCGTCTACTCACTTCCATTTGCTGAACCGCCTCCCTCTTGATCGTTGCATCTACTAGCTCCTTCCTATTTATGTATTCTCATACTGCTAAGATCTTTCTCAAATCAATATGGAGACCTTTCTCAAAAAGCTAACACATCACCAAAAAGCCTTATCCATGGCTCTCAAATACTCTCTACCCACATATTTATCTCGAAACTGCTTGTAAAAGTAATCCCAGGTAACCTGCTCTGGTGGTGTATGGCATCTAACTATGTCCCACCATATGTATGCCTGTCCCTAGAATAGTGCTGCTGCTCCTTTAAGCTTCTCTTCTAGTGGACTATGTGTGATTTGGAACAACCTTTCCACCTTATTAAGCCATTCTTTTGCTTGGGTAGTTGCGATTGGCTCTCTGCCATAAAAGTCCTCTGCACCTAATCTCTTTAATTGTTCTAGTATGGACCTATTTGATGACTGGGGTGGTGCCAGTTATTGAGGCTGAAATCTCTGAAAGAACTCCGCCATCATTCACATAACATCAGCTAGTGTAGGAGGCGGAGGTGTTTGTGGCACTGGTGCGGGAGGGGTAGGCTGTTGTGATCTAGTACTCGGTATTGATTCCTGTATTTTCGGGCTTGCAAGAGCCTCACTCTCAGCATCACTCGCTATCTTGGCAATTTATCTGGAACCAGAAGCCATGGTCGATACTAAACTGCATAAGGGACATGTAAGATTCAAATCCAGCACTTATATCACAATATAGTGGCATGTACTTGTATCATTATTATATTTCTACCCATTATTCCAGTTAACATCACATCTTACGCATAAACTCCGATCCTAGGATTGCCTAAACCATGCTCTGATACCATTAAATGTAACACCCTCTACATAATTTCAAGTCTGTATTATTATTATTAACATTTCTACTACTGTCAATTTGTTATTTAATTTGGAAAAACTCGGCAGCATGACGGCTTAATATTCATACTGCTCAAACCTGCAATATTCAAATTACACTCCCAAGTATCATTCCTCCAACTCCCAAACTTCAACAATCAACACAACACTTCAATATAGCTCATCATATAAACAACTAAAGGCATATCTTCAAACACACCAACAGTAAATTTTACAATAGTCATAAGTATTACAGATAACTTCATAAGGTACTTGAAAATTTTTGCAAAATATTTGCAAGCCAAATGTAATATAAGTTTTCTTACTCTGTACATGCTACTACTGGTCTTTAGCGTTAGCTGGTTACATTTGAACTTGTGCGCAGTCACAATAAACTACACTCTAAGCAACATAGTCTCTTAGTGGTAGATATATTTACATAAAATTTCACTTACTATATTCTAAGTATTTAAATCAATAAATTCATTAATAGTTTAGTAAATTTTCAGATTTCATAAATTTCAAATTTATTCTATTTATGTCAAAATTTTCTCCTAATTGGCTCAAAAATATTCTTTTATATCTAATTTCACAATTTCACCATTTTAAGTGAATAATTTCAATTATACCCTTGAAGTTTGACTTTTCAATTTGAACCCAATTTTGATCTTTTTGTTGACTTTTCTCCAATTTAGCTAATTTAACTCCACTTTTGACCTGATCGATTTCCTTTGATTTTCATTTGTTTTAATTAAACAAATTACATTTTGGTCCTTAAAATTTTTTCTTAGGTAAAAAATTACCGTTTGGTCCATATAATTTTTTTAATTACGATTTTGCCCTTTTTAGTCAAATTACCCGTCTTGACCATTTTAACCATATTTTTACCACAATTTGACCATTTTACCCTCGGTTAATTGCATAATTATATTTTTACCCCTATCGAACATATATACCTCATTTTTTACCTTATTTCATTCTTATTCACATTTTTAATATTTTAAGGGCCGTAAATACCACCTTTTCACAGTTTCATGTAAAATTACCATTTTTTCCTTAGTTGTAAACAGTAGGAAAACCATAACCGGATAAGCGGATGAGTAAATCCAGTAGGTGGGAGCAACCATACCACCACGATACAATGCTGCTCCCCAGTGTATCAGTATAATGAGCCGGCTAACAGTGCAATTTCACTCTTTCAGTACAGTAACAGTAGAGTGATAGTAAAGTAATAGTACAGTATACAGAGCACCGCGAGGTAAGTGCCTCTATGGCTAGCAATACTATCTTAGGGTCCTTGATTACCCACTGAGCACTAAAGGCATAATAAATTATTGTATTTCCTTACTTTATTTTATTTTTACATTGTTTTACATACCATACACATTATGTTAACATTATCATAATTTCATTTCTATTCATTCAAGCTCATTAATTATACATTTCACAATTATACACATATTTATACAAAAAATATAATTAAAACATGGCATTATACACATGTATACCATTCGACCACTTAAGGGCCTCATACTTACACATTGTTTTATCCTTCTTTTTTATGCCATACACATTTCTATATTCCTTTCAAGCATCATTATGGTGTAATACACTTAGTTTACCTTAAATTTCTTACGATTCATAAACTTCCACCATTATGTATTTAAGTACATGATTAGGTACAAAATTTATTTTGCATTCTAATAAACTCCATTGTTCTTCCCATGCCTTAAATAACTCAATTATGATTTAATACTTCATTAAACAACATTTATCATTTTAATGAATTAGGTTACATAATTGGGCCTCACTTGGTTCCACCATTTCCACTTTGTTTTGATCACTAATTTGAGTTTATATTAGTCTATTTCATCATTATATTAGGTTATGTCAATTTATTTCATCAATTTTCCCAACCTTGTATAGTTACATAATACAAATTTCATGAAAAATCCACTAAAATAAGTGAAATTAAAGGTAGATTGTATCTACTAACCTCAATTAGGCTGCTCTCCACCTAATCTTCATTTTTCTTCCCTTTTCCACCTTGGTTCCTCCCTTCCTCTATGTTTTCCTCTTTGGGATGAATTTGCAAGGGAGGAAAACACAATATTAATGCATGTTTTTAATCAATTTAAAATCACTATTGTAATCCCCTAGCCCAATTCTATATTCCTATGAAATTTCCCCTTCAAATTCCACCTAAAACTCAAGAAAGCACAAAACCTTACCTTAGGGTTTTTACCTTAAATCTTTAATTTCTTGGCCTCTTTTCGGTAGAAATCCTTTTCTAGGTTGAAGGGGATGAATTTATGAGTATTAGGTTGTGATTAGAGCTTGTGATTTAAATAAATAAAGGTTGAGATGAAGAAAAAATTATAGAGAAGTAATAAGAAGAGGGGTTCGGATTTTGAAAAAAAGGATGGGGAAGTTGCAAAAAATTTGAGGTTTTTTTTATAGATATTAATGAGCTATTATAGGGTATCTTTAAGTGTACCAAAGGAGGGGCCAAGATTCAATCATTTCCATTAGATCCAAGGGCCCTAATTTTTGTCACTTATTGGCCATACATCAAGCTAGGCTCATCCTAATGGCCTAAGCTCACTCACACTTGATCATGAATTTATGTTAGTGGCTCATATATCTTTTTATGGTCAAATTCTTTGGTTTGGCTCTCCAAATGATCCAATCTCGATTTTGAACCCTGAAATATGAATTTTCGTTCCCAATATCAGATTGCCCTGAAATTTTTCATCGAGTGTCATTACATATTCAAGAACTTGAAGTTAATATTGTAGCCTATTATGACATCATTTTGGTATATTTCTGGCCCTGATAGCCTGCATAGCCGGGCCAAAACCTAAAATTCTAGAATTATCAGATTTACTATTTTTCAGTTCCTAGGATGTCTTTACATTAGTTACATGGTGTATATGTAATTTGGGAGGAATCAGAGATATCTGGGTCCCTCAATCGCTCGGTTAAAGTTTTGGTCAACCTTAGGTTGACTCGTAAAATTTTTCTTTATTTGCCCGTTTAGAGACCTATTTGATCCCAGTTTCTCTTCAAATTATACCATTAGACTCCCTCAACCTGTGCTTTCATTTCTTCATCCCAGGTTACACTATCCGTCGGGTCTCTTGTCTCGAGTTTTTGGATCCTAATACAATTACCCCTTTATACTTGTCACCGAGTTTTCTCGTCTTATTCAACTCCGATTTTTCCCAAAATTTAACCTAGGGTAATTTTTTGTGTTCTGTAACTTAACATGTATGACAGATGCAAAAAATGGGGTGTTACATTTCACTTCCTGCTGTGCTTTTTCCTTTGTTTGGCTTGTCTCGTGCTTTTTCCAGTAGGCTAGTCCTTGGAGTCTCATGCATCAATTGCACAATGTCTTGAAGGAAAGACATTTTGTTTTCCTTTAAACTTGGCGTATGCTATTTTATTTTTCTTTAGGTTTGGAGTCCATTTTCTTTAGTTCCACTTTCTTCGTTTAGAAGGATTTATCCAATCGGTAATAAGGAAGGGCCTGGAGGAGCTAAAATTTTTGCTCGCCTAGATTTTTTTTTTTTTGCATTAATCCGATCGAATTATCCATCATCCTATTTCTTCTCCATACATCGTTCCCCTTTGAACTTGAGACATATTTGACAGAGACATTAGCGCTCGAAGCTTGGACCAGTTAGCCTCACAGCTATCTAGCTTCTTCGTAGAGGCACAAAAGTGAATCTTCTGCTTCCTCATGTCTCTTTTGGCTGAAGAGCCATAAGAGTTCGCGTGTCATGGTGTGGTACCTTGGGAGGGGGATATTTTTCCTCTTTTGGTATTGGCATGCACTTTTTTTTTTTATCTTCCTCCAGTCTTGGATTTTTCTCTATATATCCCTGGGATATCTTTGACTCTTCTAAATCTGGCCATGCAAGATGGCACTTCAGATTGGCTAGGTATTCAAACCGTTAGTGGTTGGTTTCAAACGTTCTTTATTTATGTTTAGGCTGGACAACTCAGTTTCAGCATCGACTCTCAACGAAAGCATAAAATGATAATTCATAAAATTTCATAAATAGAAGGATCCTCAGGCATGAGTAAGAGTGAGTCGAGGATGAGCAAACAGGGATCGCCCGATCGGGTAAATGACTTAAAAACTTGCAAAAAGCGGTCAACCTGGTCGGACCTGGTATTAGCACTCCTGACCGGTGTCCAGCAAGTGTACTAGATCGGTTAGTAATATAGAAAAATATAGATTAAGACCCCAAATATCGTATCCAAGGAAACATAGATCACTAAGAATAATATCTATGTATGAATTAAATTAATCTAAGATTGTTTCCAAATGTTTTCGATTTAAAAGCAAAGATTAAACTAAATAAATAATTAAATAAAAAAAACTAAAATTAAACTAACATGAATTGAAAATGAAATAATAACTGAAATTCTCTTGCTAAAAGAACTATTCACCTTAACTTTCATTGGAATGACTTAAATTCAATAGGAATGCCATTGATTATGGAAAAACTAGTAATAAAGCCAGATATCTTTATTTAAGTATATCATTCTTAGTATTAAACTCATAGACAAATCTAATACTCAACATCAAAATCCAGTTTAACTTCCTAAAAATTTATTGAACTCTTTTGCAAGTAATTCAACTCCAATTTATTCTTAGTTCCTCCTCTCTTAATATTAACCGATAAAATTAACACATAATTATCTCATATTTCAGATAATAATCATGCATAAACATTAAAGAGTTAATCTAAGAACATGCAAATCAATGATAATGTCTAGACCAATTTTTAGTTATTTACTCAATAAACTAATAATTAATCTTAACACAATCAAAGATAAGAATATGCTTAAAATCAAGAAATAATCAACCGATATTGAAATTAAGCTCAAAATAAAGTTATAACAATGAAAATATAAGTTTTCAAGAATCCATTAGCGAAAGAAGAAAATTACTTCATAAACATGTTTAAAAATTAAAATAACGTTAAAAAAAATAAATAAAATTGAAAAGGAAAATATTGAATAAAAATAGAAAAACTACTTAAAAACCTAAAACTAATGAACTCTACTAGTTCTTGATGATTGATACTAATTGGTGCCCCTTCTTTGGTGTTTGAGTTGTCTATTTATAGGCAAAATAAGTTGTAGAAACTTTCTAAACTTTCTCAATTGGAATAGGAAAAGAATCCTTCTTGAATTGAAAAAATCGAAAATCCTTCGTAAAATGAGAGTGTAAACACATGACCACTTGATTTTTCTCTTGTAAAAATGCACTGCCATGCATTTGCCTCCTTAAGGTTTGAGTGGCCACTTAAGATTCTTTGAAATCATTCACATGGCCACTTATGAGTTTCTCCAAGTGGTGCACGGCCAATCACTTTCCAATGAACTAAAACACACGGCCAATTATGAATAATTCTTCAATGCATGGCCACTCACTCTTTCAAGGCTTGAGACACATGACCACTTGAATAGTTACTGGACTTCTCGAATATTCATTAACACAACTTTTCCATATTCATAGTTTTGGCCCAAATCTGCTTGCCTTTTTGCAACTAAGTCATTTTTCTTGTAAAATAATCCTGAAAAACACCAAAATTTACAATTAACTCCAAAAACATAAAATTAACCAATTAAACTCAAATTTAACCTAATTAACACAAAATTAACTTAATTAAACACTTAAAAATATACTAAAAATATCATATAAATTACTATTATCACTCTAATGCTTAAGTTAGCGAGTTGAAGAGAAATGCTAGAGAGAGAAGTGAATGTAGGAGGATTTCAAGTTGTGTTGAGTTTTAGAATGAACCTACTATTTATAGTGCTTGAAGACTTGAACGGAGACATACTCCATCATAAGTGTAGGTCAATAGGGAGGTGACCGCCTACAGGCGACGATTTGATGGAAACGTGTGTTAGAGAACTTCAGTGTTGTTAGGAATGCATCTAGTCCAATCAGACTACCTTGATCTGTATGTTTTCGATTGATTGACCAATAAGGCTTGAACGCCTTTGGGCCTTTTTAAGGCCAAGCTTTCTCAAGGAGCCCTTAATGGGCTGGGCTCAATGAAAATATTGAGCATTATCAATACTTTAAACTAAATTTATATTATGTCATTTTCTTTAATTATATAGTAATATTTATATATAGTAACATTTATATATAGTAACCAATTAATTTTTATATATATTATTTTTTTATCGTATATAATACCATTTAATTACATTTTCTTATATTTTAGAGTTTATATTTTAATATTATTTAAAATTTTATTTGAATTAAATCAAGTATATTAATTTTCAACAAATATTAAATTTATTTTATAATATTGGCTATTAATTTGTTGAACATGAATTTTGGCTAGTAAATTATACTTATTTTTTGATTTTTATTTTAAATTACTTTGCACATTTAAAATTAAATTGAATTTTTTCTAATTTTTTTATAATTTTATATTATAAAATTTAATGGTTAACCGAAAAATATTGATTAACCAAATCAAAAAATCAAAACCGATCACTACAAGAAAAATCTCAAATAATGATGGAAATTCCTGACGGAATTTAGTGATTTTTCATAGGGAATCACAATTAATGAAGGAATTTCCCAATGAAAAAAGTCGTAGGCGAATCGGTTATAGGGACTTTTCTTGATGGAAAATGTTTTCGTGGGTAATTTTACCGATGGAAAAATTAATCCAATGGTAATTCCGTCTAGAGATCAAGACCAAAAAATTGTCATGAATTACTATATTTACTGATGGAATTAAATTTCATCGTTAAATTTACCGACGAAATTATATGATATGTCATTAAATTTACCGACTGAAATCACAAATTCGTAGGCAAATTTCCGATGGAATGATATGTTCCGTAGGTAAATTTAGCGATGATAAATATATTTTCGTCAGTAAATTGGCCTCCTGCTAAAAAATCCGTCACTAAAAATATTACAAATTTTTAATAATTATCTGATAAATCTGCTCTGTATCTCCTTTTTCATCTCTTTTTGTATTACTTTCCCCATCTTTCTCTATTTTTTTTCCTCATCTTACTTTGACTATAAAAAAAAATTCAAGCACAGTAAATAGAAGAGCTTCTCTAAATTACAAGTGTCTTTGAATATAAATAATAAATTTAAAGTTTGATGTAAAGGTTTATCATACTATGATATTAATTTGAAGTTGAAGATAATAGAATTTTATTTTCTAGACATTCATAATATAAGACAAATGTAAGTGCAGTTTTCACCAAATAAAAATTGAATTAATGATAACTAAATTACAAGACAATAAAATCAAAGTTATTTAAATAATTAAGTGACTGGAAAACAAAAATGAACATTTATAGGAAATAGAACATACCATCTTGATGAACAATCCATTTACTGTTGCATTAATCAACCATTTGCTGACAAAATCTATAAAAATTAACAATTAATCAGTGACCACGCTACCATCCTTGGACTATATTAAGCTTGCAACACACAATTCCACTAAAATCAAATGCTTAATCAAAATTCAAAAATCAAATGCATTAGCTTTAGATATCAGAGAGCTGAAAACTTAATTCCAACCAAGAATCCCTAAGGTTAAACAATCAAATATTAGGAGATCTTATCATGAAAAGAATAAGCCAACAGCCGAAGCAAAATATATATACACACACACACACACACACAATTCATTCTTAAACCAACCTAAACAAAAAAATGGAATTAAACTACACATTTCCTTCCTAAACAAGAAAACAAATAATAGAGAATCAACAAAAAAACCCAGCATAAATTCTCAATCAAACTAACTCCAATTGCAAAAACTAAAAGCAAATTCAACTTACAAAAGAGTAAATTACCATGTTAGAAGCTAGAGAAAGAAGATGCATGTCTTGATGATTATCATTATGAGAAGAATCTCGATATAAATGCAATAAGGGAAGAAATATGTTTGGGGACTAATCCCACCAATTTGATCGAATCGGTCATACCAAGCAAGATGGTTGAGTTTGGACCTGTGTTGTCGTGTTAATTGGGTGAGGCCTAGATAATTAGGGTATTATCAATTATAATGATTTTATTGATGTTTTCTTTAGTTTGTTTGACAATGCCTATGGGAACGATTGTTAGATTAACCCGTGACAATTTGATCTAATTTTAGCACCTGTAATTTACTTCTCCCTCGCATTTCTTGTTGCTTGTCTACTGGATCAATTAAGAATTTCTTATTTTCTTTTACCCTTCAACGCTTGAGCTATTGTGAAAACTTGAATCATGTCTCTGCAATATGTAAATACCAATGTTATTAAAACCGGACCGGATAATGAACCGGAGAGCTTAAGGGTTCGTGGTTCGACCGGTTCTTTGGGGTTCAACCGGGTTTTTTTCATTTTTTAAAAAATATATTATTTTTTAAGTTTTATATAAATATTATGAAAATATCACTATATAAAAAAATTAAAAATAGTTTAGAAAAATATATTTATCATTAAACATTAATAATAGGATTATATTTTCAAGTCATTCAATATTTATAATAAAAATTTAAGATAAATATGGTAAAAAATTGTAAATTTTTAAAGAAATTCTTCAAATATAAATTATAAAATTTTATTTTATTTATAAAAAATTCATTAAATTGTTTGAATTTTAATTATTTTGTATTTATAATTTTATTTTATTTTTTTCCAGAAAAAATAATATTGTATAAATATTTTGGACAAAAAGTTGGTTTTTCTAAAATCAAACCGGTTTTTATCATTTAACCCGGTTTTTCCGGTTTTATCCCGGTTCAACCGGTTTTTTGGCGGTTTGAAACAGTATTTCCCGGTTTTTATCCAATCTGGTTTTCATCCATTGAACCAATCGGACCAGCCAACGGTTCGCGGTTAAACCGGTTCGACCGCCCGGTCCGGTTTTAATAACCATGGTAAATACTTCCACCTCCTCATTATTTATTTATTTATTTATTTAAATTTCAGAATTTTAAGAAAACTGTCGCGTGAAATAAAATTACAAAGTATGTGGGTAAAATAATTTGATTTTGAGCTCTAGAAATGAGAGATTAATTGTATAAAGGAGAAGATTTGCTAATAAGAAAACGTTATTGAGATAGGTATATTGTAATCATTTAAAAATGGGAAAAACACATGATTTGACTCTCTTAAATTTTAATGTTTTTATATATTAAATTTTTATATTTTTAAAAATTGACATCGGATCATCAACTTTTTAAATTACTTACATTAAATTCAGTTTAAACATAACTGATGGAATTGAAATGCATATCCTGTTAATTTCACATGAAGTCAACTTAAAATAATTGGAGGATTTACCAAGACAAAAAAAAAAAAAGAAAAACAAGCCAACTTTCAATATTTTAATGTTTGAAATGCTTATATATTTCTTCAACTTTTTATATTTGTATGAGTCGTATAATCATTATAAATTAATCAATTGTGCACTTCAATTCTGCTAGTCTCATCTAACTTGAATCTAGTATAAGTGATCCATAAAAAATATAAAAATATAATATATTTTTTAAAAATATAGAAATTAATTAAAAAAATTAAAATTTAAGAATCGAGTAATGGAATTTTTGCTTTAAAAATGTATGGAAATTATTACACTAGGATAAGAATTAAGAGCCTAAAGAAGGGAAGAAAAAGATACGCAATCGCAAAATCATTTATTTCTTGTGGAATTTAGGTTCGGATTGTTAAACAACGTGGCATTGACTTCAACATGGTATTAATTAATATTATCACTTGAGATTTTTATGTTCACAGTATAGGAAGCATTCTTATTTCTGTGAAAGGATAGTTTGTAATCATTTGGCAAACGAAATTTATCTTTAACATGGAGAAGGACAGGAGTTAAAACTTCTATTTAGTTTTTATTATTTAATTTTTCAAAAATTATCAATGCAAACGGCCTTGAATTCAACTCTCAATGATCATGACAAACAACTACATTGATAATATAAACTATTTATATTTTATTACATTAATTTGGATATGGTATAATATTATTTTCAAAAGGTAATATAATATTTTAAGATACATTATTTTTATATTTAATATTTTTAATTATAATTTAATTTGTTAGGTTGGATAAAATAAAAGTTATTTTCAAAAGCGTTAAATATGACTTAGCAGAGTCAGGCTTAGTAATGGTAGGCTCACCCATTGTTTTAAAATGGTTTAATGAAATTCTCTCGAAAATTCTCCACAACTGCAACTGAAACATCGAATTGTCAATTGTTTAATTCACCATTTTATCCATCCAGACTTATTCACCTTGAGCCGTAGATTTTACTTTTCGATTTAAGTCTCATATTTTTCATTCACAGACTTTACAGTCATATGATTCGTCCTCTTATGGCCTTCATATAATGTTAGGGGTTCGTTTTGATAGTAGCAGTCTCTAATTCATTAATGTATAGTATAATATGCTACTCTATGTTTTTAATAATACACTATTTGAAAATACTATATGATATTCTATAATTTTATGATTTTTTTTGTTTCATTTAATAGTATAGTATTATGCAGTTTTATTATAAAAATAACTTAATTATCATCCATTTTTTTAAAAATATTAAATGTTTCCATTAATAAATCGTATCTACTAATAAGGCCTAATTGTAAGTGGACTTGAACAGTTGGGTTTGATAATGATAGGCTTATACTGCTGGAAAATGACTTAAAACTCTTTTGAAGTTGGTTCTCCTACAATTATAAACCATTTTATTCCCTTTGAAATTATGTAAATAAAAATCAACAATAAAATAAAATGCGGGGAGAAACAAACATGTGCGTCTGAAAATTTCGAGCTGTCACCTCAAACAAGTCACCTAAAACCATAAAAATCGTACATGAGTTCTGACTAGGGATACTCCGATGGTTAAGTTAAAAAAAATACTTTTTTGGAAATAAGAAGAATGGTAAAAGTTTAAGAGAAGAGAGCATAGGGATGCTCATAGGGTGGAGAATCCCCGAATTTTTCCTCCACGGGGGTGGGGATGGGGATAAAAAAATTTCCGTTTTTGATTTTGGACGGGGGCGGGGAATGGGGTATCCGCCCAATGAGGATCCCTGCCCGAGGTATTATTACAAATATATCCCTATCTTTTTAGTTATGAGAATTTAATTCATTATTTAGTGATTAATTTCTCCTTTTGGTAGATTGACTCTATATATGAGAATTTAATTGATTATTTTAGTAATATGAGTTGTTACTATTATTTATTTATTGGAGATTAGTAAAAAAAATTATGCATTTATTTCTTTTATTATTGTAACTTAATTCAGTTTTGGTTATTTGTATTTAATTTTAGGATTATTAAATTTTAAATTATATTTAATTTTAGATTTGTCAGTGGTTAAAATTTATGTTAATTTAAATTGTTATTGATTTTAGATTTTTTATTTATTAAATGTTATAATTTAATTTTAATTATTTGTGAAATATTATATTTTAAAATTAAAAAAATCATTTTTTTGCGGGGAGTGGGGATCCCCGCAGGGTGGGGACAGGGGGAATTCCCTCCCCGTTATTGAATCGGGGGCAGGGAATCCCCGTCATTGGTGGGGCAGTGAGTGGGGATACAATCCCTAAGAGAGGATACCTTGATCTTTTAGTTATTTATATAAGCAAGTTGTATAGTTTGAGTATATTCACGAGTTCTAATAAGGAAGAAACTTATCATTTCGATTTTGGAGGACCAAATAACGAAAATATATTATTTTCCATTTCACTAGAATTAGAATCTTTGGAGAATTCTATTGCCATTTAAAGATAACAAAAGTACCTAGGGACGTTATTTCTAAATTCTAAATTCTTGAGCTCGGTCATGAGCTAGGTTGCATTAACCGTACTGCTTATCCTAGATAGGCTAATTGTTGGAAGCAATAATGTTTATCTGGACTGTTTATTGAGATATGCTATCAATGTGTATGATATTTTTGCATTTCAAGAAATTCTCATCCCACTAGGAATATACATGCTACTTGAAATTACTTATCAACAAAGAACATTACAAAGCCTAATTGACTTTTGATTATATTTATGCTTATAAAAAATTTCGTTGCTAAACACTTAATTACTTTTTATGCTTAGCAAATAGCATAAAAGGTGTTAGTTATTATCCTACTAAGCAAAAGGTGTTAGTTATTATCCTACTAAGCAAAAGGTGTTATGTATGTTTAAGTAGAGTTTGATTTGATAATTGTGAGCTTATAATTTGACGTTGAATTCTCTCCAACATTCTCCTTATGTGCAAATTGCTCATCAAATTGTCACTTGTTTAATTTACCATTTTATCCATCCAAACTTATTCACCTTGACTCGCAGGTTTTACTTATCGATTTTTGATTTTAGATCTTTCACCTAAAGACTCTTACAGTTATGCAATTAATTAGTTTTTTATGGCCTTGATACCGGGAATTTTATATATGTAGCATATTTGGGAAAAATATTTAGAAGAATGAGGTGTTTTTGGTTTTAATTGTGGGTTTGGGGTGTTTGTGTTCCTGTAGGTGCTTGCTACGGGAATGAAAAATGTGGGGCCCACCTACAAGATTCTCTCGTTGTTTGATCCCATAGGTACTTGCTACGGGAACAGCAAGTGGGGTCCACAATTGGTCCGAAAATGGTGCCTATATAAGGAGTTCGCATTTCACTTCCCCATTCATTCTCATTTACAGCATTTCCTTCAATTTATATACCATTTCACTTTCATTAGTGTCGTTTGGAATATATATTACAATTTCAACGTGTAGCATAAATAATTATAACTAAAATAATAAACTTATTAATTAAATAATTTATTCTATTTTTTACATACCTGTAAGAGAGAACAATTGAAGCAACAAATGTAAAAGATGAAGCAAAAACCTTCAAAGAAAAACATATGCAGCACTTGAATGTTGAAGATGAATGTTGAAGCTCAAAATGGGGTAATTTCTACAAAGGAAACTATTCACGCGTGGGGAGGGAAGGTGCAGGCCTGATCCCGCAGTTGGTACCTACAGGATCAGACGTTGATCTTGCAAGTATTTGCTATGGGATCAGCTTGATCCTGACACCCCCATTTTCCTTCCGCCACCTCAGCTTATTCTCCTTGCTTCATGTGTTGAATTTCTATTCCCGTAATAGTTGACTATGGGAATGAATTTGACCACCCCAACCCCATAATTAAAATAAAAAACATCCCATTTTTATAAATTTTTTTCCCAATCACATTATTTATAAAAAAGTCCCCTTGATACCATGTTAAATCTACGTGGATCTGGAAAGTAGGATTTAAATAGTGGGATGATAATTGCTTCAAAATAACTTAAACAATCAAAAATTAATTTTAATTAGTTTTAAATCTAAGTGGGCTTGAATAGTTGAGTTTGATAGTGACTTAAAACTATTTTGAAAGTAGTTATGGTATAATTATAAACTAATTTTATTTCCTTTGAGATTATGAAATTTTTTTTTTGATAAAAGTATAGAACTAACCAGGCTGCTGAAGTTCTTTCAGAGCTTTGGGCAATGGAGTGTTTTGTAATATTGATTTCTAATACTCCTTTGTAGATAGAGAAGCATGGCTTCCTTTTAGGATCAATTTCATCTATAGTCACTGGACTTACGCCTAATCGTCCAAAAGTAATTAACTTATTTTTCATGACTTAAATGTCACTGAACTTATCACTTTTTTGTAGAAAAGTCATCTTGACCGATTTTCGGCGATTACTCTTGCCGAAATATTGACGTAGCACGTCACGTCATATGCCTAGATACACGTGGCAAGACACGTCAGTAGCCACGTCACCAGAAGAGGTCACGTATGTCCATAAATATGACATGATGTGCTGATGTGTCATGTGATATGGCCTTTTTTTGTTGATGTGGCTGCTGACGTGTCATATCTCGTGTGTTTAAGCATATGGCATGGCATGGCATGCCACATCAGCATTCCAGCAAGAATTATTGCCAAAAATCGGTTAATATGACTTTTCTGCAAAATATGATAAGTTTAGTGACATTTAAGTCACAAAAAATAAGTCAGTTACTTTTAGGCAATTAGATGTAAGTCTAGTGACCATGGGTGAAATTGACTCATTCCTTTTAGCACAAGTTGCCAAAAAATTTATGATGAATATATATATATATATATATATATATATATATATATTTGCAAAATCAATAGCAACATATTTTTGACAAGTCTCGATTTTGATACAGAAAACACACTGATATTGATAATCATAACATTTGGTATCCATATCCAACTTGTATAATGGGATAAATAATCTAATTACATTATTTTTCTATTTTCTATAAATACAGGAAGTTAATTAATTCCATGATAAGCAAAAATTTCAGGAATTTCAAAGAAACCATTGATTCACATTCAAGTGTTAAGCACAATTTTATTGGGCTTTCACTTTTTTTTTCTTTGTAAAACTAATGTCCTTCAGTTATAGACGAATTAATTGGTTAATTGACAATAAAAAATGCCTAACTACAACTACAAATCTTACGAGAAGGAATCAAAGTAAATATATTTGACATAAAAAAAGTTGCATTAATTGCACCAAAAATTACTGGACTTGTATGTATTCTAATAACCAAAAACTGATAAAAGAATTTTTGTAATAAAAAATATATGAACTCTGTAATCTTTGCTTGAAATATCATTTTTAGTGTAAAATGCTTCAAACCTTACTATAAATCTAATTTGGCACACCAACAAAATTCCAGACCTTATAGTGATGTGTGAGAATTTATGTTAGTGGAGTCCAATGTAATGAAGTTGATGTGGTAATGAATTGTTTTGATTGTTCATTTTTAAGTTTCTTTTTAATGATTAAAATGTAATAATATACGCTAATTAGAAAATAGTCCATAAATTGATTATGTCAAATAGTTAATAATAAAATAGATGCGAAAACATATTTAAATCCATAGTCATAAAGGATGCAAAAATTTTATGGTTTCTAGTTGGCTTTTATGAGGCGATGGGATACTAGAGAGAAGAGTGATTAGGGTTAGAGTTATCTTTGTGCAATTAGGAAGATAACCTATTTAGATCTCTTTTATTTGAATTAAAATTTTGATATCTTATAATATACAATATGTACATATTTAATTTGTATAGGTCCATAAATTCCAACAATCTCCCACTTGGACCTTATGCATATAAATATGTTATAAACTTAGTAATTGTATATTACTATAATATTTTATGAGCTCAAAAAATGCTATTACAATTGAAATCATTTTTGACAATCCCTTCCATCAATTATATCAACATAGGATCAAAGTGATCTTTGTTACATTTATTATAACTGGACCGAACAATGGTTACATATATCAATATAACTAACAATATAGATAAAATATGGATCTATAGCATGGAAATGTCATGTAATATGATAATTAACATGCCTATTTTCAACTGGTCCTATCTTATTCCTTAATGAGATCAAACAAAGTGGAGAGTGGAAACTTTATAAAATATTTATCTGAATGATAAATTTTATGTGTCCACAAAATATCCATACGACATGTCAACCAAAATAAATTTAAGCATCTGTAAGTACAAACTCCCACTAAATTGATATATCATCAAATAGTATAACACCAATGTGAGCAGTATGCTCATGAAAAGACCTTGGGTATTAATCCCTTAGTAAGTGGATCCGTAATCATGGGGCTTATGCTAATATGCTCCATAGATATGTAACCACTATGTTCTTTCTTTAACAATTAGGAACTTAATGTCTATATGTTTAGACTTCGAAGAGCTCCTATTGTTGTTGGAATACAACACTTTTGATTTATTGTCACATAATAACTTTAATGGTCTTTCAATACTATCCATAATTTGCAGCCCTATGATAAATTTTTTAACCATATCTCTTGATTTAATGCCTCATAACACGCTACAAATTCAGTTCCATAGTAGAAGAAGTTGTGAATGATTGTTTCACACTTTTATATGAAACGACTCCTTCAACTAGCAAGTAAATATGGCTTGAAGTGGATTTGCAACTGTTTTGGCATCTAGCAAAATCGAAGTCGAAATACCCAATGATCTCTAACTAATTCGACCTCTTATATGTGAGCATATAATCTTTTGTTCTTTGTAAATACTGCATAACCCTTTTGGCTGCTTTCTAGTGATCCATAACTGTTTACTTAAATATCTGCCTAACATTCCAATAATGTATGCAATATCTAAACGTGTACAAACTTGAGCATACATTAGACTTCCTATAGTTGAAGCATAAGGAAGTTTTTCATTTCCTTATACTTGAGTTTAATTTTTAGGCATTGATTGTGACTAAACTTATCTCCTTTAGCTACTAGGGTATATCCTGGTTTAGAATTTTGCATGCCAAAACTTTTGAGGATCTTTCCAAATATAACTCTTTTGTGATAATCCAAGAATTCCCTAAGAGTGATTTCGGTATATCTTGATTCCCAATACAAAAAAGGTGTCACCAAGATCTTTTATCTCAAATTTCTTTGATAGAAATTTTTTAGCTTCATGCAATATGACTATATCAATACTGGCAAGCAATATGTCATCGACATATAATATCAGAAAAATGTACTTACTCCTATTGAACTTGTGGTATATACATTCATCAACTGCATTTATCTGAAAATCGAAAGAAATTACAATCTGATGAAATTTATACATTTACATTTAAATATCCATTGACAACCACTAGGTTTCATACCTTCAGGTAATGGGACGAGATTTCAAACCTCGTTGTTTTTTATAGACTTTATTTCCTCATTTATGTAATTTATGCACTCTTGCGATTTTGAACTTTCAATGGCCTGACGGAAGTTGATTGGATCATCTTCCATCATTTCACTGTCTACCTCATGCTTTTAGAGAAATACAATGTAATCATTTGAAATAGAACTTCTCCTTTCTCTAGTGGATATTATTAATGACATTTGTTCTTGAAGTTGTTGAGTTTTTTCTTGAGGAATAACCTATTGAATAGGATCCGGTAGATTTTCAACATTGTCTTGTGGTTTAGGTGTTGCTTCTTGAAACTTGTTAGAAAGAAAGTTTTGATCCTGATCATGGCCAATTATAACTATAGGAAGAGAAATAAATTCATTTTCAAAGACAAAGTCTATAACTTTATCTTCCCACCCAAATTCAACATCCATAAAGAACTTGGCATTTCTCATATTGAAAAATGATCTTTTTATGGCATTATAAAATTTGTACGCCCGAGACCATTTAAAATATCAAATAAAATATAGCTATTGACCATTCTTTAGTCCAATTTTTTTTTCGTTTAGCCTAATGTGTAGATTTTTTAAGCTAGGTTTCCTATCCATCCATAGTTCATAAGGGGTTTTGTTCACGGCTTTAGTTGGAACTCTATTAAGAATGTAAGCTACAGTCTTTAATGCCTATCCCCAGAGTAAATCTAGCAAAGTAGTATGGCTGATCAGACTCCTTATAATGTCTTTCAATGTCCTATTTCGTCTTTCAACTGCACCATTCATGTTGGGACTTCCTAGCAAGATGTACTGTGGGATGATTCCACATTCCTCTAAGAATTTGGCAAATGGCCCTAGGCGTTATTCACCTGTTCCATCTTATCTACCATAGTATTCACCACCACAGTTAGATCTAATAGTTTTAGCCCTTTCATTTAGTTGATTTTTAACTTTAGCTTTAAAGGATTTGAACACATCCAAGACTTGAGGCTTCTTACAAATGAGATAAAGGTACCCATAATGTGAATAATCATCTATAAATGTAATAAAGTATCATTGACCATTTCCAAGAAGCCATAGGAAATGGTCCACAAATGTCTCTATGTATTATTTCTAAAACCTTTATAAATTCGTTGGCCCTTAATCTCCTTTGTTTGTTTGTTTTCCTTTAATACACTCAATACATATTTTAGAATCTAAAAAATCCAATAAATCAAAAATTCCATTTGACATAAGTCTTTCAATTCTTTGTTTAGAAATATGGCCTAATCTCTTGTGCTAAAGTGATACAGAATTGTCACTAGTTAATTTTCTTTTAGTACCCATATGTTTGGTTTTCATTATATGAAGCAATTATATCAAGCAAGTATAGGTTATCATTACTAAATAAAGAACCAGAACCAATGAGTTTCAGACTTTAAAAAAGACTAAACTGACTATTTCCAAAAGAATAAAAATATCTTGATTTGTCCAATGCATAAATAGAAATTAAATTTCATTTAAATGATGGTACAATAAAAGTCTCTTTGAAATCTAAATAAACTCCAGTCTTTAATAATAACCTAAAAGTGCCTATTGCCTTAATTTTAATTTGCTTGCCATTGGCCACATAAATGTATCTTTCACTATCACTAGGCTTTTGACAACTCAAGCAACCCTGCATAAATACAATTATGTGAGTAGTGGCACCGAAATCTATCCACCAAGTGTATATAGGTACTGAGATTAAATTAACCTCAGAACAGACAAAAGCACGAACTGTACCTTTATTTGCACGTTAAGCACGATATCTGGTACAATCTTTCTTCTTATGAGAAGTTCCTTTATAGAAGAAGCAACCAGATTGTTGAATTTTATCCTTATTTTCCTTATATTGCTTCTTTTGTTCTGCAACTTCTTTATATTTCTTCCTTTTCTTATTGTCGCTTTTAGAAGTTAATGCCAAATGAGCACTTTCTGCTTTTCCAAGCTTTATCTTGTCTTCCTCATTCACCAGATGAGAAATGAGCTCATTAAGAGTCAACTTCTTCCTTTGAGTATTGTAACTCACCTGAACTTGACTAAATTATAAAGGAGAGATAAAAACCAAATGCATTCATCTTTAAAAATTTCTAATTTTAGTGTGTTTAGCTCGGATGCAATCTACTCCATTGCCAAAATGTATTCCCTTATGCTCCCATTGCCTTTGTACGTCATGGAAACAAGTTTGTTAATAAACTACTTACTTCCACCTTTTCGCTTTTAGCAAAGCAACTTTTGAAGGCTTTAAGGAATGATTTGGCATTTTGATTTTCGGATGCAATGTCCCTAAATGTGTCTAGAATTGCGTGTCTCATGATTATTAGACATAAGTGATTTGAACGCTCTCACTTCTCAAAGTTCCTCTTTTGTTTTGAGAAACTTTCACCTGTAAGAGGAGCAAAAGGCTCAACCTGAAGTGTATAGTCTAGATCCATATAACCTAAAACAATAGTAACGTTCTACTTACATTTCTTAAAATTTGTGTCATTCACCATAGGAAGTGAGTTAATATTTGTAGATATTGCACCAATAGAGGAATTTTCTGAATTCAAAGAACAACACAAAAACATATCAAGCTCACAATCAATACTTTAAAATTTATAAAATAATAGATTCAAAATAATGGCAAATTCCATTTTTAGTGGTAATCTTGGTGTAGTAATCAAGTATTGATAATAAATTCCTGTAAAATATTGAGCCTTTCTTTGGATCGACTTGACATTTACATAGAAAATTAAATAATTATCACATATTTATTATCCAAAATATTTTATATTTTCGGTCAGATAATAATAATCTTCGATATAAAATTTAAACATATATATACACACACTCCTAATATTTTGATTTAATTAACCTACACAATAAAGGTTACGTTGGCAACATATTGCTTCAATTAAATAAATTAAAATATTAGTAATAAACTCGAATGCCAATTTTGAATCTAAATTTCAATTGCACAAATAAATGTAAAATATTAATCATAATCTTAATTAATTAATATTCTACATTAAAATTATGAAAGACAAAAATAATAATATCAACAGAATTTATTCATATGAATTATTGCCAAAATAAATTTAAAAAAAGGTGCAGCAACGAAAATAGATTGTGATTAAAAAAAAGGCTAAATAAAATTGATCACACAAAGACGTCTTTTTTTATCACAAAGAAAATCATATATATATATATATATATATATATATATATATGCAGAATTGATGGCTTAGTGGCAATTGTTCTGCCATTTCTTGTTATTTCAATTTTGAATTAATACTGCAGCCTATTTTTCTTGTTTTTATTGGGTAAAATCTGTTTGGATCCATCCAGCAGCCAAATAACTATATATATAGTAGCATAACCCTACCAAATAAGTAAAGAATTGACTTTAAAGCATGCCACTGATCGCATAAAACAAAAGCTATCGCAATTCGCAATTCAATTATGCCGCAAGATTAATCAAACCAAAGAATATCAATATGCCGATTACTAAATAACTGAAATCAAAGTTGTACCGCCAAAATCAAAAGCAACGGAGTATATGCAAATTATTCCTCAAAGATCAAAACACCGAAATATTTATTAAAATCTTTAATCAATCTAAAAGAATTAAAACCTTAAAATCAATTCTCAATGATTTAACATGAATTAAACTCTTATACCAATTATAAAAATAAATCCTAAATACATAATAATCCATAAATCGATCATGTCAAATTATCAAGAATAAAATAGATGTGGAAGTATACTTGAATCTATAGCCATGAATGATGTAGAGATTTTATAATTTCTAGTTGGCACAAGATTTAGGTTTTTCTCTTAGGCGATGGGATACCATAGAGAAAAAAGGTTAGGGTTATGGTTATTTTTGTGCAACCAGGATTATAACCTATTTATACAATGAATTATTTTCTAATTTACCCATCATAAATTAGATTAAGTCATTTAACTTTCTACACATTTATAAAATAACCTCCATACCTTTAATAAGATGACTATTAATTCAAATTCGACTTTAAACTAACTAGATCATTGTTATTTGGACTAAAACTGTGATATCTTATAATATACAACATATTTAATTTGTATAGGTTAATAAATTTCAATATAAAAAGTATATAAATTGTTTATTTAAAGGTAATTTATATTATAATACCTGCATATGTGGCATGCCATTTTGGAGTTCTGGTAAAATTTGTGGGGATCAAGCTTAAATAACTTTTCATGCAAAGGTTAATAGTTTAGGTAATTTTTTTTTTGTTATATTCTTGTAATTAAGACATAAGTTTAGTGACATCCAATGTAATTATTGTAAAAAAAAAACTCTGAATAAATATTCCATGTTATTATTACAAAATTTTCTCCTAAGTATTACAACTTTAACTAACTTTTGACATAATAGTAAGAAGCACTTAATTAGGAAGCCAAACAATGGTGTCACTATTTAGGAAGTGACAAATTGCAGGTCCTCCGGGCTTAACTTTGAGGACTTGGAAAGCATAATGCTGTGGGTTCCAAGCAGATGTATCTAAATGACAAGCAACGACTGCTTTAGCTTTAGAGCCATCAACACCTATCATTGGAACCATATAAATATTTGTATGATTGATTGTATGACAATAATACACAACATATGCATATTTCTCTTTATGGCACACTATACTGTTGTCTCCTATCTTTTGTATGCCTTTCTGGATCACATACTCTTGTTTCTTATTATCTTGCTCTGCTTCATTAGATAGCGTTTTGACTTTCTTTCCGAACTTTGCAACCACAAAATCAATTAAGGATTCTAAAGAAGTAGCACAATGTTTATGTTCTCCCTTAATGCCAGGTTCCTCACATTCTTCAATGGTTTGTTTCATAATTTGAGCTTCCTTTGATTGAGATTTTATTGAAGTATAGTTTAATATTTCTGGTAATTTAGAGATTGAAAAGGGTATAGATTGGGCAACTTTTAGTGGCAAGAAATTGGAACCATCAGTGGATTTAGTGAACATAAGAGTCATTGTTTTGTAAGGACGAAGATTGTCTAGTAAGAAATATATAGTGGTTGCATTAAATATATGGTCCTTATCAAATGTTTTGGATTCTGCCCAGTACCCTAATCCATAGGGTCCTTGTCTTGGTTGTGCTCCTCCTATGAGCTCTTCTGCAAAAGTACTTCTGGTTCTTGCATCTGATTAATAGCAAATTAAGAAAAAACAAAAGCTTTTAGAAAAGCATGTAAAATAGAGCATGCATACTTTTCAAAAAGTAAAAAAAAAAAAAAAACTTAATTAAATTATTTAACACTCTAAATGAGAAGAAAAAAAAGGATGTAGAAAATAAAGTAACCAGTGGTTAAAAGTTCTAGCAAAGCTTTAGGCAATGGAGTGTTTGGCAACATGGATTTCCAATATACTTCTGCAGGCGGTAAGAAACCATTAGTTTCTCGTAGTATAAGCTGCAACAAAATGTCGAAAAACAATATTAATGATATAAATATAATTAAGCTCACAATAAAAATGTTATTAAAGCACAGAAAATAAATTCTCACACAGAGTAAAGCGATTAGGAGCGGAAGGAAATAAAACTCCATTTTTAACACAAACTACAAATCTCTTAAAATTTGGAGCATCAGACCAAATATTTATACTCATAAAAATAATAAATAAAGTATATATTATTATATTGTATAAAATCACAAAATTCAAACTGGATTAATTGTCAAGGAAATCGGCTTAGGTTTTCCAAATAATAATTAAGACAAAGAATTACTTGACCCATGACTTGCTTTTAATAATATATAACTTTGTTTTGCCTGATGGGACGATAGTTGAGTCAATTTCATCCACGGTTACTGAAATTTTGCCAAATCATCCAAAAGTAACCGAATTATTTTTTATGACTTAAATGTCGCTGAACTTATCACATTTTTCCAAAAAAAGTTATCTTCACCGAATTTCGACAATAACCCTCGTCGAAATGATGACATGGCACGCCACGTCATCCCCTTTGGACACGTAGATCTGGATAAAGTGACACGTCATCAACCATGTCATTGCCACATCATCAGAGAGTTCCACCTCAGCATGCCACGTCATTGACCAATAGGAGGCTGACACGTAGCTTTTTGAACACTGTAAAAAAAATTTCCCTCTTCTTAACCAATTCTTCCATATCATTTACATATGTATTATCAAATTATCATGTAAATTTCGATATCCAAAAATTGTAATTTGGATAATTATGAACCTATTAAGTCAAAGAAAAAAAATGCAGATTTTGTGACAAAGCAATCCACCAGTAACATATTAATGTCCTTAATTTTATACATGGTAAATCACCTGTTAAAATATGCACAATGGCATGCAGAATGTAACATTTACAACACCCACAAAAGGGACTAATGTACCAAAAGGCATATTCAGTCCAACATTTACAGCACCCAAAAAATGGACTAATATACCAAAAGGCATATACAATCCAACCTGTTCAAACTACAACATTAAATACCCTAAGCAACATTTACAACATAAAAAAAGGTATTTAACCCCTAAAATACTGCAATGACAAGCAACCAAAAATAAATACATAATTCAACACCAACAACAAGAATTTACAAAATGCACAAAGACTTCATTTAGCAATACCCCTTTCTCTTGATGCCTTCTTCAAAGTTCTTACTACATAATCCTCCAAATATCTTGACTTGATTTGTCTCCTTCTTCTGGTAACTTTGGGGACTGTAGAAGCTCCTTTTACTTGATCTACTCGCCTTTTCCTTTTTGCAAAAGCTCCTTCACTTGATATGCTCTCTTCTTCCTTTGAGTAGGTTGGTTTTCAGTTTCGGTGACTTGGGATTGCACTTGAGATTCATTGATGACAACACTTTCTTGGGTTGGTTGGTTATCTTGTAACATAGAAAATATAACGGCCGTTTAAAAAAAAAGATTGAAGCTAAATATTTAAGAATTGAAGTGGCAAGTGAACAACTACTAACAACACAAAATTAACATAAAAAATTTGCAACATAACTTGGCCAGCAGCTGTTGTGAAAGAATCTCCAAATATTTCATTATATACTTCATTGATTTCCTATAGATTACAATTCATATGAGAGATTTAATGAACAAACCACATAATAATTTATAAATGAAAAAAAATATCTTAAATTGGTTCTACTTGCTAGTCTTGATTTTATATTTCCTAGTTAATGTGCATCTGGTTGTTCACAGCATGCTATTTTGCAATCCACTTTGAATGTTCTCTTGAATTATGTCCACTTGTTCTGCATATTGAACAAGTCGTAGTTACATTCCCCTTATTTGAAACCGGCCTTTGCCTACCATTTAAACCTCCATTCTATCTTTGTTGCTCAAGTGCTTTGGGTTCCTTTCTCTTATTCTTTGCTTTCCTCCCTTTTTTTCTCTTGATAGCAGAAGGAGGAATGATTTCACCGCCATCCTCAACTCTTGGCCAAAACTATATTGGATTGGTTGGGTTGATGAAAAAATCATAAACCTTAATGTAGGTTTCCATGTGGTAGTACTGGTGAATATAGTCCTTAAGATTTTCATTGTTGTAAATAATGGCAGATACTGCATGTACATAGGGCAATCTTGTTAAATCCCACCTCCTACATATGCACTACCATGCTTCTATATCCACTATATACTTGCCTATTGGACCGTGCACTTCAACCTTCGGACCACCCAAGAAATCTAGCTCAAAAAATGCAGCTTCATCTTTCACTTTCAGTAATCTTTTCTAGACCTTGGGGCATATCTTGCCATTGTATTTCTTCATCGCTTTTTTCTTCTTGTACATTCGCTTTATGAAATTTGATTTTATCATTTCTAGCATGGTTATGATAGGTCTGTCCCTTGCATCCTTTATGTACCTATATATAACACAAAAAATAAAATAAAACAAGTTAGTCAGTTAAATAATTGTATAAACCTTTTAAAATATAATATGATAGTCAGATGTACCTATTAAAACATTCACATATATTGTTTAATAGGATGTTACACTTGGGGTATATGTTGAATAAGCTACGAGTCCAATTATAATAGGGTCTGTCGGGGTGTGCTAACCATGCCCTTGCAACAGCATATACATTTTCAATTTCTTGTAGAATTTCTTTGAACTTCGCATCATATAATGCCCTTGCTGCATTCCACAATAGATTCTTTAAAGTTTTGTCTTTAAATTTTTCTCTAAAATTTTGGTACATATGTTTAACACAGTGCCTATGTTTTGCCTCTGGGAATAGATCTCTAACAGCTGCTATAAATCCCTATATAAAATAAATAAGTTAATTTATATCCGTTATATTAAAGTAAACTGAAACTATATATTATAATATTTAAATTAACATACCTTTTTTCTACCAGACATCCAAAAAATATGTTGTGAGTTTCTTATCTCCAAATCCTCACCCAAATTATGCAAGAACCAGCTTTAAGTCTCAATGGATTCATTTTCCATAATGATAGCATATGCAATAGGGAAAATGCATTCATTGGGGTCAATGCCAATTGCTGTGAACAAGAAGCCACCAAAATTCCGTTTCAACCATGTTCCTGATGGAATATGACATGGTATGAATGTGATGATAACACAGCGGAAAATTTTTTTTTTTATCATACATACCATACAATTCCAAAGCAAGAAACGAAACATGCAATTTTAGGGTTGTATAACTTACAACTTATGATGCCTTTTGAAAATTAAATTTGATGATGCCCAGCAACTAAGGTGACTTTATCCGCCTTAGGTCTCGATCACCAATGCCAAGGAACAACCTTTAATGCCACTCCCTCTATTCTCACACACACACTTGCAAAGATGGCTTCAAATAGAGATCGCTAGCTCTCTTTTAAGTATTGTGTAATGGCAATTGTTTGAAGCTACAAGACTTGATCTTGTACTTCTTTTAGGTGCTATTAATTCCTAAGAACACAAGAAAGCAAGGAAGAATCCTTCTCCTTGTGTATTTCGGCCAAGAGAGAATTTTTGAGGGAGAGAATGATTTCACGCCAAAAGCAAGGTGGCTAGGTTTTTTCTTTTTTTTTTTCTCACGCCAACTTCTCTTTTTTTTAGGGTTTTATTTCTTTTAATATATATGCTTATCCTTTGGCAAGTCATTGATTTGAATTCAACTATCCTAAGATAATTAATTCAAACTCTTTCACTTCCTAAAGATAAGTAATATATTTTGAATTAAACTCCTTTGAATTTAAATTCAAATTTGAAATAAAACATAAGACATTTAATTAAATGAAAACACTTAATATAAATAATAAATATGTGCCAAAATTCCTTGATTTCTCTCTTGGAATTTCGGCCACTTCATCAATTATATAAGTGATTTAATTTAATTTAAATTCCTTTAGGCTTTAATACTCAATTAACTTAATTAATGTAACATAATTAATTAATTGAAATTAAACCTTGTGGGCTGAATTTCTCTCTCTGATGGACCAAAGCCTAATAGCAATTTTATAACCCATTACATACATTAATTTGACTTTAATTAAAAGCCCAAATTAATGCCCAATACTTAATTTAAGTATTTTAAGCCCAATGCTTTGTGTGCGATCCTATAGGTCCATTTAATGTTGGCAATTAATTAATAAATTAATTCAAAGGCTATATATATTCTCTAGCAAGATATTATAGCATTCCAAATTAAATGAAAATGCATATGGCATTTAGTGACCTAATGCAATTTTGTATAGTCCCTTACCCATAAATATCAGAATTAATATAAGGCATGGAACTAGTCATCCTTATATATATTAATTCCTTTCTTGATATTCCAGTGACACTGAACTCTCAGATAAATAATGATTACTCATTATTTCATCTCGGTATGGCCATACACTTCTCAGTTCACTGATCAAGTGGCCGATGATATTTCTCTCTCTTATTGAGAGGGGTAATCCCTTCACTTCTCTCATGCTCTCTAACATGAATTAATGCATACCCAATCATACCCGTACTTGTCACTCTGTTACGAGCACGTTAGGTGTATGTCAAAGTACACAGTAATTCATAAAGAGTTTCATAGAGATTTCAGGTCTAAGAACTCCGATACAAAACTTGCATATGAGAAACACTTATGACTTGTACCATGTAGTATTCTCATGAGCGGATTGTATCCAGATACCATGTTCTTTAACATGTATCTATGATCTCTGATTGACACTCTTGTCCTAATGATCCGTAAGACAGAACTCATAATATCAGAGAGAGCATACTAGTCTTAATTCATTGTTATTCCCATAACAATGACTGACTAGGGATATTTAGAATGATGTCTCATTTGTTTCAAGGTCTTACAACCATGTGCCTCACACATGATAACTTAAACCGAAACAACACTCTTGGATAGTTTTATCAATTGATATGCACAGGAATACAAAGGATAAAACAAATGCCTCATTTTATTAATTCAAAGTGCTTTATTACAATGCATTGGGGCTAGGGCTTACACTAACAATCTCCCACTAGCACTAATCCCAATTGGGCATAGCCCTAAGACCGAACGCTCTCAAATGAGCTTCGTGCATATTTAGACGCAATTGTTTCGTCAAAGGATCTGCTACATTGTCTTTACTTGCTATCTTGCTAACCTTGACGTCCCCACGATCAATGATTTCTCTGATCAGGTGGTACCTCCTGAGTATGTGTTTGGATTTCTGGTGTGACCGGGGCTCCTTGGCTTGTGCTATGGCTCCGTTGTTGTCACAAAAAATTTCTAATGGATCTAGGATGCTTGGGACCACTCCTAATCCAGAAATGAAATTTTTAATCCAAACAGCCTCTTTTGCAGCCTCACCTGCTGCAATATACTCAGATTCTGTAGTTGAGTCGGCAACGGTTTCTTTCTTCGAGCTTCTCCAGCTGACAGCACCACCATTCAAAACAAAAACAAACCCAGATTGGGATCTAGAATCCTGAGTGCTAGTCTGAAAAGCAGCATCGGCATAACCTTGTATGACGAGCTCTTCTTGACCACCATACACCAAGAAGTGATCATTAGTCCTTCGCAGGTATTTCAGAATCCCTTTTATAGCAGACCAGTGCTTCTCACCAGGGTCTTGCTGAAATCTACTGGTTATACTCAGTGCATGAGCAACATCCAATCTAGTACATAACATAGCGTACATGATAGATCCAATAGCTGATGCATATGGGATTCTACTCATGTTGTCCCTTTCCTCTTTGGTTTTAGGGCACTGTTCTTTAGTCAAAGGAACTCCCAAAGCCAAAGGTATGTACCCTTTCTTTGAGTCTCCCATACTAAAATGCTTTAGTACTTTATCAATGTACTTTTCTTGACTTAGTCCCAAGAGCCGATTCGATCTATCTCTATAGATTCGAATACCAAGTATTGTCTCGGCTTCACCTAAGTCTTTCATTGAGAAACATTTTCCCAACCATTGCTTAACCTTTTGCAATGTTGGAATGTCATTCCCAATGAGAAGGATGTCGTCCACATATAGGACCAGAAATACTACTATGCTCCCACTAACCTTCTTGTACACACAAGGCTCATCTTCGTTCTTGATGAAGTCAAATTCTTTGACTGCCTCATCAAAATGAAGATTCCAACTTCGGGATGCTTGCTTTAATCCATAAATGGATTTTTGAAGCTTGCAAACCTTCTTAGGATGTTGGGATTGACAAAACCTTCAGGCTGTGTCATATACACATCCTCAAGTAAATTTTCGTTGAGGAAAGCAGTTTTGACATCCATTTGCCATATCTCAAAATCATGATATGCAGCTATGGCAAGCAAGATCCTAATGGATTTGAGCATGACTACAGGCGAAAAGATCTCGTCATAGTCTATACCATGAGTTTGTCGAAAACCTTTTGCTACTAGTCTACCTTTGTAGGTCTTATCAGCTTTGAGTTTGAATAGCCACTTGCATTCAATTACCTTAGCACCTTCCGGTGGATCAACCAAGGTCCAAACCTGGTTATCGTACATTGATTGCATCTCGGATTTCATGGCTTCAAGCCAATTTTCCGAGTCTGGGCTCTCTATAGCTTCTCGGTAGGTAGTAGGATCCTCACGATCTACTAACTCAATAGTGTCACTGTCAGTGATTAGAAATCCATATCTCTCAATCTCCTAACGTACCCTACCGGACCTGAGGGTGAAAGGCTGTACTAAAGTGAAGCCTCGTACCCAAAGCATCTTGAAAATTGTGCCAGAATCGAGAAGTAAACCTCGGATCCCTGTCAGAAACAATGGAAGATGGCACTCCATGCAATCTTACTATCTCATTAATGTACAATTCTGCCAGTTTAGACAAAGGATAGTCCATCCGTACTGGCAAAAAGTGAGCTGACTTGGTGAGTCGATATATAATCACCCAAATGGCGTCATGCTTCTTCTGAGTCAGTGGCAAGCCTGTCACAAAATCCATGGTCACTCGGTCCCATTTCCACTCCGGTACTAACAAAGGATGCAACAACCCTGAAGGAACTTGGTGCTCAGCTTTTACTTGCTGACAGATCAGACATTTACTTACAAATTCTGTCACATCTCGTTTCATACCTGGCCACCAATAGAAAGCTTTCAAATCTTGATACATTTTATTGCCTCCAGGATGCATTGCATAACTGCTATGATGTGCTTCAGTTAGAATACCTTTCTTCAACTCTTCCTGGTTTGGAACACAAAGCCTTTGCTTAAAATAAAGGCTCCCATCATCACTCAAGGAGTAATTCTCTGCACTGCCATTCTGAAGTCTATTCTTAATGCTCATCAATCGATCATCTTCTAACTGAGCAGTCTTAACTTGATGCACAAAGTCAGGCTTTACTTGTAATTCAGCTACCAGGGCTCCATCTGAAGCTAAACTTAGATGGACATTCATAGCTCGGAGAGCTGCAAACAAAACAATCAATTACTAAAGAAAAACAATCACTTGTACTAATTACTTAAGGGTATTCACATCACCTGACATAAATTTCCTGCTAAGTGCATCAGCTACTACATTAGCTTTTCCTGGGTGGTAATCGATGTAGCAATCATAATCCTTAATCAATTCCAACTAGTGCCTTTGTCGAAGGTTAAGCTCTTTCTGAGTGAGAAGGTATTTTAAACTCTTATGATCAGAGTAGATGTAGCATCTCTCGCCATATAAATAATGTCTCCAAATTTTAAGTGCAAGAACAATGGCTGCCAACTCCAGATCATGGGTAGGGTAGTTCTTCTCATGTGGTTTCAACTGTCGGGAGGCATATGCAATCACCCTGCCTTCCTGCATCAAAACACACCTTAATCCATTCCTGGATGCATCGCTATAAACCACAAAATCTTTACCCGATTCAGGTTGAGTAAGAATTGGAGCTTCAGTCAACATGCTTTTAAGTCTTTCAAAACATTGTTGACAAGCATCGGTCCACACAAATCTAACATTCTTCTGTAATAACCGGGTTAAAGGTATTGCAATAGTAGAAAAACCTTTAATGAATCTCCTATAGTACCCGGCTAAACCCAGAAAACTCCTCACTTCCGTAACATTCTTGGGTGGTTTCCATTGGACAATCGCATCAATCTTTGAAGGATCTACTTTAATACCTTCTGCCGAGATTACATGACCCAGAAAAGACACCTCGTTTAACTAGAAGTCACATTTGCTAAACTTAGCATATAACTGTTTTTCCCTTAGGACTTGCAGAACAAGCTTCAGATGCTTATCATGTTCTTCCGGCGTCTTAGAGTAGACCAGAATGTCATCAATAAAAACTACTACAAACTGGTCCAAATAGGGATGAAAAATCCTATTCATTAAGTCCATAAAGGCGGCTGGGGCATTCGTAAGCCCAAAAGGCATAACCAGAAATTCATAGTGGCCATACCTGGTACGAAAAGCAGTCTTTGGCACATCTACTTCTTTCACTCCCATTTGATAATAGCCTGATCTCAAGTCAATCTTCGAGAAAACCCCGGCTCCCTTAAGCTGATCAAACAAGTCTTCAATGCGAGGGAGAGGATACTTGTTCTTAATGGTAACTTTATTCAGTTGCCTATAGTCAATGCACAACCTGAGTGTACCATCTTTCTTCTTGACAAACAGGACTGGCGCTCCCCAGGGAGAAACACTGGGCCTAATAAACCCCTTATCTAACAATTCTTGCAACTGAATTTTCAATTCTTTTAACTCTGCAGGTGCCATCCTATAGGGAGCAATGGAAATAGGTACAGTACCTGGAGCAATATCAATAGAAAATTCTACCTCCCTGTCAGGTGGTAAACCAGGCAATTCATCAGGAAAGACATCCTGAAACTCCCTGACAATAGATACTTCTGACATCTTTGGACTGACTTTCTTTGATTCCACTGCATAACACAGGTAAGCCACACATCCTTTCCTAATCAACCTTTTTGCAGCAGTGGCGGATATCACATCGGACAGAAAATCAGTTCTCACACCTACCACTGTAACTTCTCGATCATCGCTAAGCTTTAAAGTGACTCTCTTCTTTCTACAATCAACAGTCGCTTGGTGGGCGGATAACCAATCCATCCCCAGAATCACATCGAACTCATGGAAAGGCAAAGCGATCAGGTTTGCCAGAAAGATGTGTCCCTGAGCACTAATAGGACACTGTCTGTATACTTTATCTACCACTACACTATGCCCCAGAGGATTGCTCACCAAAACATCCTGGTCCAAGCATTCCTCTTTCATCCCTCTATCCCGTGCTAAGGCAGTGCTAATGTAAGAATGCGTGGAACCCGAATCAATCAAAGCATGCACTGAATCAGATAACAAGAGAAACGTACCAATTATCACATCTGGGGCATCCTCATCCTCACGTGCTCTGACAGCATAGGTCTGACCCGATACTCTCCTCTGACCCTGTGATGTCTGTCCAACAGGTCTGGAGGCTAAAGTGTGAGGGGCGGCTCCCCTACCACGACCTCTAGGAGCTGAGGATCCTGTACCTGATGCTGGTGAATTATCTGAGGTATTCTGCATGGCAGGACAGTCTCTGATCCGATGATCTCTGGATCCACATCTGAAACAGGCTCCTGTCAGAAATCTGCACTCTCCAGAGTGAAACTTACCACAGTGCTCACAAGCCACTGCAGAATCACTATCTCGGTCCCGAGGAGCACTAGCAGTCAGAACTCTGCCTCTAGATGCACTACCCTGACCTCGGCCTGCTGCTACAGGTGACTGTCCCTGAAATGCCTGAGATCCCTTTGCTTTCTTCCCTTTACCACTGAACTGTCCCTGCTTCCTCTTTTGCTGAAATCGGGACTGTCTCTCAGCCTGCTCAGCCTGAGTCGTCTCTAACTTTATGGTTGCCTCCACCATAGCACGTAAGGTAGGATACTTCTGAGCTCCAATGATCTGTTTAAGCTCAGTATGTAGGCCTCTCTCAAATTTGTAACATAATTTCTCCTCTGTAGCCTGGCCTTCATCCAGGTAAGCACTCAATCGCTCAAATTCTCTCTCATACTCTGCCACTGTCTTGTTTTCCTACTTTAATCTCTAGAAAGCCTCTTGCATAGTGGCCTTATACTCGGACCCAATGTATTTCTTCTCAAACTGGTCCACAAAATACTCCCAACTCAGCTGATCTGCAGGAGTATGTCTTCTGACGGAATCCCACCAAATGAATGCAGGACCCTGAAGTAATGCTACAACACCTTCAAATTTTTCTTCCAGTGGACTGTGGGTTATCTCAAACAATCTCTTTATCTTGTATAACCATTCTTCAGCCACTGCAGGTGTCAAAGGTTCTCTGCCAAAAAAGTCTTCTGCCCCCAATCTCTTTAATTGTTCCAGGATAGGTCTCCGCCTAGGCGGGGCTGGCTGAATCTGTACTACTATAGGCTGAGGCGGCGCCGGAGCTGGAGCTGCCTGCAGTCTCTGCTGGATGTAATCAGCCATCAAATCAAGGAAGTCCGGCTGAGGGAAAGGAGGCGGTGCTACAGGAGGAGGGTTCTGTTGTGGGGCCTCTTGTCGCCCAATATTACTCGATGCTTCACTCCTGCTGTTAGCTGACTGTTGTCATCGGTCAGTAGACATCTTTTCACTATAAAACAAAAAGGAGCAGATGCACATTAGTTCCAAAACATTCACTTCCTAAACATAATTGGCATGTATATACAGACAAATCAATTAATAACCACTCCGATCTTAGAACCGTCTAAACCTTTGCCCTGATACCAATAAAATTGTAACACCCTATCACTCCGATCATACGGAACAGTTCACGCAAACCGAAATTTTTTTTTCTTTTAATTAACTTTTAAATAACACAAAATTCAATATTACTAATTTCTTAGGTATTCAATGACCTATAACTGTCCCGATTTACTATTCATGTAATAAAATTTCGGCAGTATAATGGCTGTATTTGCCTAGCCTCTTAAAAAATCAGAAAACACACAGCCTCTCAGAGGCACAACACTTCTATAACAATCATTCCCTTTTCTCCAAAATCTCCATCAAACATCCAATACTTCAAACATATCATAATTATAATCACACATACATCTATTTACATATCTTTACATATCCAAATATTTATACATATTAGTCATTCATATACATGCCAAAGTCTACATAATTTACATAATAACAAAATTTCTTTTCCTTCACTTTGTGCATCACCGCTCCTCCAGCTCTGTACCTGCATGCAGCAGAACTACATGCTGAGCATAAACTATGCCCAGTGGTGTCTAACAATCCTAATACTTTCTTTGCAATATTTATTTCTTTAATATACTTTATTTAATCAATAAATTTCGAAATAAGAACATTTAAACATTTTTCATCGCGTTCAAGTGAAAACAATAGTTTTTCACATTATTTACACTTTTTCTCATTTATTTCCTAACGGTTGACTAATTTTCCTTTTTAGTCCTCAAAATTGTGCTAAATTCCAAAAATGTCCTTTTTGTCTTAATATTTACGATTTTGCCATTATAATCATTTACTTTCATTTTCTTTACACTAGTTTCACCATTATTCATCATTTATTCTTTATTTTACCACTTTTGGGTAAAATTTATGGTTTAGTCCCTGTACCATAATATTTTATCTTATTGACTCTGTTAGGTCTCCAAAATTACTATTTTGCCCTTGTTAATCATTTCTCACTTATATTTACCTATTAATTACCCATTTTGGTAAAATTACCATTTTGCCTCTGAACTTTCATTTTCTTTCATTTAAGTCCTTTTTTCCATTTTAAACTTCATTTTTATCATTCTTTTCATTTCTTTTAACTTATTTTCACTTTCATTTCATTTTATGCCCCTAGTACAGTGCCGACAGAAATTCTCAGACTGGATACTCGGGACGTGGACCCCCATGGGCCACATATAGACTGAAAAATGATCTCAGCGACCATTTTTCCACGTAGTAGATACCAGGTACAAACAGAAGCTATGGCGATCAGTGATCCTACCATAACTAAGCAAGTCGCCATGACTTGCACCGCGGTACAGATGTCCCTATGGCTAGCCAATTATATCCTGAGCTAGGCTTTTACTGCCAGACTAATTCTAAGGGCACATTTTCATAGAAATTGCAATCGAACTTTAATTTTTTTCATTATTTCATTACTCGAAAATGCTCGTATTCATTTCTTTCCATTCTTTCGCATAGATTGTGAATTATTCTACCATAATTCACCAAAATCATTCACTTTCTCATCAATTTGCATTTTATTTCATATAAATGCCATATTTTCATTACTTACATAATTGAAAATATTCTCTAAAATATTCATTTAATTTCAATAAATTCCATAAAAATTTCTAAGCATATTATTTCATTTCTAATATCATTTAAAAGCTTAAATTCATCAAAATTCACAAAATACACTTAGGTTTTCTTTAGGGTTCAATTCGGCAATCAAGGTAAGTATGTTATATCAATATTCAATAAATCATTTAAATATTTAAACATGCTTATTCAAGGTTTAGTTACACTATTTCATCATTAATTTCAATTAAATCATCATTCTATCACATAAACCCTAACTTACATAAAGGGTACTTAATTTGAATCAAAGAAATTACTAAGATTTATTAGCCGCTAACCTTTCTTTCTTGTTCTAGGATGCCTAAGCTTCCTTTTCCTTGCCTTTAGCCTTGGAAGCTTGCAAGTCTCCTTGATTCCCTATGGAAGCCGAATTTTCAAGCCATTAGAACTCTAATTTTTCAGCCTCAAATGCTAAAAATAACATCATAAATGAAGTCTAGGCACCCAAAAACATAAGTAGGCACCTTAGAAAAATTTTTAACCCATTGGTTTCACTTACCTCAAATGAAACCCTAAACTCTCTCTCCTTATTTTTCTTGATTTCCTTCCTTGATTTGAAGAGAGGAGGTCACAACACTTAACTAGAGAGGCAGAAATTATTATTAGGTGGCTTGATTTGGTGTGAAATGGAGAGAGAAATGAAGAAAAATTCAACAAAAATGGTGGAGAGGTATTCGGCCAAGAGGAAGAGAGGAGGAAGAAGATGATTTGCTGGCTGATTCCAGAGATTTCCCTCTTTATATAGGCTGGGTTTTGGGCTTTGTGGGCTTGGATTGGGTTAATGGGCTTAGTTAATTAGTCAAAGTCCATTAACACCTAATTTAAAGCCCAAAATTATTTCTCCCATTTTCTCACTCCAAATCACTTCAATTTCAATTCCATAATTCTTATCACATCAAAATTAGGTAGTACACAAAATTTCGGCTCAATCGGAGTCCGTTACTAGTTCGATTCAACCGAACTGGTTCGATTCGACAACTGTCGACATCGCCGAAAAATTTATTTCTTTATACCAAAATATTCTACATGAAATTTCATGAAGATCTGCAAAATATGACAATTTTTGGAGTTCATTTACTATTTTTAAAAATTTATGCAAAATCAAGTCACATTCCCTACCAGAGAAATTGACTCGCTACCTTTTTCGTATTTTCGACTTTCGGAGGTCTATTTGACCTCGATTTCACTTCAAATTTCAACCCCGGACTCACCATGACCAATACTTCCCGATGGTCAAATAAAATATTTTTCACTTTCGGGTCCGTTTTACGGCCCGGGTGCACTATTCACCATCGGAATTTACTATTCACGACCAGACCGGTGTTGAGGCCATTACATTTCAGACTTGTACTTCATTAGATAAACATAGCCATATCTACTGAAGTCATCTGTGAATGTCACGAAGTAGCTAAAACCACCTCTGGCATGTGTACTTAAAGGTCCACATACATCGGTATGTATTAGTTCCAATAAGCCATTAGTCCTCTCATCTTTTTTATTAAAAGGACTCTTTGTCATTTTTTCATGCAAACATGGCTCGCATGTGTCATAAGACTCTAAGTCGAATGACCCAAGCACTCCAGTTTTGTGGAGTCTTGAAATGCGTTTTTCGTTTGCATGTCCTAAACGACAATGCCAAAAGTAAGTAGGGTTCAATTCGTTTGATTTAACCCTCTTTGTATTAATGTTGTATATTGACTCTTTGTTTTGTAAATCAAGGATATAAAGGCCATTTTGCAACATGGCATTGCCATAAGAAATGCCTTGGCGACGAATATGAGCATTGCCATTTTTAATAACAAAATTAAATTCATCATTATCCAAACATGAAACTGAAATAATATTTCTGCTCATAGCAGGCACATAATAACAATTATTCAAAACAATACAAAGTCCGGAAGGTAAAGTGAGGTGATAGTCGCCTATCTCCATGGCAGCAACTCGTGCTCCATTCCCCACACGGAGGTCCACTTCATTCTTCCCAAGTAACCGCCTATTTCTTAGCCCCTGCACATTTGAACAAATGTGAGAATCACAACCGGTATCCAATACCCAAGTGGTAGAAATAGAAAGGTTAATTTCAATAACAAAAATACCAGAACTGGACGCCTTGGCTCCATTCTTCTTTTGTTCTTCCTTGAAGAGAGCGCAATTCTTCCTCCAATGCCCTATCTTGTTGCAATGGAAGCAAGTGCTCTCACTCTCTTTGAGTTTTGGCGCCTTGGGCTTGAATTCGGCCTGAGGTGCACTCCCAACTGACTTGGGTTTTCCCTTTCCCTTTCCCTTTCCCTTAGCAGGTCCCTTCTTAATTCCCTTTTGAACCATTAGTACGGGATTGGTCTTTTGAATGTTCTCTTCAGCATTCTTAAGCATCCCATGAAGCTCAGTGACTGATTTGTTCATTGCATGCATGTTATAATTCATCACAAATGGATCATAAGCAGCAGGCAATGATCCTAAGATCAATTCAGTGGCCAATTCCTTTCGCACTAGTACCTCAAGCTTCTCAAGAGTATCAAGATACCCTTTCATCTTGAGTACATGGGTACTAACAGGAGTACCCTCAGCCATTTTGTAAGAAATTAAGGCCTTTGTTGTCACGAACCTCTCGTGACGAGCTTGCTATTGGAACATCTCCTTGAGGTGCACCATGATCGCATAGGCCTCTTGGTCCATAAATTGCTTTTGCAATTCAGGCACCATAGTGGCTAGCATCAAACAGGTCACATCATTAGAGTACTTTTCTTGGTCTCAAAAGTTTCCTTTTGAACCACAGAAGTGTTCCTAGCAGGTTCCTCAGGTAAGGGTGCATCCAAAACATACGACTTCTTTTCTTGCTTAAGAACTATTCTTAAGTTTCGAGACCAGTCTATGAAATTGGTGCCATTCAATTTGTCCATTTCAAGGACCGATCGCAATGAGAAATTGTTGTTTGAAGATGCCATTTTCAATCTACAATAAAAGTTAGCAAGATTAAATGAGGTCTTATTTATGATCCCACAAACCGAATTAATATCCCTTTAAATAATTTGCGTTAGTGATTTAATGTGGGCCAAGATCCACTTTTCACAACAACTTATTAGTCAAGCTGAGCTTGTACACCTAACAAGTTAAGTTACTTAGGTAGGAAAACTCCAATCATGTCTCGTACATGACTCTTGGATCAAATGGGCTAACATCTTAAGATTTTATAGCACAACCCATTTATTAGTTGCCTAGGTCCGGGCATCCCTTTCCATGATAAGTCCAACCTACATTCACAATCCATGCCTCACAAAGATAATCGGGCGCATCTAGGACTCCTAGTCTACGTAACCGATGATCGATGCCTTGACATGTTTCGAATTAGGAAGGCAACTTTGTGACTTACTATTTTAGGGATTTCTTTTATTACGGCTTACATGGCATACGCTTTATCATCCATACATAGCATGCATATATAAATAATTGCATAAAGTAAAGCGTGACAAACATGGGCCCAAAAACCTACAAGTAAGATTCTATACTATTACATAAGAATCTTCGAGTTGGGCTTCTCCACTTCGGTGGGCTTCGTCTTGATTTACAAAGTCTTCAAGTATATTCTATTCTAAGAAATAAATGAAAAACTTTTACAAAAAAATATAATGGCTCGCAGGAAATATTTAATTACAAAACCCAGGGCCCATAAATGCACCATGCATATCCATTCATCACACCAAATTAGCAAATAAATATACATAGCATTCATGGATAAAATAAAGTCTAATTTTAATTAATTTAGCCAAGCCCATTAATGGAAATTATGTACTTGAACCTTTAAGAGAAGACCCAATGACGGGCCTGGGCCAAAGCCCAATGGACTAAATCCTCTTATTGAATAAGTTCTCTTAAAAGCCCAAAACACTAACTAGTTAGATTTGTGCTATAAATCAACTCTAGTATAATTTCCAATTTTGCCATTTTTAATTTTAATTATGTCATACAGCCCATAAATATTAAAAATGCATATAATATGTGCTAACATGAATTAAAAATATAAAATCATGAAGAACACATATATGGTACACGGCATTCATGCAAAAACAAACAAACAACAAAAACTAGTTGTTTAATGCTTATGTAATGCCATAAAATGCACAAACATTTAAATCAATTTTATGAGTCATTTAATAATCTAAATAAGTCCATAAATATTGATTTAATATTCTATACCAATCTGATCTAAATGTGTTTTTACCATTTTAATCAAAACAAAACAAACAATCTTGATTAAACATGTAACAAACACAAACTAGTCATAGTTTTAAGTGATTTTAAAATTAATCAATAAAATTGTCATGGACCAGAATTAAAACCAAATTTAAAATATGTCCAGACCTGATATTTAATCTTTAAAAATCACTTACAAACATGCCAAAAACGTTTTTACATTTAATTTTGAAAACTAGTTGTTAAAATAGCAATTTACATGCCAACAAGCACCTAGTTTCATAATTAACATGTACCATCAGGTATAAATAATTAAATCCGACCATTACCAGCCCTAATAACATCTTAGGACAGTATATTAACATTTCATATTAATTATAATACCTATCTAATCAATTAAAATCGTTTTTACACCAAAACAATGTAAAAAACTAAAAACAGAAAATTTCAGATTTGCATGTTTTCATAATGACGATTTTTAATTAATTTTTTCATGCATCTAAAGCACTAAAATAAGCATGTTTAGGCTCTGATACCACTGATGGAATATGACATGGTATGAATGTGATGATAGCACAGCGGAAATTTTTTTTTATCATACATACCATACAATTCCAAAGCAAAAAACGAAACATGCAATTTTAGGGTTGTATAACTTACAACTTATGATGCCTTTTGAAAATTAAATTTGATGATGCCCGGCAACTAAGGTGACTTTATCCGCCTTAGGTCTCGATCACCAATGCCAAGGAACAGCCTTTAACGCCACTCCCTCTATTCTCACACACACACACTTGCAAAGATGGCTTCAAATAGAGATTGCTAGCTCTCTTTTAAGTATTGTGTAATGGCAATTGTTTGAAGCTACAAGACTTGATCTTGTACTTCTTTTAGGTGATATTAATGCCTAAGAACACAAGAAAGCAAGGAAGAATCCTTCTCCTTGTGTATTTCGGCCAAGAGAGAATTTTTGAGGGAGAGAATGATTTCACGCCAAAAGCAAGGTGGCTAGGTTTTTTCTTTTTTTTTTCTCACGCCAACTTCTCTTTTTTTTTAGGGTTTTATTTCTTTTCATATATATGCTTATCCTTTGGCAAGTCATTGATTTGAATTCAACTATCCTAAGATAATTAATTCAAACTCTTTCACTTCCTAAAGATAAGTAATATATTTTGAATTAAACTCCTTTGAATTTAAATTCAAATTTGAAATAAAACATAAGACATTTAATTAAATGAAAACACTTAATATAAATAATAAACATGTGCCGAAATTCCTTGATTTCTCTCTTGGAATTTTGGCCACTTCATCAATTATATAAGTGATTTAATTTAATTTAAATTCCTTTACGCTTTAATACTCAATTAACTTAATTAATGTAACATAATTAATTAATTGAAATTAAACCTTGTGGGATGAATTTCTCTCTCTCATGGACCAAAGCCCAATAGCAATTTTATAACCCATTACATACATTAATTTGACTTTAATTAAAAGCCCAAATTAATGCCCAATACTTAATTTAAGTATTTTAAGCCCAATGCTTTGTGTGCGATCCTATAGGTCCATTTAATGTTGGCAATGAATTAATAAATTAATTCAAAGGCTATATATATTCTATAGCAAGATATTATAGCATTCCAAATTAAATGAAAATGCATATGGCATTTAGTGACCTAATGCAATTTTGTATAGTTCCTTACCCATAAATATCAGAATTAATATAAGGCATGGAACTAGTCATCCTTATATATATTAATTCTTTTCTTGATATTCCAGTGACACTGAACTCTCAGATAAATAATGATTACTCATTATTTCATCTCGGTATGGCCATACACTTCTCAGTTCACTGATCAAGTGGCCGATGATATTTCTCTCTCTTATTGAGAGGGGTAATCCCTTCACTTCTCTCATGCTCTCTAACATGAATTAATGCATACCCAATCATACCCGTACTTGTCACTCTGTTACGAGCACGTTAGGTGTATGTCAAAGTACACAGTAATTCATAAAGAGTTTCATAGAGATTTCAGGTCTAAGAACTCCGATACAAAACTTGCATATGATAAACACTTATGACTTGTACCATGTAGTGTTCTCATGAGCGGATCGTATCCAGATACCATGTTCTTTAACATGTATCTATGATCTCTGATTGACACTCTTGTCCTAATGATCCGTAAGACAGAACTCATAATATCAGAGAGAGCATACTAGTCTTAATTCATTGTTATTCCCATAACAATGACTGACTAGGGATATTTAGAATGATGTCTCATTTGTTTCAAGGTCTTACAACCATGTGCCTCACACATGATAACTTAAACCGAAACAACACTCTTGGATAGTTTTATCAATTGATATGCACATGAATACAAAGGATAAAACAAATGCCTCATTTTATTAATTCAAAGTGCTTTATTACAATGCATTGGGGCTAGGGCTTACACTAACAGTTCCATCTACCCTAATTATTGGCTTACATCCAGCCTGGAATGCTTTTTACAGAGGTAATAAACATACATAAAAACCTAGGAATCTACCCTCATCTCTCCATAAATGGACACTTGAACTAGGATTACTTCGTATAACTTCTTCCCTATAATCTATCAGTTTCAAATATTGCATACCCTCTTCACCAAAAATCTAGGTTAAAGCCATTTTTTTGTCCTCCAAGCTTTAATATAAATGATTGAGTAACCTAATTCTGCTATAACAGTGTGTATAATCCCCTGTATGCTCCATATAGGATCATTCCTAACTCTGTCATAATATTTACATGCTAACCACTGTGAAGTCAAGTGAAAATTTTAGAAAGTTCTTGCACAAGTGTGATTAAAATGTGAGGTTTTAATCTACATAGTGGGATCATTCTTACTGACTTTACTAGCCCATAACCTATAATGACAGCCTTTAGTCACATATTTACATATAACGTTACTCCTATCATTAGTGGGAAAGTGACATCAAAACTTGTTCTTGATGCTCCAAGCTCTGTAAGCCCTCTTAAATTAATCAAAACTCCTAAACCTCATTCCATGTAACAATATTGGATTCTTCATATGTGTTTCTTCATTGAAATTAGGATATTGTATCCTTTGCTCACCATTAGAATCTTTATCTCCAAAACATAGATCATCTGATTCAGGATAATCAGATGAATCACTAATAGTTTCATCAACTTATGGTACATAACCATTAACATGAGGTATTCTGGAAACCTTCCTTGGCTTGCCTATTGACCCACTTTTGAATCGAGGTGTACCATCTTCGTCAGAATTATCATCTCTGTCATCTAGGTTGTAATCCAGATCACTGAAATCATCTACATATTCTTGACCAGCTGCACCTAAAATTAAAAGTCGATGAAAATAATAAGAGAAAATGAAAAAAAATAATAGGGTGCAAATTTTAGACAAAACAAAAATTGTAATTGAGCATGAAAATATACAACAGTCTCGATCAACAAATCAGTAAAAAAAATATACTTTCATAAAAATATAAAGTAGCAAAATAAATGTCCAAGACATATTTAGTAGCAAAATAAATGTCTAAAAAATCTTAACATCAAAATAAATGTCCATTTACATTTATTCCACAGTTTTATGTCACTAATAATTTATTTTAAACACTAGTCCAAACAGAAACTTAATAGAATACAAAATGATAATTCAACGACTTAATATATACTAAAATACATTATAATTTTAGAAGAAATATCAAATTAACCTCAAATTTAAAATTTATCAATTACTTTTTTTTGATAAGTTGCTGATGATATTAACAATAAAAAAGAAGCAGTACGTAGGGGGTTAACATGAACTACCAAACCCAAAGAAAAGTGTAATAAAACCTCTATTAACAAACAACAGAAACATGGATTAGATCATATCCCAAAAAAAGAAACAAAAAGCTCCAACCTGAGGCCCAAAATAATCAACAAGACTAGAAAGAACAATAAGACCAAGCATAGCCAAAGAAAGACACACACAACCTTGTCGAAACAGTTCAAGCTATGTTAAGCTTTTTGTAAATAGGAATTGGAATATCATATCTATATATTTGTAGAAATGTTTTTATTACAAATTAATTACTAACAATTCCAAATCCTACTTATAAAATCTATTCACATTAATTCATATCAATATCTCTAATTTAATAAATGTGTTGTAGTGTCTCAGTGTGTGAGAACCATACTTATACCCTAGGAGATTTACTTTGCAATGTATGATACATGTGTTTAATTAATAGTATACTTTATATATGTTTTCTCAGTTCATGTATTATAGGTTTGGACCTAGAGGGAATTATTTGCCAAGAAAAGGGCAACATGGTCATCTCATATTAAGTTCTACATGTGCATAATTGAGAGAGAGTAGGGTTTTGGGGACTCAATTGAAATAAGAAAGTGTAATTTTATGGTAAGAACAAGGATTTAAGGGAAATTAAGGGACTTAATGCAAACCTATTTGAGTCAACAAGGCAACCTATGGGAGAGTGACACTAGCCACTCTAAATACTTCATAAGAATTGAAGAAAAAGCCAAGGAATTCTTAAGGGAGTGGCTGACCATTTAAGGGAAGAAACCCAACCATTCCACTCCCTAATTATCCCCTAAATACTCCCTAAATAAACCCCAAAAGAAGAGTGACTTGTTGCTTGAAAGGAGAGAGAGAGTCTAGGGTTAAAGTACTAAGGTATAAGCTTTCTTTTCTCCTCTTCTACCTTTATTACTATGTTGGGAAGGCATATATGATTATATATGTATGTTTTTATATTTAGAAGGAGAATCAAATAAGAGAAAGGTAAAGGAAGTGCATGGGGAGTAAAAAAGAGTGTTATTTTGGCTTAACAAGATATGGGAACTTCTTATGAGTTTGATTGAGTTTTTGACATGATAAATGAGTTATTAGGTGTTAAAAAAAATATTTATCATGGAAATTAGGTTTACGAATGCTTGAGAACCGAATTAGGTAAGTTATTGTTGAAATTACAAAATCTGCCTTAGGACTCAACTAACTAACTCGAACCATTTTGTTTATAACTCGAGCTACAGGAACTCAAATTGGGTAATTTTAGTTGGACTAGAATCTAGACTTAGAGACTTGAATTCATATGAAGAATTCAAAAACTGAATCCCTTTGTAACCTAATGAAAATCAAGCTTGAACTTTGATTGTGTCTGCTGCCCTATCAATGGGAGTAGTTTGTATTGTTTTGTGAATATATGAAGATTCATAGGTCTAAATGGAGTGAATTTTAATGTTTTGGAAACTAGAGATATAGGGTAACAACTTTATAGAAGGACACTTTGGCTGAAAATGACTTTTTTAAGTAAAAAACTGGATAGAACTTGGAGCTAAGAAACTGTCTCTGGATGAGACATGTCTCATGGTCAGCAGAAATTAACCAATGACTATGACCCTTGTGAAAAACTATAGGTCGCGATCATCAGATATTATATAATAACCATGAGGTAATTCACTTTTAGTACAGTACTGAAATGCAACCTATCTCACAGTTACTAGATTTTGGCTGGTAACCGTGACCCCCCTATGTTAGTTATAGGTCATAGTCATTAGGTATTACCTAATGACCATGAGGTTGTTCACTGTTTAGTATAGAACCGAAATGAATTCTACCTCATGGTTATCAGGTAAGTGCTAGTAACCATGACCCTTCCCTATTTCACTCTCACTTGGCTTTTTTATTTCTTAAAGCTTATCAAACTTGTTTAACCTTACTAAACCACCTTGTAATGATATTGTATATGAAATATAGACAAATTTATATAATGGTAATTATCTTAACCTCTCATTAATGAAACTCTATAATGTGATTAAATGTGCATGTTATAAAAGATAGAATAACATAGAAAAGAATGAATGTAATGCTTGCGATAGGACTTGATAGTAGATAGATAGGTATGCCTATAGGGTTACAGTTGCATCTGCCACAGTTTACCCCATTTAAGTCTATAGTCTATCCCCATTGGGACCACAGTCATGACCCCATATGGGTCCATATGTTTAATACCAATGGGTATTCATAGTTATATATATATTTGATACCTACGAGTATCCACAACACCCATTATCCACTCTTACAGAACTTAGGCAGGCATTCACAAGGCATGGTAAATGGTAAATACTTGATATTGAATAATGACATTCTATATATATATATATATATGTATGTATAACTAGCTTTGTACTACAGATCAAATATACAGTGATATTCTATAATCGATTTGACATACCATTAAATGACATAAATGAATATTATTATTATATGTTATGTGTGCATGGGAATGACCATTATAAGTGGTTGTTCTCATATTCACTGTTCCCCACTAAGCTATATAGCTTAGCACGGGTGTTTATCCATGTAAATACCCAAGATAGGCCCTTCCAGCAGGGATGAAGCCAACAATAGTAAAGCTAACAATAGCATAGGAAAGCCAAGTATGATGATAATGTGATAGGACTATGTTTTGTCAATGTAAATTTTATATGTAGTTTTGCTAAAAGAATTATACTGTACAGGCATAATGTAAAAGAGATAATATTATTATAACCATGATGTGTATAGAAACTCACCCTATACATAGGTATAACCTATTCTCATGTATGAAATTGATTATGAATTCTAGAGAATTACATGGTATGTTAACGAATGAAACATCATATGCACCGTTATATGAAAATTGATACTTTAATTAACAGGAACTAGGAAAGGATTAGATTAGTTCTTACATCTTTGGTATCAGAGCATGGTTTAGGTAGTTCTGGCTAATAGGAGTTTACAAATGTGTACATACATGTATAGAATTTTATATGTGTTGGCTTAATGTTGGCATCCCTATGTTTCTTTAAATAGTAAATTATGGAGGGAAATCGAGAAGTAATAGAAGAGGCCGCGGAAAGTAACTTGCCTGTAAGGTCAAATCCTTCAAATCCTGAAACTTCAACATCTTCCTAGGGGATGTACCTACTGCAATACCTGGGGAAGCATTACTGAAGATTTCACATGACATGGCTCAGATCTTACAGAAAATGACAGCACCAAAAGCTCTTATTGTAGAAATTCAAAAACTTAGAGCAGAGGAGTTTTTGTGTGCAACATGGGAGGAATAAAAAAAGGAAGAGCTATGGTTGGAAAGGATATAATGAGTTTTTATGGAGATTCAATGCCCAGTCAACTAGAAAATGACATGTGCTATGTCCTTACTTTATGGAATAACTTATGATTGGTGGAAGCTAGTTTTGAGACAGCCTCAATTGCCTGAACCTCTTACTTGGGAGTTCTTTGAAGTCAAGTTTAAAAAGAGATATGTAACTGAAGCATATAAAAAAGAACGACTGAGATAGTTTCTGAATTTAAAACATAGAGGCATGATAGGAGTAGAGTATGAGGCATAGTTTAGTCGCCTGAGCAAGCATGTACTTGAATCTATGTCAACAAGAACTTTTAAATGTCGACAATTTAAGGATGGCTTAAATGACCGGGTCAAAGAATACTTGATTAGACCTACTTTCTTACAACAGGTTGACTACCATCAACTAGTGCAGGCGACTATTCGGGTGGAAAAGGAGGAATTAGCAAAAAGAGAAAGGAACAAAGATGAAAAAGCTTTGCTAGGGGCGGTGCATCAATAGGAAAGAGGCCCAGAGGTGTACAAAGAGATCTACCAGCAGAATCTAGTAATCGTCCTGCCTCCAGGGGTAAAAATGAGAAGCATTTACTTCAGTTAGATCGAATAGGGAGGCTTTAGTAGAGCAGGGTAGAGGACAACCACCCAAATGCACCTACTGCTATAAGAGACATTAGGGCACCTGTACGATGTTGACAAGCACTTGTTTCAGATGTGGTAATACTGAACATTTTATGGCCAACTACCCAATAAAGCAAGAGCAGGGGACCACATCACAAAGTAGCAGAAGAGCCTCTGATACACCTCCCGCCAGTAGAGGACGTGAAAGAGGTGAAGGTGGATCTAGTCAGTTTAGAGGATAGTTTAGAAACATTTTTGAGACTATTGATCAGCCTTTTGCCCTTACACCCCCTACTAGAGCCTATTCCATGAAAGCTAGAGAAGATATTGATGTACCAAAGGTCATAGTTGGTATATTTTCTCTCTTTGATGCTGATGTATATGTGCTTATAAATTTGGGTTC